>JAXDDX010000198.1:197500-699454 GCA_034670405.1 Hoplostethus atlanticus
ATAGATAGACAGATAGATAGATAGATAGATAGATAGATAGACAGATAGACTGATAGATAGATAGATAGACAGATAGATAGATAGATAGATAGATAGATAGATAGACAGATAGACTGATAGATAGATAGATAGACAGATAGATAGATAGATAGATAGATAGATAGACAGATAGACTGATAGATAGATAGATAGATAGATAGACAGATAGACTGATAGATAGATAGATAGACAGATAGATAGATAGATAGATAGATAGATAGACAGATAGACTGATAGATAGATAGATAGACAGATAGATAGATAGATAGATAGATAGATAGACAGATAGACTGATAGATAGATAGATAGACAGATAGATAGATAGATAGATAGATAGATAGACAGATAGACTGATAGATAGATAGATAGACAGATAGATAGATAGATAGATAGATAGATAGACAGATAGACTGATAGATAGATAGATAGACAGATAGATAGATAGATAGATAGATAGATAGACAGATAGACTGATAGATAGATAGATAGATAGATAGACAGATAGACTGATAGATAGATAGATAGACAGATAGATAGATAGATAGATAGATAGATAGACAGATAGACTGATAGATAGATAGATAGACAGATAGATAGATAGATAGATAGATAGATAGATAGATAGATAGATAGATAGACAGATAGACTGATAGATAGATAGATAGACAGATAGATAGATAGATAGATAGATAGATAGACAGATAGACTGATAGATAGATAGATAGACAGATAGATAGATAGATAGATAGATAGATAGACAGATAGACTGATAGATAGATAGATAGACAGATAGATAGATAGATAGATAGACAGATAGATAGATAGATAGATAGATAGATAGATAGATAGATAGATAGATAGATAGATAGATAGACAGATAGATAGACAGACAGATAGATAGATAGATAGATAGACAGACAGATAGATAGATAGATAGATAGACAGATAGATAGATAGATAGATAGATAGATAGATAGATAGATAGATAGATAGATAGATAGATAGACAGATAGATAGATAGATAGATAGATAGATAGATAGATAGATAGATAGATAGATAGATAGATAGATAGATAGATAGATAGATAGATAGACAGATAGACTGATAGATAGATAGATAGACAGATAGATAGATAGATAGATAGACAGATAGATAGATAGATAGATAGATAGATAGATAGATAGATAGATAGATAGATAGATAGACAGATAGATAGATAGATAGATAGATAGATAGATAGATAGATAGATAGATAGATAGATAGATAGACAGATAGATAGACAGACAGATAGATAGATAGATAGATAGACAGACAGATAGATAGATAGATAGATAGACAGATAGATAGATAGATAGATAGATAGATAGATAGATAGATAGATAGATAGATAGATAGATAGATAGATAGATAGACAGATAGACTGATAGATAGATAGATAGACAGATAGATAGATAGATAGATAGATAGATAGATAGATAGATAGATAGACAGATAGATAGATAGATAGATAGACAGATAGATAGATAGATAGATAGATAGATAGATAGATAGATAGATAGATAGATAGACAGATAGATAGATAGATAGACAGATAGATAGATAGATAGATAGACAGATAGATAGATAGATAGATAGATAGATAGATAGATAGATAGATAGATAGATAGATAGATAGACAGATAGATAGACAGACAGATAGATAGATAGATAGATAGACAGACAGATAGATAGATAGATAGATAGACAGATAGATAGATAGATAGATAGATAGATAGATAGATAGATAGATAGATAGATAGATAGATAGACAGATAGACTGATAGATAGATAGATAGACAGATAGATAGATAGATAGATAGACAGATAGATAGATAGATAGATAGATAGATAGATAGATAGATAGATAGATAGATAGATAGATAGATAGACAGATAGATAGACAGACAGATAGATAGATAGATAGATAGACAGACAGATAGATAGATAGATAGATAGATAGATAGATAGGGGAGCTGGAGGAGGGTCTTCGAGTGATTTATGAACAAAAAAGGAGAAAAGGTTTTTATTGTAGCTCAGAGATGTAGACGTTTCTATTTCATTCCACAAGACAGAAGACTTCAAGCTGAGATGAGTTCTAACTTCCTGCAGGTCTGTTTTAATGTGTGAACCAGGTGTTTTGTGTTTTTAGTGATTCATTTATGTCCAGTATTGATCGGTTTCACCATATAGAAGTCACAGAAATATGTTTACAGCTCAAAATGCAGTAATGCTGTTTACCACTGGTCAGATTTAACAGGGTCTCTGCAAGTCCCATCAAGTTGAATCTAAGACTATTACAGACGGGTTTAGAGACTGAACTAAACATGGAGACGATGTCAGAACCTACGGTGGGTCTGGGCTGATTTCTCATTGGAACAGTGCACCAAGAAACCATATTTTAAACTTCACCTAAACTAAATGTAAGATTGAAATGCTTCATCTAAATGTACTCAAGGTCTCTTAAATCCCTGAGTTGACTTTCTTTCATTTAAGATCATTTCGGAACCTGCAGACTGATTCATGTGTTTAACCGCCACAACAGTAGATGGCGGTAGTGAGCGAGACACCAGGCCCTCAGAGAGGAGTAACTGTCTGTCTGTCTGTCTGTCTGTCTGCCCACATACTTTGGGACAGTTTTTTCATACATATGTATTACAGCAGCATATGTAGAATATGTATTTCCCAAGTTGTGGTGTAGCAGGTGAAGGTGGCTGCTCTGAGCCCCTCCACTCTACTGGGGACATTTTAAAGGCGATCAGATCAAATAAATAGTTGAGACAGAATCATGTTTGTTTTTAATTGGATGATTGGGAAACTGGCGTTGTTGATTCCCAGGAGACAGACACACACCAGCTGTCCATCTGTCTCATGAAGTGAGTGTTAGCCGGCTGTGTCCTGTCAGCCTCTGCAGCCTAGCAGCTCCATCTCGGACCCACGGTGGCTTAGCAGCATCACAGCTGCTGAATATTACGGGGACAAACCGTGATGGAAGATCTGTAACACAGCAGGCCTGATGACTGGTGGACAGTTTCCCACAGCCTGGACCAGGGTAGGAACCAGGGTAGGAACCAGCCTCCGCATCCTCCGGAACTCTCAGCTCTCCCGCCGGTGGCTGGCCGTCGGGTCCCGGGGCCCCAGTCCTCTGTCTCCCCGCCGGTTCAGCATCTGGACCCGGACCAGGTTAAAGTCATCAGGGTAGATTTACAGAAGATGTGTTTAAAATGTTGTCGCCGGTTAACTGGAACACCTCTTGAATAATAAAATATATCTAATGAAAATCACTCACAAGACAAACTATTTTTAAGCGGCTATGGCTGGTGTTTTAGCCGCTGTCTCTGGTTTCATCCTCCGCCTTTGTCCTCATGTTTTCCCCCGGAGTTCCTCCCCCTGCGGCGCTGGGCGGAGTTTCATACCGAACTAGACGCTCCTTTTGTCGGATCCGTTTCGACCTGACTCCCCGGGGTTTACTACAGAAAATAATACAATTTGAAAGCCCCGAAATAACCAAAACGAACACAGTGGTGTGCAGTAATAACTCTGCATCTTATCTGAATCGGAAGGTGAGTAATAAGTTGTGATTTTACACAGATGTATGGGGTTTTCTAGTCGTTTGTCCCCGAGTCTCCAGAACATTCATGGCGGCCTCGCAGTGAGGGCTTCTGGGCAGCAGCAAGCCAGCCAGCCCGCTCAGTAGCGTAATCATCTAATTCATATATTTTTGGGCATTTTTATTCGTTGCATTTGGCGAATTTTGCAATGATATTGTTATTTTCTTACAATCCAAGACACAATTATCGACGTAATTTAACATTTAAGCAGTTTTGCTAAATAATGCGATTATCGGTCAACTACACGTGTCAAATTAGCCTGTCAGCTGGTGGTTGGTAAAATGTTCATGGATGAAAAGTATTTCTGATTTAAATTTCCCAAGTTAACCAAACAAGTTCGACATTCAGCCGAATTCGTTTGCTTAGCAGTCCTTTGCGTGCCAGCGGAAGCTACGTGGGGACTCCTGCCGGAGGACGGGCGCCATTACTGGGGCAGATGGAGCCCGACGGCCCGCTGCTTTCAGTTAATAACCCCGATAACATCCCGGGCTGTTGTGTGGAGAAGGTCACGCCAAACTCCATTTAAAAAATCAACCTGCCAGTTTAATGCTCCCTTGCTAACACACACCTCGTAGAACCAGACCCGCTATGAACCGACAGGGTCTCCTGGTGAATAAGTGATCTACCAAGCAGCACTTGATTCAGTAAAACCTGAATGTGTAGACCTGGATCAGGTGCTCTGGATCAGGTGCTCTGGATCAGGTGCTCTCTACCGCCTCCACGGCGGCTTTGCTGGACGTAGTTTAACGTTATAGCAACAACAGGCGAACTACTAGTAGAAGTTTAGATGTTATTGAAATACATGCTGCTGAGTGGATCATCGATTGGTAACCAGTCTTAAGTCACGCTCTACCTGTTATGTACGTCTGCCGATAAGCAGGTTAGTATTAAACCGACAGATTTTTGAATGGACGTTGGTATTTTCGTAGCGGGCTAGGTTAAAGGGAACCCGGCCCCGAGGGGTCCAACCCGGCCCGAGGGGTCCAACCCGGCCCCGAGGGGTCCAACCCGGCCTCTGTCTAACCTGTCACTGTAATTACCACATAACTCACCCAGCCAGGCGGTAATACACACATCTGTCACAATATAGCTCGCTTTATTGACATTTTTATTATTTAGAATCAAAGGCTAAAACACTTGGGTATTGAAAAACCTTGTTAGCGGGCCGCGGAGACACCCTGCCCCGGGGAAGTGTCGCCTCGACCGGCTGCTCTGGGTCAGGACAGCCGTGGGTCGGGACGCCGCGGGGGGCGGCGGCGGGGGGGGGCAGGACCTGGCAGATCAGCTGCTCAGGAATGTCACTAAACACCAAGCTATGGCGAAGTCCCTGCATCCGGTACCAGCCAGACACCAAAACTACCAGACCCTGCTGGCTGATGATTGACTAGATGTTTTTATTTGGTCCATATCATCAGTCGTTGGTCCTTTATGGCTTCCAAATATATTTTACATTACATTACAGTCATTTAGCAGACGCTTTTATCCAAAGTGACTTACAATGAGTGCATTCAACATAGGTAGGCAATAAAACTACTAGTCACCAGAAATCGTAAGTGCATTTCCTTCCTAAACAAGCAACTAAGAGCATAACTAGTGTTAAGGTAAGAGTGCAATAAGTTAGCAACCTAGTATATCTTAAACAAATGAGACAAATAAGAGAATCAAATAAACAAGAGCCAATAAACAAGAGCTCAGACACATAATTGATGTGATTGATCTGGTGATTTCTTGAACTCACTTGGGATAAGCAATGGGGAGTACCAGATCTCACCAAATCCAGTTTAAGTGTCTCCAGTCTACCTGCTGGTTCAGACTAGACCTGGGACAAGGACCCTGAACTCACCGACCATAAGAGCTTCAGCTAAAGGCTAAATTGTAAGTAAAAGTGTCTGTGTGTGTCTATGTGTGTGTGTGTGTGTGTGTGTGTGTGTGTGTGTGTGTTCAGAGGACGGTGGTGGGAGCTCTGCTCTGTCCATCATGAACGGCAGCAACAGCATCTCCACCGCCTCACAGACCACAAGGATCAAAAACGAGCCAGGTAGACCACCGATATCGGCCTTCAAAACCCCATATCGGTCAAATCCTAATTGTATTGTATTGTTCAGATTATATTGTTGTTCAGATTATATTGTTGTTCAGATTATATTGTCTGATCAGGTCTGAAAAATCACGTTAGTTACGTTTTTCAATATTACAACTTTTACTTCCTTTCACAAATAAGAAACTGCTGAACAAAGAATGAGAGTTTTATAGCGTTCACATACAGAGGAGTGTTTGGTAGCGGTGTAGTTTAATAGCGTAGTTTGGTAGCGGTGTAGTTTGCTAGCGGTGTAGTTTAATAGCGTAGTTTGGTAGCGGTGTAGTTTAATAGCGTAGTTTGGTAGCGGTGTAGTTTGCTAGCGGTGTAGTTTAATAGCGTAGTTTGGTAGCGGTGTAGTTTAATAGCGTAGTTTGGTAGCGGTGTAGTTTAATAGCGTAGTTTGGTAGCGGTGTAGTTTGATAGCGTAGTTTGGTAGCAGCGTAGTTTGGTAGCGGTGTAGTTTGATAGCGTAGTTTGGTAGCGGTGTAGTTTGATAGCGTAGTTTGCTAGCGGTGTAGTTTGATAGCGTAGTTTGGTAGCGGTGTAGTTTAATAGCGTAGTTTGGTAGCGGTGTAGTTTAATAGCGTAGTTTGGTAGCGGTGTAGTTTGCTAGCGGTGTAGTTTAATAGCGTAGTTTGGTAGCGGTGTAGTTTAATAGCGTAGTTTGGTAGCGGTGTAGTTTGCTAGCGGTGTAGTTTGCTAGCGGTGTAGTTTAATAGCGTAGTTTGGTAGCGGTGTAGTTTAATAGCGTAGTTTGGTAGCGGTGTAGTTTAATAGCGTAGTTTGGTAGCGGTGTAGTTTGATAGCGTAGTTTGGTAGCAGCGTAGTTTGGTAGCGGTGTAGTTTGATAGCGTAGTTTGGTAGCGGTGTAGTTTGATAGCGTAGTTTGCTAGCGGTGTAGTTTGATAGCGTAGTTTGGTAGCGGTGTAGTTTAATAGCGTAGTTTGGTAGCGGTGTAGTTTAATAGCGTAGTTTGGTAGCGGTGTAGTTTGATAGCGTAGTATGGTAGCGGTGTAGTTTGATAGCGTAGTATACAGAAGTAAAGTGTTAGCATGACTGATCTGGATTTACTGTGGAACAAGCAGAAATGTGTGTGTGTGTGTGTGTGTGTGTGTCAGATGACTGGAGTAAGGAGGACTGCCTGACGCTGTTGGAGAGGATTCGCAGCCTCCTGCCAGATGCAGACGGCATGAAATATAAAACCACGGAGTCGCATTTCGACTGGGAGAAGGTCGGCTTCGGCAGCTTCACCGGCAACATGTGCAAACAGAAATGGCAGAAGGTTTCTTCAGAGGTAAGAC
Organism: Hoplostethus atlanticus; assembly: GCA_034670405.1. Taxonomy (NCBI): domain Eukaryota; kingdom Metazoa; phylum Chordata; class Actinopteri; order Trachichthyiformes; family Trachichthyidae; genus Hoplostethus; species Hoplostethus atlanticus. Next base: position 204,570 of record JAXDDX010000198.1, read on the forward strand.
GTCTCACCCACCACTTCTCTACCATCCATCGTCATTCTAGGGTCGCAGGATTATTGGTTCTGTTGACCTTTGGATCAGAGTCACAGAAATTACTACAATGGAAATGTACTGCCTGCTTTCCCAGAGTGCAGTTCTGTCGCGTGATAGAGGCGGATGTTGTGTATCTAGTTTCCTCTCTAAAGCCTTGGATTGTCTTGAACCCTGTTCGGATGGGATTTGTTTTACAGGGGGAAGTGGGGTGATGTAATCGTTACCTGAGCACGTCTGAATCTGCAGCTGCATCAGTAAAGACACTCCAGTATGATTAACCTCAGGTTGAACTAGTCCGGGTCGTCTGACCGCTACAGAACGTTTCCTTTGGGAACAGAATCTTCATTCGTCCGGCGTTCACCCAAACGGAGACCAGACCTAAAGTTTCAACTTTTCTTCAGTCTTATTAGGTTTCATATCTAGGAGAAGGCCAGAAGGCATCAGTGAATTGGACTATATTTTATTTATGATAATATATCATCACAATCTGTAAAACTACTCAACATACATATTCCTACGTATTTTGAATGTCTATTTGCCGGACATGGGCACGTTTTTATGATATTCTACTAAATTCTGGTTTTGCAATTTCACAATGGTAGTGATGCTGTTGGACTTTAAAAACAGTGTTTGGCTTATTCAGGCCCCCCAGGCCTCCACGGTAATAAATCTCAAATGCTGCATCAGGCTATTGACATTCTGCCATTGTAAAATTGCAATTTCTGCAAACATTAAAAAACACATTTTTGCATTAATAGTGGTTGTTAGGGTCCTCTGTCTTTCAAGAACTTCTGTTTTGCGTTTAAAGTGGTGGCTGAATTGGTCGTCAGTTGTTGACTTTTAAAGGTCTAATGAAGCAATAATCCACAGCAGGTATATGGAATTAATACCTCAATTCAGGTGCGTTTATCAGTTTATCTGCCAGATGTGCAGCAAAGCTTTTGCAAAATGGTTACTACATTATTTCCATGTATTACCATACATTTTCATCATGGACTGGATTCAACCGACCCACTTTATAAAACTTTATTGTATACTGTACAAAACAGCTTTCTTCCATCCTCATGGAGCTCTCTATAAGACTGGGCTCTTTGACCTTTGACCTGGACTCCACCGGTCCAACAAATCACTCCTTGTGCACTAAAACTGTGAAGCAGAAAAAAACAGGGATGCAGACTAGAAATAAATAGCCCCCTACTGACGTCTAGCGGTGGTGACACGCAGTCACAGGTAATTATGGGCTATTTTCTGTGTGATGGTGTTTGATGACGGTCCATCCACGTTCCTGGGGGACCTGCTTGTCCTGAGTTCTGGTATGGGTCTGGTTTTATTGGGCTTCAGTGTTTGTGTTTGGCCAGATGTTTCCAGACTGGCGGCCTTGTGTCTTACGTTCTACCATTTTCTTAGTTAAAAGTGTTTCAGGGTATTAGTTTTAATTCCAGACGACCTACCCGGGCTGCAGATGCATCTTCAGACTGTTAGTCTTTCTTCCATTCACTACAATGGAACAGACATGGACTTTGTCTGGAGACGCTTTTGTGAAACCCAGACCCGGACTGTAAGATGAATACTGTATTAAGTATGATATTATAACACATACTATTGTATTTCTGAATCTGAGGAAACTGTTGTTTTGGTCTCCAGGTTCGGAAGTACAGAACCATGACAGAGCTCATAGTGGATGCTATCGAGTTTGTAAAGAACCCGTACAAAGGCAAGAAGTTAAAGGTAAAAACTGAACTGATTTCATTCGTATTTTAGTGACTTCACAGATCTACATTGAAGGTCCAGGATCAAAGGAATGTCATAATGAATTCTGTTTTAGACTGGATTATGCCTTTTAACTAAAAGGACAAAAATCTACTTTTTTCATGTGTTTTTACCATCACACCTACACATAGAAGAGACTGGCTTTAACCAAATAACAAGCTTGTCCTATGAACTTAGTCAGGACTCTGTGACTCTCCAGTCAGACCCTTTCCAGGTTTATCCAGCCCTTCCCTCTTGTAATCTGATGTTCCCAGACTCACCCCGACTTCCCAAAGAAACCTCTGACTCCATACTTCCGCTTCTTCATGGAGAAACGAGCAAAATACGCTAAGATCCATCCAGAGATGAGCAACCTGGACCTCACCAAGATCCTCTCCAAGAAGTACAAGGAGCTGCCAGAGAAGAAGAAGGTCTGGCCCTCCGTCGCCTGGCTCGTCCAGAGCCTCCAGAACCACCATCAGAAACTTCAATACTTTGATTACCAGCTATCTGTGCTAGCTGATGTCTGATCTTGACTGGTTGTAGTTACCTCAATAGATTCAGACTAACTAAACTAGAATCTTTTTAGTCCTGGCCAACTGACCCTGACCCTGGGCTAACTAAGGCTGGGCTGGGCTAACAGGCTCATTCTAAAGTAGGCTAATGCTGACATTAGCCCAGGGCTAGCTAGTCTTCTAAAGGGGGTTAAGCCTGACATTAGCCCAGGGCTATCTAGTCTTCTAAAGGGGGTTAAGCCTGACATTAGCCCAGGGCTATCTAGTCTTCTAAAGGGGGTTAAGCCTGACATTAGCCCAGGGCTAGCTAGTCTTCTAAAGGAGGTTAAGCCTGACATTAGCCCAGGGCTAGCTAGTCTTCTAAAGGGGGTTAAACCTGACATTAGCCCAGGGCGAGCCTGACATTAGCCCAGGGCTAGCCAGTCTTCTAAAGGGGGTTAAGCCTGACATTAGCCCAGGGCTAGCCAGTCTTCTAAAGGGGGTTAAACCTGACATTAGCCCAGGGCTAGCCAGTCTTCTAAAGGGGGTTAAGCCTGACATTAGCCCAGGGCTAGCTAGTCTTCTAAAGGGGGTTAAACCTGACATTAGCCCAGGGCTAGCCAGTCTTCTAAAGGGGGTTAAACCTGACATTAGCCCAGGGCTAGCTAGTCTTCTAAAGGGGGTTAAACCTGACATTAGCCCAGGGCTAGCTAGTCTTCTAAAGGGGGTTAAACCTGACATTTGATGGCTAGAGTTGTCAAAGTTAACAACAGACCTCTGAACTTTGTATTTCTGCTTTGATAAATGCTCCATAAATAAATGTGGTAATGAGTACCTTTGTACGTTGCTTTGGATAAAAACGTCTGCTAAATGACTGTAAAGTAGTAGTAATAATAATAATAATAATAATAACAATAATAGTCATAATTTACTTTATTTCAGCAAAAGTACATCACAGAGTTCCAGCGGGAGAAGGAGTCCTTTGAGAAGAACATGGCTCGTTTCAAGTAAGTATTGTCCAAGTTGGAAGAATGGTCTACTGGTCCACTGGTTTACTGGTTTACTGGTTTACTGGTCCACTGGTTTACTGGTCTACTGGTCCACTGGTTTACTGGTTTAGTGGTCTACTGGTTTACTGGTTTAGTGGTCTTCTGGTTTAGTGGTTTACTGGTCCACTGGTCCATTGGTTTACTGGTCTACCGTTTTACTGGTCTACTGGTTTAGTGAACTACTGGTTTACTGGTCTACTGGTCTACTGGTCCACTGGTTTAGTGGTTTACTGGTCCACTGGTCTACTGGTTTAATGGTCTACTGGTTTAATAGTCTACTGGTCTGTCTCATCATGTGTCTGAGTAAGATTCTCCAGGTAAGGAGATCCTCCTCAGGCGTGAGAGATTTAGATCCACTTCTATACATCAACCAACTTTTTATTCTGTGGCGGATCGACACCAGAGCTGTTGGAACTTCCTCCATGTTTGCTGTAGTTGTGGGTCGTCGTACCTCAATGACGTATGAAACCAAACTAAACTTCTTATTTGTACTTTGGTGCGGTGGAGGACCGAGAGGACCGAGTCCTGGACGGTTCTGAGACAGAGTATCTATCCGTCTATTGTCAGGGTGCAGTGACCTTTGACCTCCTTACTATTGGTTGCCTCTCATGTCGGCTGATTGTCTGGCTAACACCGGTCCTCCATGTCCACCAGAGAAGACCACCCAGAGCTGATGGAGGAGAGGAAGAAGTCGGATCTGCCGGAGAAACCGAAGACTCCTCAGCAGCTCTGGTACAATCATGAGAAGAAGACGTACATGAAAGTCCACCCTGAGGTACACACACACACACACACACTAGTCATTAATACCACAGGATGAGTTCAGGTCTGCCCATAGACCGTAAACCAGCGTCGTATTGATCAGTTCTACAGTAAATATGTGCTCAGTCATCCTGCATCATGGTTTCCAGACTGGACCAGATCCCAGATTAATGAATTTGTCAGTCTAACAGTGTTTGGGGTCTTGACAGGGATCAGTTCGCCTAGACTCCTCTACGTTGTGGTCTTTCTTTTGTAAAGGGTTTTGTTGTAGACCATACATGTGCAGGTCTTGCCAGTCAGTCTGTCTGGTTTTATTTCAGGTGAGTCAGAAGGAGCTGAAGGAGGCGCTGAGGAGGCAGTGGTCGCAGCTATCTGACAAGAAGAGGCTCAAATGGATCAGCAAGGCCCTGGAGCTCCAGAAAGACTATGAGGTACAGACTGACCCCGACTGACCAGGAGGTGCAGACTGCCCCCGAGTGACCAGGAGGTACAGACTGACCAGGAGGTGCAGACTGACCCAGACTGACCAGGAGAAAAAGACTGACCCCGAGTGACCAGGAAAAACAGACTGACCAGGAGGTACAGACTGACCCCGACTGACCAGGAGGTGCAGACTGACCCCGAGTGACCAGGAGGTACAGACTGACCAGGAGGTGCAGACTGACCCAGACTGACCAGGAGAAACAGACTAATCCCGACTGACCAGGAGAAACAGACTGATCCCGACTGACCAGGAGGTGCAGACTGACCCAGACTGACCAGGAGGTACAGACTGACCCAGATTGACCAGGAGAAACAGACTGACCAGGAGGTGCAGACTGACCGTGTGTGTGTGTGTGTGTGTGTGTGTGTGTGTGTGTGTGTGTGTGTGTAGGGCAGTATGAGGGCCTACCATGAGGCCCATCCAGACATAAACTCAGATGACCACGTCAGGTCCGTCCTCACCAAGGCAGAGAGACAGCTGAAGGACAAGTTTGATGGACGGCCAACCAAACCGCCACCGTGAGTCTCATTTAACGGCAAACTAACAAGCAGGCACTAACCTACTAACCTAGCCCTGATCCAGGACCCTTTGGGAGTCTTTCATCATATGGTTGTTTACCTCTTCCAGAGGGTCCTGTATTGCTCCATTGACTTTTTACCGCACGAAAGTCAGCGAGCCCGATAACGAAACCAATACGTTGAATTTCACTGACCTAAACAGACGTCCGTAATCCTTCACTTGACTACTTTCACCGCGGTGGCACGCGCTACATCTCCTATGCACAAATAAACTTTTAGACTTTGTTAAAGACAGGTATACTCCAACATCTCCATTGTAATGAAATCCAAGATGGCTGACAGACGCCTCAAACTCTTCTTCGGCACTTTGCGTATGCACAATATGTACGCTGCTTATTGTTCAGACGCAAAGTACCGAAGAAGAGTCAGCCATATTGGATTTCATTACAATGTTTTTGGCTAGCAGAAACAGCTAAGGGCTCTGTGTTTTTGGCTAGTAGAAACCGCTAACGGCTCTGTGTTTTTGGCTAGCAGAAACAGCTAAGGGCTCTGTGTTTTTGGCTAGTAGAAACCGCTAACGGCTCTGTGTTTTTGGCTAGCAGAAACAGCTAACGGCTCTGTGTTTTTGGCTAGTAATGGCTACTCTCTGTACTGCGCGGAGCTGATGGTCAACATGAAGGACGTTCCCAGCACTGAGCGGATGGTTCTCTGTAGCAAACAGTGGAAGATGATGACGCAGAAAGAGAAGGACATGTTCCAGAAGCGCTGTGAGCAGGTCGGCACCAGGACGACACCGCGGCTTCACAATACATGAAACCATGATTTTATTCTTGTTGCAAGATCTGATTTTCCTTTCTCTTTCTTGTCTGTTGACATCTTTAGAAAAAGAAGCAATACGACATTGACCTGCAGAGGTTTCTTGAGGTAAATTCAGTAATACCTAATATATCTTTTAATGTCAGACATACCATTTGAACATTTCTAATGTCTAAAACTACCATATGGCTGGGTGTCCATCCTTTCTCTGCTAATCCGTCCTGTCTGTCTCTACTGTGATTATCAAATAAAGAACCATTAAAACAAATAGACTTGAACATGGTCTTATTGTGTTTAGAAAATCTAAAGGCATGTAAATTAATTCACTCTCACAAATTAATTTATCATAGAAAGGAAACTTTCATCTGACGTTCAGTAGAACCGGTCTTTAATTCAGTGATAAGGTGTATTATTTATTGTTCTATTTGTTCTTTAATTTTTAATTTTGTAAATTCTGTTTGCCAGAGTCTGCCAGAGGAAGAGAGGGATCGCATCCTGACGGAGGAGAAACTGGGCGGGGCCAGGCTGGGGATGGGCGTGGCCGCCAGCCCCCATAGAGCCAAGTCTCCTTCCACCAAGGTCTGAACCACCTCCTCCTCCTCCTCCTCCTCCTCCTCCTCCTCCTCCTCCTCATAGTGGAAACCAGTTTCAATCATAAATGAGAGATTGATTATTTGGAAAAACAGACACCTGCTCTGACAAAATGATTGCTGGCATAAGAGTAACACACATCAAGTTCAGGTTTTAACTGTATTTGGTACAACAGCATTACATTAAAACATGACTGACAGACACAACAACAGACAGTCATCAATGAAAGGTATTGATTAATTATCAGGTTATTAGGATCAGGTTGAATGGTTTTTAAAATGCCACCGAATTTCATAGCATAAAAATAAAAGAAACTTCTACTTCCTGTCATTTGTCCCGGTTGAGTCAACCAGGGCTTATTGGAGGGGGAAATATTATGGGATGGAACACAGCCACGGTCTAGAGATTACTGCTCCTTCAAGTCATTTCAGGGTGGTGATCCTCTTCCTGTGTTCAGTTCATTCCAGGAGTTTGTGATGAGTTGTTGTAATTCAGTTGCAGGGGAAGCGACAGCAAACAGCAGAGCTCTTGGCTGGATGAAATGAATGGATGAATGAAGAGGAATAAATGTGTTCTAAAATAAGTTTTGTCATCCACTGTCATTTTATTTCTTTGAGATGTGAGTGGAGGTTAACGGCGGTTCCCGGTAGTCATGTTTTACCCGTCGTCTCAGGAGCGTTGTCGGGACCCAGAGCCCGAAGCCTGGCTGCCTGCCGGGCTGGCAAAGGAGAGACGAGACGGGAAGAAGAAGACCAAGCTTCCAGAAACACCCAAGACAGCAGATGAGATGTGGCAGCAGAGTGTGATCGGAGACTACCTGGCTAAATACAGGGTGAGCTGACTTTGGGGTTCGGGATCAAACCTGAGACCTTCCGGTTACAGGATGGAGTTCACATGAAGAATCTCTTCAAGATGGACCTGGACTAGCGACCAGCACCAACAGAAACCAGATGGACCAGCCTCAGAAAACATGTTGCATTGTACAAGAAATGAATCCCCATATACAGATCTGCTTGACCTGTACATAATACCATTCTACAGAAATACTCCAGTACTACTAGTCCATTACAACTACAGTAATCATTCATGTATGTGTACCAGAGTGATTGTAGTAATTCTACAGTAATACCTTTACAGTACTACTATAGTCCAGTACTACTATAGAGGCTTTGCAGTTCCATCACTCACCTGCTACCAACCATCTGATCCAGGATCAGTCTGTTAGTAGTAATGTGTCAGTAGAACCAGTTGACTATCTGAACCAGGTTGTTGTGGTGTGTCCATAGATCATCCAGTAACGTTCTCAGTAAAAGTGATCAGTGTGATCAGGTAGATTTGTCTCCAAATGTAGGTTACTGTGACTCAGTAAACTGTCTTGTCTTTAGCCCTAGTCTCTACTCCAAAACACTCTGAGTTGGAGCTGGAGAAGAGTCAGCTAGTTAACCTGAACTAACTGGTAGCTAGCTAACTAGCCAGCAGGCTAGTTTAGTTACTGTTAACATGGGACTACTAGCCACTGCTAACGCTAGCTGCTACTAGATACATTAGCTAGTTAACTAGCCAGCAGGCTAGTTTAGTTACTGTTAACATGGGACTACTAGCCTACTACTATACTACTATAACCCAGTACTACTACAGAGCAGTAGTACTATAACACAGTACTACTATAGAGCAGTACTACTATGACACAGTACTACTATAACCCAGTACTACTATGACCCAGTACTACTACAGAGCAGTAGTACTATGACCCAGTACTACTATGACCCAGTATTACTACAGAGCAGTACTACTGTAGTAATACCTGCTACCTTCCAGAGCGACCGTCGGAAGGCCCAGACTGCGATGGAAGCCGCCTGGAAGGTCGATGGAGAAGAAGGAGAAGATTCCCTGGATCAAGAAGGCAGCTGAGGACCAGAAGCGTTACGAGGTTCAGTACCAGCCTGTGGTCAGTGAGCCACGCCCTCACACTGACTCCTCCCACACCCTTCTGTCTCCTCCCACAACCTCTCACTGCCACCCCGGACTCCTCACACCTTCTCCTGTCCCACCTCACTGCCGCTTCCTGACACCTTCTTTTTCCTCCACACATCTCCTTCCTCCACGCACCTACTTCTCTACCTCCTCCTACCTCCTGGCCCACTTCCTCCCCATCTCCTCCTCCTTTCTCTTCCCCGGGGAGTATTACCAGACAGAAGAGTCTATCATGATCAGTCTTTCTTCCACCCCTCGTATTCCAGCGTTGGTAGAGCCATCCTGTTTACTTCCTGTTTCCATGATGGTGTCTTGATGTTTGTCTCCATCATCCCCCTGTCCCTCTAACCAACCACTACAGCAGCTTCACATCTTCACCTGAACACTGAGTTACACACCAAGCAACCAACTCACTGAAAGAGTTACACACCAACCAACCAACTCACAGAAAGTTACACACCAACCAACCAACTCACAGAAAGAGTTACCAAACAACCAACCAACTCACTGAAAGAGTTACACACCAACCAACCAACTCACTGAAAGAGTTACCAACCAACCAACTCACAGAAAGAGTTACACACCAACCAACCAACTCACTGAAAGAGTTACCAACCAGCCAACTCACAGAAAGAGTTACACACCAACCAACCAACTCACTGAAAGAGTTACCAAGCAACCAACTCACTGAAAGAGTTACACACCAACCAACCAACTCACTGAAAGAGTTACACACCAACCAACCAACTCACTGAAACAGTTACCAAACAACCAACTTACTGAAAGAGTTGCACGCCAACCAACCAACTCACAGAAAGAGTTACACGCCAACCAACCAACTCACAGAAAGAGTTACACACCAACCAACCAACTCACTGAAAGAGTTGCACGCCAACCAACCAACTCACAGAAAGAGTTACACACCAACCAACCAACTCACTGAAAGAGTTACACACCAACCAACTCAGAGCTCGGTCCTCGTATCTAAAAACTGCATCTGCATCTTAATTTCTTGTAAAACGTTTCCTTCCATGACGACGGAAACATGCAGGCATATTTCTTTTTCGCGGTATTGGTATGTTTGGTTGTTGTTCTAACTATTTTGTTGACTGTTGGGAAACAACAATTATAGTATAATCCGTAGATTTTTTTGTGTTACTGTTTTTAAAAAATATAGTAAATGAGAAGATTTTGAAATCGGATCAAAATATGGGAGAACATCGTGAGAAATGACTCCATGGGGTTGCCAAGTAAGGAAGACTCTTCTGTGTACAGCACCAAAGAATCTGACATGTTGACCCATGAATTCATGGACCTGGTGCTTTTTAGAGTTGGGGTGGTGGGACTGTGTATTTGTTGTAATGACTCCTCCTGTCCTGCAGAGGGAGCTGTTGGAGATGAGGGCGCCCCCAGCAGGGCAGAGCCAGAGGAAACCCAAGTTTGATGGAGAACCAAAGAAACCTCCAGTGTGAGTAGCGACAGTCGACTGCTTGTTTTGGTCTGACTGCTGATTTGGAACCAGCCAATAAACCTGCCCTGTCTAAAAACTGGAAAAGATCTTTAAACTTAGTTTGTCCATGATGGGAAATTCTGTCGTCGCAGCAACAGAGAATAAAATCTAGACAAGAATCAGACAAATGGAGAGTTTGGGAATAATACATGTATTACATGTATACAACAAGAGATCATATTGGAATCCCTTATTTGGGTTTAAAAATGACATCACACTTGAGAGGCCTATAGGTTAAGCTGAAAACCCCCTCCAACCTCTTAAGCCCCTCCCACTTGTCTGTCTGGCCAATAGGAGCGGGTATCAGATGTTCTCCCAGGAGCTGCTGACCAACGGGGAGCTGAACCACTTCAGTCTGAAGGAGCGCATGGTGGAGATCGGCAAGCGGTGGCACAAACTGACCCAGAGTCAGAAAGACAAGTACAAGAAGCTGGTGGAGGAGCAGCAGGTGGAGTACAAGGCTGAGCTGGAGGCCTGGATCAAGGTACCGCCCGTTCACCGACAGGAAGAATGGAGGGAAAGGCAGCGTCGCCCTCTGGTGGCTGATAGATTAAATTAAACTTTATTGATCCTGTGGGGAAAATCTGGTCGTGCAAAATATTAATTATTATTTAATATATGAATAAATAAATGAAGTTTATTTAGCAGAATATAAGATGTTTCTATTACCGATGACTGGACTTTCTATATAAAACCAACAATCCTTTATTGATTATTATTATTAGTTTTTATTAAAACATAAACAACATTAGTTCAGTTTAGTTCAGAAGCTTTTCTATTCATGCTGAATGATTCTGGTTTTGTCAATGAGAGGAAGAATGGAGAAAGTGTTGAAGGGATTAGTCGATCGCCCATCTGCTTGTCTAAATTCAGCACCTCCAACAGCCTCTAGCAGTCTAACGCTTCTTTTCTTCCTCTCTTCTCCTCCTCCTCCTCTTCCTCCAGTCTCTCTCTCCTCAGGACCGGGCGGTATATAAGGAGTTTTCCACCACGGTGAGTAACTAGTCTTCTCTGTTGCTAACAAGCTAACACTGCATTCGCGTCATATCAGAAGATGAACGGGACGACATCTCGCTGCTACAACTGGAAACCCTTCACCTCTAACTCATCCAAGATGGTGGTCGGTTGCGAATGTTACGGCATTCCTTGTTATCAGGTATTTTACCATCAACCAATATTCTCTACCTCTGAAAGACCTGGAGGAGCAGAGGAAACCGGATTGGCTGCCTGTGTTGACACACTTCCACAATTTGTGATGTCAGAATTCCCACGTCCTCCTTGTAGTCACCACTAGGAGGAAGCTGGTATTTAAGGTAAACCTGATATGACCTGAACGTTCTGCTCTTCCTCTTCCTCGTTAGAAACGGCGGAGCACCACCAAGGTCCGCAGCCCGGGAGCTAAAGTCCGAGTGATGGCGAAGGGGAAGGCGGTAGGGACCAGAACCTCAACACCAGGGGTCGGGGTGGGCAAGAGGGCCATGGCGTACCGAGCCAAGGTACAGATCTTGAATCCACTGTGTTGAGTTTCTTGACCTGGAGGTCCTTGAAACCTGAAGTGTCCATGAGATTCCTTCATTCTTAGTCGTCTTGTTTGCTTTGTCGTTTTGCGTTTTGCAGCAGGACACGTCAGAGTCGGACGAGGAAGAGGAGAAGAGCGACTCCTCCGACTCCGAGGAAGACGAAGAGACGTCAGGAACCACAGACAGTGACGAAGATGACGACGAGGTGAGACGCCCAAACAAAGAAACATTTTTACAGCTCCACCAGCCACCTGGCGTCCTCCTGCAGGACCGTTGAACATGTGGTGTGAATGTCCAGGTCTCTGAGGACCGAAACGATCAGGACTATCTGATCTGAAGTGGATCAACAAGCAGCCGAGCTGGAACATTCAACACTTCACAAGATGTTTCTAAAACTATAGGACCATGTTGTATTTTCCAGAACTTTTCCAGGCCTGGAAAACACTTTGAGGTTTTCTTACTTTTATTAATTTTGAAAATCTTTTTCATTTTTTTGTGCCCACAGAATGACGATGATGACGATGACGATGAAGACCAGACTGGAGACAGCAGCTCCTCAGAGGAAACTAGCGACTCAGACTCTGACTAGTGCCCCCCCCCCCCGAAGAGGACAGGCTGTGCAGGCCACGCCTCCTCACACGCCAGTCATTCTGGAGGACCAATGGGAAGTGGCGACATCAGACGGCTGTCATGCTGGCCCTTCCCACCTCTTTCTAACGAGGGCTGAGAGCGGGCGGTGGAAACTGGACGGAGGGTTTTGTTACTTGTGTTTCAGAAGTTCGTTTTTCTTTTTAAAACTGAAACGTTTTATCTGTGTTGCTACCAAACTGTTGCCGGTTTTGTTTTTTATCTTTAAGAAGGAAATTTAAACCGAAAAGCGAATTGAGTTTTTTTTTTTTTTTTTTAAATTTTTGACACAGTGGGGTTTGTACAGTTTGGCAGGGGGCGGAGCCTATTGAGGCACTCGCTGCCGATTGGTCTTCCTTTGTTGCCGTTGAGGGATGACCCGCTGCTCGCCTGCCAGCCAGCCGGGCAAATTATTAACAAATAAATGCACTTTTCCTCATTGTTCCTTGTCTGATTTCATAGAATAAAGAAACGTTTTACTGATTTGCTTCTTGTCACCAAAATACCTGAACTCCTAACACTTTGTTAGGAGTAAATATAACTCATGTTGCCTTCAAGTGCTGTTGGAAATATAATTACAAGTTGTGCGCACAAACGACCGGGAAATTGGTGAAAGATTTTATTTATTAAATTAAACTTTGGGTTGATTCAAACTTTCTCTTCATTCTGCTGCTGTGTTGATTTCTACACTAAAACACACCAAAAAGACCAAGTTTCATTTCCCACCAAAAGCACTTGAAGGCACCGTCAGGAGTAGGAGTTTAAGGAGCTTGTGAAGCATCTCTGGTCTTTCCCAGTGACATTTGAACATGTTTTCATGATGCCTTCATGGCGACTAGGAAGTCTGTCCACGTAGCAGAAGAAGCACACAGAGACGAGTTCAGCTTTGTTTTATATTTTATATAGACATTTCAATTGATAGATTTATATATAGAATATAAACAAGCGCTCCCACCCGTCCATCATCCAGCCAGAGGCCTGCTACCAGTAATAAATAATCTGACCCTTGACCTCCGTATGTGTTTATCATCCAAGCTCAGAACACATCCACGACACCTTTGGCACACGGGAGGTTCCTGGACAACGTTACCATGGTAACATTCAGCGCCACCCTCTCATTGGACAGTGGAAGTCCTGCAGAGCCATGCATGCTCAGAAGGAACTACAATACCCATCAGCCCCTGCTCTCCTCAGAGAGAAGGTTAGATTCAGTCGAGCCTGAACACCTACATCCTCGACCACAGGGCGCTGACACTATAAAACACTTCCTAGTTCCTCAGGATAGAAACGGTTGTAGCTGGTTCCCTCTCCCCACCGCGACACAAAGTCCCACACATGCATTACCACTGTTAACCAAACAATATAAAAAAGGGACTACCCCCCCCACCCCATAATGACACCCAGATAAATTCACCCACACAGCGTCTTACTCAGCACAGCGGTCAGTAGGACCACGACCTGAACTAACCTGGCCAACAGGAACCAACCAGGCCAGGAACCGGTTTCATCCACCAGTCAAACAGACATTTAGAATAAATACAGGCTTTCCAGTTTCATCACCAACCTGCTACCAACCCTCTGATCCAGGATCAGTCTGTTAGTTAGTAATGTGTCAGTAGAACCAGTTGACTATCTGAACCAGGTTGTTGTGGTGTGTCTGTAGATCATACAGTAACGTTCTCAGTAAAGGTGATCAGTGTGATCAGGTAGATTTGTCTCCAAATGTAGGTTACTGTTAACATGGGACTACTAGCCACTGCTAACGCTAGCTTCTACTAGATACGTTAGCTAGTGTGCTAATGAGACAATTAACCATGTCTATTAAATTCTGTTGAAACTGTTCACAGAGCTGATGACCTCCAATATGGCCTCCACAGGGGGCGGGGCTACATCACCTGAAAGCCTCTGTACTCCAAATAAAGGCTGGTTAGCTGTAGATTAACTTAGCATCCACAGCTATCCACAGTCTTTGATTGGTGCCTGGTGGTCGTTTCCCAGCCTGACCTCTGACCTCTGTAGCGTATACCCTATAGTCCAGGGGTTGGTGACCCTGAGGTCAGATGTTCAACAGCAGGACAACACTCAGATGGAGGTAACATTGGAGCCTAGTGCCGGCATATTACTCTGGTGTTTTTCTTACTTGAATTAAGTTTCATGACCTTTAAAACCAGTTAAAACTGTAAACTGTAGAACCTCAAAATAAATGGGAGTCCACGAGGAAATGATCATTACTTTGTAGACTTTCTGCAGATGTAGTTTGGTCTGAGGTTCGTCCTTTACGCTGTTTGACGGCGGTCTGACCAACAGGAAGAGAAGATATTTCCTTTACTGAGAGCTGAGTACTATTCTAACAAACTCTCATATGACCTTTGACCAGGATTCAAACTACCAACCCAAACTTTCTCCCTATCAAAGTGTCCAACCAGCCATGACAGCACACACACTCTGACGCCGCCAGTCTTCTTCTGCTGTCATAATGGGACCTCGAGCAGCTTCTTGTGGAGATACTGCTTCACCTCCTCGATGCCATTCAGCTTCTCCAGCTCATGGTACGGCAGCTGAGGACCAGAGAGAGGCCAAGAGGAATGCATTAAATTTGATTAGATGACTTGAAACTTTATTGATCCCTGAGGAGAAACTGGGTCGCCCCAAAACGTACAGTATGCGCTCATGGTCAGTGTAGTACTTGGGGTCCACTATAGGTGCTATCCTTGCTGTGAGACCACATGGGTTTACTGTGTAGTTGGTCTCTCCCATTTTAAAGTGGTGGCGACTGACCTGCAGGATGGCGTATCCCAGCAGCCTCAGGTGTCGGTCCCTCATGGCGCGGGAGCCGACCAGCACTTCAGAGTTGTGGCAGTAATGCCACTTATCGTTGACAGACATGATGACCCTGCAGACAGACAGACAGGTCAGATCATACATGAACTTTTCTTTGTCTCACTATATTCCATTGCAACTCTTTTCAAGCAATTCACTAACTTCAAACCTTGTATCCTGTTACCACAAGGATCAATACATTTAATCTGGTCTAATCACAGACCTCCTGATCTGTCTCTGGTCAGCTGTGGTGTTGTCGGCGTCGGGCCGGTCGGGGGCGTGGAGCTGGAGGGGTGATGAGGGCGCCACGTCGACCCCCGGCCCCTCGGGGTATGACACCCCCTCGTAGAAACCTGTCAGCTCGCAGTCCGTCCCCTGGCTGCCCGGGGCCCCTGCCCCCCCCTCATCCTCCAGGATCTTCCCTATGGAGAACTGGAAAAGGGAGTCTGGGGCAGCAACCCCCCCCAGGCCCCGGGGCCCCGGGCTGGGCCAAGCCGTCAGAGGGGGGACTGCTGAGCGTAGAGCTGTCCTGGCTCTCCAGAGAGTGCTCCTTGGCCAGGCTGGAGTAGTACTCTGCTGCAGGGACGTAGTAGGGGCTGTAGTCCAGAGGGCCCCCTCCGTTGGCCCCCAGTCTGGGCCCCGAGGTGGCCGCCCCCCCCGGGCTGCGGATGTGGTGAGGGAGGAAGGCCCCGGCCTCCGCAGCCCCGCCCAGTGCCTCGCACGCCTGATGCTGGTCCGAACCCTCCTCCAGCAGCGCAAAGGGAGAGAACTTCTGGAAGTCGGCGGTGAGGGTTGCCACGGTAACCTTCCCGTCGGCGGGTTTGGACGCCACTGTAACGCAGGAAGGGGGGACGATGCTGAGAGCCAGACTGGCTCCGGTCCGGATGGGAAGAACCCGTCCAGAACCGTCCATCCACAAGACAAAGTCTGGAGACGAAAAACAGCACACATTATATCTAGATGGTAGTCCTAGTACCTGTGTAGTATCTAGATAGTAGTACTAGTACCTGTGTAGTATCTAGATGGTAGTACTAGTACCTGTGTAGTATCTAGATGGTAGTACTAGTACCTGTGTAGTATCCCGGGGCGAGTACTTCATCCTGTTTGTAGTTTTGTTCTCCAACCAGCTGCCTGAGAGCCTCAGCCACCAGACCTTTATAACTGACAGGAAATACACCGGTGCAACCAGTGGGAACCAGTTAACCACAACGGCACAACCAGTGGGAACCGGTTAACCACACCGGTACAACCAGTGGGAACCAGTTAACCACACCGGTGCAACCAGTGGGAACCAGTTAACCACAACGGCGCAACCAGTGGGAACCGGTTAACCACACCGGTACAACCAGTGGGAACCGGTTAACCACAACGGCACAACCAGTGGGAACCTGTTAACCACACCGGTACAACCAGTGGGAACCAGTTAACCACACCATTACAACCAGTAGGAACCAGTTAACCGCAGCCTGGGCTAGTGTAGTGGGACGCTCATCACCTAATCATATTACACTGGCTACGTTCTGGAGGTCAGTAGATTTCATAGATTCTAGTTTAGTTTAGATTCTTTCAGAACATCAACAACATTTCACTGATAATGTCTTCGATCGATTAAAACATAAATTTATCGATAAGTTAAATTTAGATTTATTGTTTTTCTGCTAAAAAAAACATCCAGAATTTTTTGTCAGGATGGAAAAGCATTTAGATCATCATGGGACACTAAAACACATGATGATAATAATAACTATAATAACTGATAATAATAATAATAACTATAATAATAACTATAACTATAAGTACTACCAGTGTAGTATTCTACAATAAATATGGGATCCATCAACTAGCATCAGAGTGTGTGTGTGTGTGTGTGTGTGTGTTACCTATATTTGCGGTTGACCTCGTCGGCGGTCAGGGCGTGGTCAAACATCAGGACCTTGTGGGTGTCCTGCAGCCGCGGTCCGGTATATTCGCGGTACTCCAGCTCCACGGCGGCGTCCAGCAGCGACAGGTAGCGGCGAACGATCAGGGCGTAGGGACTGTCTGCAGGGAACCCACACCATGACAGGTTAGTTACAGATTACATATTACTATTACCATGTAACTCATTACTGAGGTTAATCTGGTCAGAACAACTAGGATGGACTCCTGTCACATTAATTCAAATCAATCAATCAAAATCCAGACTCAGTTGAACACAATGCAGTGAAAATGATACGCAAAGCAACTTTTATGAAATGTGGCAAAATTGTACCACAGCATAGTATGTCCAGTATGAGTACTATAGTACTGGTACTGTCGTATTGATAGTACTGGTAGTGGATACTAGTTAATGTTACTAGTTAGTTCGTTTTACTAACTGGTAACATTGCTGATGAAGGCCGAGGAGAAGACGCGGTGCAGCACCAGGCCGGGGAAGTGGCCCAGCTGGAACAGAGACATCAGGATGTTGACGGTGGCCAGAGGAGAGCTCAGGGCCTTCAGCTCCACCACCTCCTCCAGCCGAGAGAAGAACTGGAGCTCGTTGGATGGACGGTAACTCATCCTGCTGAACGGGAACACCAGCTTCTGGATCACCTGGGGACAGGAGGGAGGGATGAGACTAGACTAGACCAGACTAGACCAGACTAGACCAGACTAGACTAGATGTTAACTCATCCTGCTGAACGGGAACACCAGCTTCTGGATCACCTGGGGACAGGAGGGAGGGATGAGACTAGACTAGACTAGACCAGACTAGACTAGACAGTAACTCATCCTGCTGAATGGGAACACCAGCTTCTGGATCACCTGGGGACAGGAGGGAGGGATGAGACTAGACTAGACTAGACCAGACTAGACTAGACGGTAACTCATCCTGCTGAACGGGAACACCAGCTTCTGGATCACCTGGGGACAGGAGGGAGGGATGAGACTAGACTAGACCAGACTAGACTAGATGTTAACTCATCCTGCTGAACGGGAACACCAGCTTCTGGATCACCTGGGGACAGGAGGGAGGGATGAGACTAGACTAGACCAGACTAGACTAGACTAGACCAGACTAGACTAGATGTTAACTCATCCTGCTGAATGGGAACACCAGCTTCTGGATCACCTGGGGACAGGAGGGAGGGATGAGACTAGACTAGATGAGACTAGACTAGACTAGACCAGACTAGACGGTAACTCATCCTGCTGAACGGGAACACCAGCTTCTGGATCACCTGGGGACAGGAGGGAGGGATGAGACTAGACTAGATGAGACTAGACTAGACTAGACCAGACTAGACTAGACAGTAACTCATCCTGCTGAATGGGAACACCAGCTTCTGGATCACCTGGGGACAGGAGGGAGGGATGAGACTAGACTAGACTAGACCAGACTAGACTAGACGGTAACTCATCCTGCTGAACGGGAACACCAGCTTCTGGATCACCTGGGGACAGGAGGGAGGGATGAGACTAGACTAGACCAGACTAAACCAGACTAGACCAGACTAGACTAGACGTTAACTCATCCTGCTGAACGGGAACACCAGCTTCTGGATCACCTGGGGTCAGGAGGGAGGGATTAGACCAGACTAGACTAGACCAGACTAGACTAGACCAGACTAGACGGTAACTCATCCTGCTGAACGGGAACACCAGCTTCTGGATCACCTGGGGACAGGAGGGAGGGATGAGACTAGACTAGACTAGACCAGACTAGACTAGACGGTAACTCATCCTGCTGAACGGGAACACCAGCTTCTGGATCACCTGGGGACAGGAGGGAGGGATGAGACTAGACTAGATGAGACTAGACTATTATACTAGTCTCTCTCGCGATGCTGACCAATCAAATGCATGTGTAGCCCCGCCCCAACCGGCAGTGATTGACCAATTAAAGCACTCTAGGAGATGTGTTACATTGATAATCAACATGTTTCGATACTCGATTGGACCGACATATTCCGGTCGATACCCAACCCTATACTAGACTAGACTAGACTAGGTTGTACTAGACTAGGTTAGATTAGACTCCTTGTGGTGCAGCAACAAATAGTAACAGGAATTATTTTAAATGCAGTTTACGGGTTTGCAGTTCTAGTTAAATGTGTTTTTAACGACAGCCAAATATTGCAGGAATTGGAATTTTAGAATCACAGACTTTAAAAAGTCTACTGCATTAACCTTGAGGTCCTGGAACACAACAAGTAAGAAATGAATGAGAGCAAAGTATGTGACTGACTGCCTGTGGTGGCGTTACCTTGCTGTCCAGGTACTCGGCCTTCTTCACCAGGAAGTCTGCGATGGTGTCGAGCAGCCGCTTCTCTCTGAGCCGGTGGCGGGCGATGTACTTGGCGATGAGCGCCATGGTGTACGGCGTGATGCTGTCCACCTTCTTAGGCAGCTCCTCTGTTGGAGAGCACAGTCAGCACCAGCTAACAGGGCTAACACTGACTACGCTTCAGTTCTTAACCTGGTGTTAGTTAACCCATGTAACCATCATAACTGGGTTAGAATAACCCAGTAAACTCAACCTGGTTGACCTAGTTTACTCCCATATTAAACTGGTTACTGTGGCATGGAAACATCTGACTGCTTTCACTGTTGCTTTTTTACCTTTTGATGTCAACAGCAGTATAACTATTACTGCTACTACTACTATTGTATTAGCAGTAAGCTACTACTACTCTAAAGCTCCTAGCCGGGCCTTAACGAGCTCCGGGCCTTAACGAGCTCTGGGCCTTAACGAGCTCCAGGTCTTAATGGAGCCAGCAGTGCCAGTCTTTTCTCAGTCGGAGCTGATTGGTTGTTAATGTCAGATTTTGATTCTGATGTTTGACTCAACTGGTGAAGCGTACTGTGACTTGATAACGGATTAACGGTAACTAGAGAAGCAGAGTGTGTCCGACCTGCGAGGCTGCTGATGAACCTCTCCTGTCTGTTCTGGTAGAAGAGGTGGGAGCTGAAGATCAACTCCAAACTCTTGTTGCTGGCCTCACGGGCGCAGGCCGCCAGCATCTCATCCAACAGGGCCATCTCCTGGTCACGAACACCGCTAACACTAGCTAGTGTGTGTTTAACCAGCCGCAAGATCTTCCTGAGGGTGGAAACATGGAGACACTTGGCAGATGCTAAAAACTGAATAGAGACAGCATCAAGCTAACTAAGGTAACTAACATTAGCATTAGCATAGCACTGTCCTACCTATTAGCCAGCAGCTGTTCTGGGTTTGGAGTTATGTTGGCAGCACTGCTGCTCCCGGTGACGGAGTCCTGTGGCTGCAGCGAACGCCACTTGAGTCGGTAGTAGGATAGCAGCAGGAAGAGCGTCTGTGGGTGGCGCTCTCGCTCCAGGTTCTTCTCCAGGCCGGCCAAGCAGGCCTCAGTCAGTGGGTGTTGGCTGCCGGGGTGAAGCTTCATGCTGGAGCTGAACACCATGGAAACGTCCTTCTGGTTGAACTGGCCCAATCTGGACTGGGACTCAGACTCCAGGACCTGAACCACCTGAGAGTCACTGGGAAGGCCTGGAGACAACAGAGACTCAAACATCAACCTCAGGTCCAGTTCCCCAGGAAACCAATGTTTGGATGTCAGGTAACTCACTAGGACATATTGAGCTGAGCGTGATACAATACAACAGCAGGTATGGCTGCATAGGGGACCCGTCAATCACGTTTCATCTAATCTAATGTGGACTTTCAGTACAGATCAGGAGAACAGAGTGAGGAGAAACCCAAAAGAGTCTGGATATAAACTGCAACAATGCCACTGTTCATCCTTTATCTCCTATCCACAGTAACATCTGAACGACAAGGTCCACCAGAGGAGGCCTAACGAGGCTCCTCAGCCAATCCTGACCTCCAGCAGAAAGGAGACGTAATGCAGCTCGTCAGCAGGGTTTCTCTCAGCCTCTCTTTGGTTTTGTACTTTCATCAGTTTGACGTTGGCATGGTGTTACACTAAACATTTAGCAACATGTAAGAGAAGAGCTGATGACTACAATATAAATGTATTTGAGATCAACTGCACACAAATGATTCATTCATTTTCTGTTTTCAGGGTTACAGGGGACTAGAACCTATCCCAGCATGCAATTGACGGAAGACAGGTCTCCAATCAGACAGACACTCCCATTCATACCTAAGGACAAGAGAGTCTCCAGTCCAGTGTGGGAGGAAACCAGGAGAACATGTGAACATATGAACTGACACTGTGACGCTCTCAACTGATGTCAACTGATGTCAACTAAATTAAATTCTCTAATATTGGAGCCGGTTACCTACAATGACTGTTAAAATGAGAAAGCACATTTGCAGGTTGGACCCTGTAGATTGCAGATATACTGAACGATGAATGGAGAGTATTTGACAGCATAACGTCCAAACTACTGGTTCGGCTCCATACAGACACAAATGCTACATAAACGGGCCTCCGTCCAGGATTGGCTGAATGAGGAGGAACCGGAACCGGCTGATTCTGGAGGGTTTGTTCTTGTTGGGATGTGGAGAGCAGAAAGCAACCAGGCCTTCGAAATGTAAAGCGTTTTAACACTGACAGGTCGGTGTTGGCGGACTCACCCAGCGCCGCCACGGCGTACAGACAGTTGACGATGCTGAAGTTGTCAAACTTGGCACAGTCACTGACGATGGCGTCGCACAGCGTCTGGAAGTCCTGATGCTGCAGAATCTGTCGCCCTTCGTTCTCCTCTCCTCCACTTCCAGCTCCAGAGGAGGAGGAGGCGGCGACCATGCTGCTGTCGGAGGTCATAGGTGGTGGTCCGGCCTGCAGCAGCTGGCCAATCTTCTGCAGGGCGACGGGGTAGTGGTTGTGGGAGATCTTGCCGGGGTTCTGGGTGACCCAGCGTAGAACCTCGTCCGGCCGTCGTGAGCGTTCAATCAGACGCTTCATGGTGAAGAACGTGTCGTAGCTCATCTTCTCATGGATGAAGTTCCACGTCTTCTTCTTGCTGCCAGCAGAACCACCGGTGGGGGCAGCGCTTCCGTAGGGGTGAAGGTGGGCTTGGTGCTGGTAGTGGGGGGGTGGGGCAAGAGGGGGAGGGGCTGGGGCGAGGTGGGTGGGCTGTGGGTGGGGGTGAGGATGTGGGTGGGGGTGAGGATGTGGGTGGGCGTGGTAGTGGTGGTTGTGGCTGTGGAAGTGGGCTCCTCGTGGGGCATCGGGTCGCCCCTGGTAGAGGGGATAGGTAGGGGGAGGCGGGGCTGGGTGGGGGTGGTGAGGGATGTGGGGGTGGGGATGTGGGTGGGGGTTCTCCAGCATGGCCAGACCCGCCCTTCGCCCAGGCTTACCTCCTCCTCCTCCTCCTCCTCCTCCAGTGCCTCCTCCCCCCCCGGTGGCGCTGTAAAGGCGGGTGGCGTACATGATGATGGACAGACCAGCAGGATGGAGGGGTTGGGAGGGTCGCAGGGGGGAGGGAGGGAGGCGGGCTCGTCTCAGGAGGCGCCACCCAGAGGAGAAACACAGCATAGTCCAACACCCGACCCGCCTGGACGCAACAACACACTAGTCCTACAACACAGCAGAGAGGAGGAGGGAAAAGAGGAGAGAGAAGAGGAGGAGGAAGAGGAGAAACCAGAATGATCAGTGCTCTGTCTATGTCCTCCACTACTGTTAAATCTGCTCTGGTCAGATGTCCCTGTAAACGTCTTCTCAGTCTGAACCAGGAAGTGATGCTGCAGCAGAGCGTCCCATCCCCACTAACAGACCGTAGATTTACCCTATTGGTCCAATTTAAATCCTGGTGTCGGGTTGGGGGTTCAATTCCCTGTGTTGCTCAGTGGGTTCACTGAGTTCAAGAGGGAGTCAACTGCTTTTTCAGATTTTGTGCTAGAAAGCGTTTTGCAACTTCATATCAGTGGGTTAGGGTTAGGGTACTGCTTTCCTTTAGAAAATATACTTTGTCTAGTTCTGTAATCCAGTCATGTTTCTGTTCCTGTCATGTTACACTTGATTGAACAACTGCAGTGAAACCAAACCAAGCCTGACTCCAGGCCAGCGCCTTGCTTAAAGGTCCCCCAACCAGAAAACCCACAGTGTTATCGGCTAGTAACCAGCCACCTGGGCTAGTAGTTGTAGAGCCTCGAGTCATCAGTACCGACCTGTCAGAAATACTGAGACATGTCAGCAGCCTGACATGTTGTGTAGCCGCCTGGCTAGGCGTTGGCTGCTGCTGTTAGCATTAGCAGCTAGCTAGCAGCTACACCAGGACGACGAAACACAATTCTCTATTTTCTCTCGCAGAAAAATCACCAAATACAGCGATGTCATTCTTCAGCAATAATTCAAATGTCCATATGTTGATGCCAATCCAAGGTCTCCAGTGAGGTGCCCTGTCAACCTGTCTGTAGCTAGCTGGTCTGTTAGCCCTGGCTGGCTAACGTCGCTCGGATTTATGTATCTGGAGAGTTAATCCAAACCAGCTGGTAATATGTAGTCTTTATAAATGTTGTCATCAAAAATGATTCAGGCGGTTATTTATCTGAGGTAAATATTGTCGTTCAGCTACAGAGAGCTAAGCTACGCTAAGCTACGCTAACTGTGATGGGCCTCAGCGGGCCCGTCAGTCACCTGAAGGCCAAAACTAAAGAGAAGTGACGCAAACAGCATTCAGACAGAACACACGGATAACTGGACACCTGGTCACGCTCTAGGAGCTGCCAGGACAGCTCGCGCTGTCAACATCAGAACCGACTGTCCTTCTACCCACTCAGTGGGTCGCAGGGCGGCAGTCAGTCTGGTTAACCTGGTTAATCTGGTTAGCAGCAGGTTCAGGTTTCACCAGTTTACCTCATAGCTCGGTAACATTTGTAACTTCCGCTTTGCTGAATGGACAAACGGGAGTTTCTCTTTATTAGCTAGTTAAAGTCTCAGCGGTCAGTCTGGCCCGGTGCAGCCGCTTCACTCTTCCACAGACCCGGCCGACGCCATCTTGCTCTACCCGGCATGCAACGATGCACACTCTTCTTCTGCTGAAATAACCCAGTCGCCCTCTGTTGATCGTTGAGAAAACTAAAAAAACAAAAATGCTTCTTCTTCTTCGCGTTTTTTGGCGGATTGCAATACCAATTTTAAGGTGCATACCGCCACCTACCGTACCGGAGTATGTAGAACAGGATCTAGTTTACATTAGTCTATAGCAAGAAAAACTATATTCTATTATACAATCCGGTGTTTATTAAGACATCTATTACCCCTCTCTGTGTTTCCCACACCTTATCTCCATTTGTTCCTAGTATCCCTTCCAAATCCCATCCTCATCCTGCCTCTCTCACCCTTTGTTGTAGTCTAACCCTTTCTTCATTATATTTTACACATTGCATTATTACGTGTTCAACATTTTCAGTTCCATTACAATGTGCACATACTTGTGAGTTTACTTTTCCCAATAGAAATAAAGTCTTATTTAAACCAGTGTGATCAAACCTCAGTCTGGATAGAACTACCTCCTCACTCCTCTCCCTTTAACACTCTGTGCTCTAACTGTCTTTGGTACTCTATAGTATGTTCTGCCCTTACTGTCCTCATCCCACTTTTTCTGCCAAAGTTCTGATATTTTCTTTTTGATTAGTGCTTTACCTTTCCCTTTTCCAAATGGTATGTCAATTACATGCCTCATATTTAGTTGATGATCTTTTAGCCATCAAAAAAATGCTTCTTCTTCTTCAGGACCTGAGGTTCGGGGGGGCTGAGCCCCCTTAGAGAAGGCTGCTGCTGTTGCGCCTGTAGCATGCCAAATAAAAAATATATAATCATTAATTAATTACATTTTATTTGATGCGTGCTGCACATACACATTGATTTACTGATTTTACTGAATCAGAGTAAAACTAGTAGGCTAACAGCTAGTGACCAGAAAGCCTATAAGCCTGCATAGAGCCTTTTAGGAGGTATGGGTACAATGTTATAGAGTCAGCGCAGAGAAACAGACTGGATATACCATGCAAAGGACCTGGTTCCTTTCACTGATTTTTTTTAGGTTTAAATTAAAGGATCTGAGTATTTTGCCTCCAATAGATAGTGAAAGTAGAGAGAGGCAGAAAAGACTGGGGCAGAGGGGGGGTGACATGTGATCCAGGCCGGACTCGAACCCAGGGCTTTGCAGTTACATGGTTTGCACCCTCGTCAACAGAACCTCCATTGAAATATTTTTAATTGTAGATTATTGTTTATGAGCTCACCAGCCAAAAAAAAACCCATACAATGAAACATCCATAATAAATGTTTTTGTATTTGTCGAGGCGAAAATAAATGTGAGCTTTTTCAGGAATGAACGCCACCAGGAGGGGACGCTAGCTGTCATTCTCCTCCCAGATGAACCCTACAGAGCAGCCGAAAAAGAAGGAAACGACGTTAGTGTTGACGTCATCGCGTATGTCTCCGTTCGATAACAGTAAATATGGCGAATGAGTGTGGCGACGGAACGGGGATGTTCTTTGGCTGATGGTGGTGTTTCTCCCCCGCTACCAGTAACCCGTCGGTTCTAAGTCGGTGGTCAGGATGGCTCACCGCTACCTGCGCTTGTCAGGCGGCTGCAGGAACCTCTTCAAGGCCCTGCTGCCTTCCAACGCAACAACCTGTTCACGACTGGTAGGTGGCTAGCTGGCTAGCTGGCCAACAGGCTAACCCAAGCTAACGGAGTAAGCAGGCGGCGGTAGCTGTCTGTTAGCGGGACTGTCTACGACAACAAACTGACATTTACACCGCATACCCCGGTGGACGACACGACGTGTCACGTGTCCCCGAGTCAACACG
This sequence comes from Hoplostethus atlanticus, assembly GCA_034670405.1. NCBI lineage: Eukaryota > Metazoa > Chordata > Actinopteri > Trachichthyiformes > Trachichthyidae > Hoplostethus > Hoplostethus atlanticus. The sequence goes on from JAXDDX010000198.1 coordinate 230,247, forward strand.
GCTAACCCGCTAGCTGGCTAACTGCAGCAGGCCCGTGGATGACATTGACGTTGTTTTGGTTCGATAGCATCTGTAGTGACGTACAGCATAACACGACCAGGCTGAACCAACCTGGTTACTGGTTACTGACCAGGACTAACTCAGCTGGTCTGGTACCTCCTGTTGTCTCTGTATGGAGTCTAATGCTGCCTTGCTCATCGGCCAAAGAACATGTTAGAGGACGAAGCGGTATGGCCAGTCTCCCGCGTGCATCCATATCATAGGCGGCGTTTTATTTAGCGTGTAATTTCAACGTCTACTATTGGTTCTCCTGTTTTTGTCCAATGATCCTCTTCCACCGGATTACACCGTGGATGACTCCAGAGAGCAACGGGAACCAATTCCAAGCTCGGTGGATCAGACTTGAAATAATCCAGCAGGCCAATAAGCAGGGCAACATTAAACATTAGGACTATTGATGACATGACGAAGAGTTAGTCCGTATACACACTGCATTAAGGACAGACCCACCAGACAGGAGCTGAGGGCCAAGAAACCTGTAGAACTGAACCAGGATCAGAAGGGAGATGTTCACTTTCTTTATTTGCTACTAGAGGCTCTTTGGTCTGGTCTTTATTTCCTGGAGGGTTTAGGGTTCTCTGTGGCCTGGGTCTTCATTTGATCCAGAAGATTGTGTGGGAACCTGGAGGACTCCTCTTTATTCACAGCTCTTCTTCTATTGTTGTCCTCTACTGTCAGCCAGCTGCACTGTGGCTGCAGGTGAAGTGCCCTGCTCAGTGGCTCCTGGGCAGCAGCGTTACTCGTGGCTTTGCCAGAGGGTTTCTGACAGAGAGACGTGAACACCAGCCTGTCCACCTCAGTGATGCTGATCTGCCACAACAACACAATACATTTCAGTCACACACATCTCTCGTCCTGGGAGAAGTTGAAGTCATTCTTCATCAGCTAGCTTGTATCTTTAAAATGTAATAGATTGTGTTTTCCACTGATTCTCTTATCTGATCTATTATCTGTTCTACTATCTGGAGGTCTGCAGCCCAACTGGAGGCCCGGCAGCGCTGGACAGGAGGAGCCTGCTGGTCGACCTGCTGGGGGCTTATAGAAGACTCTGCTCCAAACCTCCCAAAGGTGCAGCATGGCCGCCGTCCCTTAAATGTACCGTGTGTGTCTGTGTGTGTGTCTGTGTCTGTGTGTGTGTGTGTCTGTGTGTGTGTGTCTGTGTGTGTGTGCAGTGGTTCAGTATGTTAACATCATGTCTCTTTTTCAGGGTTTGAGAAGTATTTCCCTGACAGTAAGAAAACTCCAAAAAGCAGTGAAGACAACGCAGGCAGCACAGCAGCCAAAGGTAAACATCTACTGACATCTACTGACATCTACTGACATCCATATCTGTATTGGCCTTCAAAAACCCAAATGGATTTAACCCTGATCCTGATGGGTCTCCTCTCCCTTCAGAGGCCAAACCAGCCAACACTCAGAGAGGAGGAGGAGGAGGAGGAGGAGGAGGAGGAGGAGGAGGAAAACGAGGAAGCCGCAAGGAGGAGTCTCATTGGTATAGCCGTCTGCAGAAGGTCAGTATGGATTGAGGGAGGACGGGACAGGAGAGGCGGAGTCAGTCCTCAGGGGGAAGTGACTCACTGGACTCCGAAGAGTCCTTGAGCTCAAGGGAGCGGGAGGGTATTAGTATTAGTAGTAGTAGTAGTATTACAGTTCAGTCATCATGTTGTCAGTTCAGTCATCATGCTGTCAGTTCAGTTCAGTCATCATGCTGTCAGTTCAGTTCAGTCATCATGCTGTCAGTTCAGTCATGTCAGTTCAGTTCAGTCAACATGTCAGTTCAGTCATCATGCTTTCAGTTCAGTCATCATGCTGTCAGTTCAGTCATGTTGTCAGTTCAGTCATGTCAGTTCAGTTCAGTCATGTCAGTTCAGTCATGTCAGTTCAGTCATGTTGTCAGTTCAGTTCAGTCATGTTGTCACTTCACTTCAGTCATCATGTCAGTTCAGTCATCATGTTGTCAGTTCACTTCAGTCATCATGTTGTCAGTTCAGTCATCATGTTGTCAGTTCAGTTCAGTCATCATGTCGTCAGTTCAGTCATCATGTCGTCAGTTCAGTCATCATGTCAGTTCAGTTCAGTCATCATGTCAGTTCAGTCATCATGCCGTCAGTTCAGTTCAGTCATCATGTTGTCAGTTCAGTCATGTCAGTTCAGTTCAGTCATCATGTCAGTTCAGTCATCATGTCAGTTCAGTCATGTTGTCAGTTCAGTCATCATGTTGTCAGTTCAGTCATGTTGTCAGTTCAGTTCAGTCATGTTGTCACTTCAGTTCAGTCATCATGTCAGTTCAGTCATGTTGTCAGTTCACTTCAGTCATCATGTTGTCAGTTCAGTTCAGTCATGTCGTCAGTTCAGTCAACATGCCAGTTCAGTCATCATGTCAGTTCAGTTCAGTCATGTCGTCAGTTCAGTCAACATGCCAGTTCAGTCAACATGCCAGTTCAGTCATGTCGTCAGTTCAGTCAACATGCCAGTTCAGTCATCATGTCAGTTCAGTTCAGTCATGTCGTCAGTTCAGTCAACATGCCAGTTCAGTCATGTCAGTTCAGTTCAGTCATGTCGTCAGTTCAGTTCAGTCAACATGTCAGTTCAGTTATCATGGCAGTTCAGTTCAGTCATCATGTCAGTTCAGTCATCATGTCGTCAGTTCAGTTCAGTCATCATGTTGTCAGTTCAGTTCAGTCATGTCATCAGTTCAGTCAACATGCCAGTTCAGTCATCATGTCAGTTCAGTTCAGTCATGTCGTCAGTTCAGTCAACATGCCAGTTCAGTCATCATTTCAGTTCAGTCATCATGTCAGTTCAGTCATCATGTCAGTTCAGTCATCATGTCGTCAGTTCAGTTCAGTCAACATGTTGTCAGTTCAGTCATCATGTGTGTCTGAGCTCTTGTTTATTGGCTCTTGTTCATTTGATACACTTATTTGTCTTAGCTCTTGCTTATTTGGTTCACTTAGTTGTCTTAGCTCTTGTTTATTTGATTCTCTTATTTGTCTCAGTTGTTTAAGATATAGTAGGTTGCTAACTTATTGCACTCTTACCTTAACACTAGTTATGCTCTTAGTTGCTTGTTTAGGAAGGAAATGCACTTACGATTTCTGGTGACGAGTAGTTTTCTTGCCTACCTATGTCGAATGCACTTATTGTAAGTCGCTTTGGATAAAAGCGTCTGCTAAATGACTGTAATGTAATGTAATGTAATCATGTCAGTTCAGTTATCATGTCAGTTCAGTTCAGTCATCATGTTGTCAGTTCAGTCATCATGTCGTCAGTTCAGTCATCATGTCGTCAGTTCAGTCATGTCAGTTCAGTTCAGTCATCATGTCAGTTCAGTTCAGTCATGTTGTCAGTTCAGTCATCATACTGTCAGTTCAGTCATGTCAGTTCAGTCATCATACTGTCAGTTCAGTCATGTCAGTTTAGTTCAGTCATCATGTCAGTTCAGTCATCATGTCAGTTCAGTTCAGTCATCATGTTGTCAGTTCAGTCATGATTTCAGTTCAGTCATGCTGTCAGTTCAGTCATGTTTTCAGTTCAGTCAACATGTCAGTTCAGTCATCATGCTTTCAGTTCAGTCATCATGCTGTCAGTTCAGTCATCATGTTGTCAGTTCAGTCATGTCAGTTCAGTCATGTCAGTTCAGTTCAGTCATGTTGTCAGTTGTCGTCATGTCAGTTCAGTTCAGTCATCATGTCAGTTCAGTCATGTCGTCAGTTCAGTCAACATGTCAGTTCAGTCATCATGTCAGTTCAGTCATGTCAGTTCAGTTCAGTCATGTCAGTTCAGTCATGTCGTCAGTTCAGTTCAGTCAACATGTCAGTTCAGTCATGTCAGTTCAGTTCAGTCTTCATGTCAGTTCAGTCATCATGTCATCAGTTCAGTCATCATGATGTCAGTTCAGTTCAGTCATCATGCTGTCAGTTCAGTCATCATGTCGTCAGTTCAGTCATCATGTCAGTTCAGTTATGTCAGTTCAGTCATGTTGTCAATTCAGTTCAGTCATCATGTCAGTTCAGTTATGTCAGTTCAGTCATGTTGTCAATTCAGTTCAGTCATGTTGTCAGTTCAGTTCAGTCATCATGTCAGTTCAGTTCAGTCATGTCATCAGTTCAGTCATGATGTCAGTTCAGTTCAGTCATCATGCTGTCAGTTCAGTCATCATGTCGTCAGTTCAGTCATGTCAGTTCAGTTATGTCAGTTCAGTCATGTTGTCAATTCAGTTCAGTCATGTTGTCAGTTCAGTTCAGTCATGTCAGTTCAGTTCAGTCATCATGTTGTCAGTTCAGTCATCATGTTGTCAGTTCAGTCATCATGTCAATTCAGTTCAGTCATGTTGTCAATTCAGTTCAGTCATCATGTCAATTCAGTTCAGTCATCATGTTGTCAGTTCAGTTCAGTCATCATGTCAATTTAGTTCAGTCATCATGTTGTCAGTTCAGTTCAGTCATGTCAGTTCAGTCATGTCAGTTCAGTCATGTCGTCAGTTCAGTCATCATGATGTCAGTTCAGTTCAGTCATCATGCTGTCAGTTTAGTCATGTTTTCAGTTCAGTCATCATGTCGTCAGTTCAGTCATTGTCAGTTCAGTCATGTTGTCAATTCAGTTCAGTCATGTCAATTCAGTTCAGTCATCATGTTGTCAATTCAGTTCAGTCATCATGTTTTCAGTTCAGTCATGTCAATTCAGTTCAGTCATCATGTCAATTCAGTTCAGTTCAGTCATCATGTCAGTTCAGTTCAGTCATCATGTTGTCAGTTCATTCATCATGTTGTCAGTTCAGTCATTATGCTGTCAGTTCAGTTCAGTCATCATGTTGTCAGTTCAGTCATTATGCTGTCAGTTCAGTTCAGTCATCATGCTGTCAGTTCAGTTCAGTCATCATGCTGTCAGTTCAGTCATCATGTCAGTTCAGTTCTGACTGTGTTACTGCTGGATCCTGGTCTCCTCAGGGCGACGTTCCCTGGGACGATAAGGAGTTTCGGATGTATTTCCTGGGCGGAGCGGCATTCTGGGCGACCGTCTCTTACTATTTCTTCTTCAGGGACGGTGGCAGAGAGGTCACCTGGAAAGACTTCGTCAATAACTACCTGTCCAAAGGAGTGGTGAGGATCTGAACCTGGAGCCTCATGAGATCAATACTGAGACATATTGACGTCTCAAATGAGTTTTTTTCATATTCCAATATTTTCCCATTTGTTATATATTGCATATGCCAAGAACTAATACACATTTTTTTGAGACACACTTGTTTGAGAATTATATTTCTCAAACAAGATTACATAATCTTAAAAATAATAATTGAATTAATAATTAAAAATATTTTTCAATGGAAGAACTTTTTCAGCGTTAAAGTAGTAGCAGCAGCAACATTAACACATAGAGGACCATATTCACTGAGTCAGTATGTGATGTTGGTTGTTACCCTGTATTAGGACCATACATGTTAACATGTAATGAAATACATGGAGTGACAACAATCAGAAAACCAGATGGAACCAGAGAGTTTAGTTTCATACGAGCATTTCAACATCTTTATATTTTTATTTAATTTACTTGCATATATTTTTGCATTTCAAAAACTTTGCATTTTCTTCTCTTTTCTTACAGCTCACATATTCTAGTGTTGTTTCTTATCTCTGTTTGCTGTCTTCATATTTAGATTTTATTGTGCTTTACTTTTCTTTTCTATTCCCCATTGGGTTCCTCTTCTCTTGCTGATGTCAACCCCAGTGTCCAGTGATAGTAATAGTACTACTAATAAGAACTGCAGTACTCTAGCTGACCTGTTTCCTTACTCAGGTTGACCGGTTGGAAGTGGTCAACAAGCGCTACGTCAAAGTGGTTTTCTCTCCTGGGAAGACGCCGGTTGACGGGGTGAGTTTGGTCTTTTAGAACCTGTAGATCTGATATTACTGACATCCATGAGGTGGAGTAACCTGTCTGTCTGTCTGTCTGTCTGTCTGTCTGTCAGCAATATGTATGGTTCAACATCGGCAGCGTGGACACGTTTGAGAGGAACCTGGAGACGGCGCAGTACGAACTGGGCATCGAGGGAGAAAACAGACTGCCGGTGGTTTATTCCACTGAGAGCGACGGGTGAGGAAGACTAAACTCTTCAAAATAAATAAATATAATTTATTTATTTATCTACTTATTTATTTATCTATCTATTTATCTGTTTATCTATTTATTTATGATTTTATATGCAATATTCGCAGGAAGATCAGTGCTGTAGGGGAAATCTTTGGGTTGATGTTGATAAGATTTATGATTCACTACAGCATCAATGTGCCTCAAGATGGCGCGGCCGTGTCTAGACGCCGTCGTGGTAGCTCCGCGGAGATTGTGTGTTTTTTTTAGTTTTTGTGTTTGTTTTTAATATCTTTTTTTGCTCAAACACATCGGCACTAACATCCTACGAACGCAGCACACTTTTGGACATAAACTTTTGCGCAAAACAAAGGTGTTTGTCCACTTTTCCCATCGACCCAGCGTGGCCGGCAGAGATAGTACGAGCGAGCCACAACAACAGCAGTGGAGACTCACCTACGGGGAGACGAGGGAGGAAACATCGGGGAAAACGGAGCGGAATTCGGAACAGACTGAGAGTTCAAGCCCACCGTCCACCTCTGCCCAGCATCCTTCTTGCTAACGTCCAGTCTCTGGATAATAAGTTGGATGATGTTAGGGCGAGGATTAGATTCCAACGGGACATGAGGGATTGTAACGTCTTTTGTCTGACGGAAACATGGCTGAACCCGCTGGTGCCGGATCGAGTCATATGCCCAACCGAGTCCTTCTCTGTTTTCCGTGCGGATAGAACGGAAGAGTCTGGCAAATCTAAGGGTGGAGGGGTTTGCTTCATGACCAACAACAAGTGGTGCAACCCCAAGGACATTAAGACTCTTTCTCGTTCCTGCTCGTCGAACCTGGAACATCTGACTATCTCATGCCGTCCATTCTACCTTCCCCGGGACTTTAATAGGGCGAACCTAAAAAAAGTCATGCCGAACTTTCACCAGCACATTACGTGTGCTACCAGAGGGGAAAGAACGTTGGACCACTGCTATACGCCGTTCAAGAGAGGCTACAAGGCTGTCTCTCTCCCTCCGTTCGGCAAATCAGACCATGCCGCCATTTTCCTGCTACCGGAGTATAAACAAAGGATAGCACGGGAAGCGGTAGTGACGAGGGACGTAAAGCGGTGGTCTGACCAATCAGAGGCTGAGCTACAGGACGCTCTGCGTGACGTCGACTGGGACATGTTCCAATCCAGTTCCAGGGACGTCAGCGAGTTTACGGAAGTAGTAACGAGCTTCATAGCAACGCTAGTGGATACCATCGTCCCCACGGTGAAAGTTAGGTCCTTTCCTAACCAAAAACCGTGGGTTGATAAATCCATCCGCGACGCTTTGAACGCCCGTACTGCTGCCTATAACTCCGGTCTTGTATCCGGCAACATGGACGAGCACAAGGCAGCGTCCTATGGACTGAGAAGGGCGGTGAAGGAGGCCAAGAGGAGGTATAGGGACAGAGTGGAGTCGCAGATGGAGCAGCGCGACACCAGACGCCTATGGCAGGGGCTACGGACTATAACGGACTACCAGGGCAGACCCCCCGCAATTGTGAGTGCCGACGCATCCCTAGCGGAGGACCTGAACTCATTATATGCACGGTTTGAGGCTAGCAACAACAGCGCTAGCTCGCCGGCTAACAACATCACCGTTAGCGCAGCCGGAGTGAGTTCTACCGCTGGGGATGAACACACACTCTCTTTGACCGAGCACAGTGTGAGGAGGGCTCTGACGAGGGTGAACACCAGGAAAGCTGCTGGTCCAGATGGCATATCTGGGCGAGTACTGAAGACCTGTGCTAATCAGCTAGCTCCAGTGTTCACCACTATATTCAACATCTCCCTGGCTGAGTCTGTGGTCCACGCCTGCTTCAAGAGATCCACTATTGTCCCTGTGCCCAAGAATGCTTCTCCAGCATGCTTGAATGACTACCGACCGGTGGCCCTGACCTCGGTGGTCATGAAATGCTTCGAGAGGCTGATAAAGGACTACATCTGCGCCTTCCTCCCTTGCTCCATGGACCCGCTGCAGTTTGCTTATCGTCCCAACAGATCCACGGATGATGCTATCTCCCAGGTACTGCACACCACACTCTCTCATCTGGACAGCCGGAAGGGGGGCTATGTGAGACTGCTGTTCATTGACTATAGTTCAGCTTTCAATACCATAGTCCCCACCAGACTGGCTGGCAAGTTGATTGAGCTGGGACTGAACACCCCCCTGTGTGCCTGGATCCTGGACTTCCTGACCGCCAGGCCCCAGGTGGTCAGGGTGGGTAGACACACCTCCAACCCCCTCACCCTGAACACAGGATCCCCCCAGGGTTGCGTCCTCAGCCCCCTACTGTACTCCCTGTACACACATGACTGTGTGGCCAGGTTCAGCTCCAACACCATCATTAAGTTTGCGGATGACACAGTGGTGGTGGGCCTGATCTCCAACAACGACGAGAAGGCCTACCTGGAGGAAGTTGCTGATCTGTCACTCTGATGCCAGGACAACAGCCTCCTCCTGAATGTCACCAAAACTAAGGAGCTGATTGTGGACTTTAGGAGGACACAACAACAGAGGACGTACTCACCATTGGGGATTAATGGGACTACTGTGGAGAGGGTGAGCAGGTATAATTACCTGGGAGTCCACATCACTGATGATCTGACATGGACAACACACACTGACACTCTGGTGAGAAAGGTGAGGCAGCGCCTTTACCACCTCAGGCAACTGAGGAAATTTAAAGTCTCCCGGAGGATCCTTCAGTCCTTCTACTCTGGAGCTGTAGAGAGCATCCTGACAGGAAGCATCACTGCCTGGTTTGGCAGCAGCTCCGCTCAGGACAGGAAGGCTCTGCAGAGAGTAGTGCGTTCGGCTGAGCGCACTATTGGAACTACACTCCCCACCCTGCAGGACTTGTACACCAGGAGGTGCAGAACCAGAGCCTGCAGGATCATGAAGGATCCTCACCACCCCAACAACGGACTGTTTCAGCTGCTGCGGTCAGGCAAGCGCCTCCGTAGTCACGCTGCCAAAACAGAGAGACTGAGACGGAGTTTCTTTCCTCAGGCCATCAGGACTGTGAACTCTGACCTCACCAGGGCCCCCACCAAGACACACACACTGCCCCTCTTATGCACACACACACACTTAGGTAAAGACTACACATAATTTATAATTTATATTATATTATACATACAATTTTCCCTTTTTTTACTATATTTTTTTATAAAGTGCTCTTATTGTAAATATTGTGTTGTTTTTTATATAGAGCTCTTAAAAACTGTGACATTGTAAATATTGTGTTGGTTATTGTAAATAGTGTGAACCTGTTATTTTGCACATTTCTGCTAAGCATTGCCACTTTGCATTTCACTACACACCTCGTGTGTGTATGTGACAATTAAACTTCTTGAATCTTGAATCTTGAATGTTCATCTGTCCTCTCCAGTACCTTCCTACTGAGCATGCTCCCCACGGTGTTGATCATTGGATTCCTGCTCTTCATGCTCCGGCGTGGCCCAGCGGGGGCAGGGCGTCCGGGCCGGGGGATGGGGGGGCTGTTCAGCGTCAGCGAGACGACGGCGAAGGTCCTCAGAGACGAGATCGACATCAAGTTCAAAGACGTGGCCGGCTGTGAGGAGGCCAAGCTGGAGATCATGGAGTTCGTCAACTTCCTCAAGAACCCCAAGCAGTACCAGGACCTGGGGGCCAAGATCCCCAAGGTTAGGCCAGGGGGCCGAGGCGAGGCCAGGGGCCACAGGCAGCGATATAAGAGCAGATTATTATTCCAGTGTTATTATATGTCTCCTCAGACATGCTGTTAGTGTGTTAGTGTGTATTGGTGTGTAACAGTGTGTCACAAACCCCCCCCCCCCCCCTCCCCCCCCCCCCAGGGTGCCATATTGACCGGACCTCCAGGAACAGGGAAGACTCTGCTGGCCAAGGCCACGGCCGGCGAGGCCAACGTCCCCTTCATCACCGTCAACGGATCCGAGTTCCTGGAGATGTTTGTGGGCGTCGGTCCTGCCAGGGTGAGGACCAGGACGGGTAGATGAGCTCCTTCACACAGGAAGTGCTCTATGCTGACTTGCTGTCTGGGCGGTCTGCTGGGATGTGTAGGGCCTGCTGTTTCACTGGGAATTTAAAATGTTCTCCATTGTCCTAAAACACCATAACTATCACCAGCGTCTGCTAAATGACTATAAAGTAATGTCACATGGGGCTGGTTCCTCCGCAGGTCAGAGATCTGTTCGTCTTGGCGAGGAAGAACGCGCCCTGCATCCTCTTCATTGACGAGATCGACGCCGTGGGACGCAAACGAGGACGAGGAAACTTTGGAGGGCAGAGCGAACAGGAGAACACCCTGAACCAGCTGCTGGTGGAAATGGACGGTGGGGGGGGTCAGATGGACTGTGGGGTGGGGGGGGGGTCTTTTTTCTTTATTCTAGCGCATGAATAACAGCATGAATGTTCTCCATGTTCTAATAGTTTTACACTACTGTGGTTCTCAGTCCTGGTCCTGGTGTAGCACCGCCCTGCTGGTTTTCTGTCGTACCAGCTTGTTAAATGTGTTCACCAGGTGTACCAGGTCTAGACCAATCCCTGGTTGGTGGTTCTCCAGGAACAGGACTGAGAACCACTGATCTACAACATTTGGTGGATTAGCATCCTAACTCAGCTGTAGCTGTTTTTGTGCTACATCCATTAATGTCAGTCACATGAAGAGTTTTCTTTCCAATGTAATAATCTAAAAATATACCAAATGATGGTAATTTGTAGAGGATCCTAGTTGTAGTCCTTGGTTGGCTAGATGAGAAACTTCTGTAGACTGGAGCCAGAATTGCAGGTTTGGTGAACTCTTCATCTGTAACCTCTCAGGGTTCAACACAGCCACCAACGTGGTGGTTCTGGCTGGTACCAACAGACCAGATATCCTGGACCCGGCGCTGATGAGGCCTGGACGCTTTGACAGACAGATTTACATCGGTGAGAACCTCTGGTTCTCTATAACAGATGAGTATTAACCGTTGAACCTCTGGATTCTCCAACAGTTTAAATGTCTACTTGTTTCCTCAGGTCCTCCTGATATCAAGGGCCGGGCGTCCATCTTCAAAGTCCACCTCAGGCCTCTGAAACTGGAAGCAGACCTGGACAAAGACGCTCTGGCCAAGAAGATGGCGGCCCTGACACCTGGCTTCTCCGGTAAACAGCCAAGATCACACTTCAGTTGTCACCGGATGGGACTATGGACCGGCCTCCATCTGCCCAACATTCACCTCATTTTCAAAATCACACTGATTAGGCCAAGTTGGAATGACATGAAATATCATTGATGGGGGCCGACATGTTGGCTGTTTTTATAGACTTTATTTTGCTTGTGAGAAGCTGCCAAGGGACTGCAGGATTTTCATTTGGTCCTTGTTTTCATGTGGATTCCCATTTGCTGCCAGCGAACTGCTTGCTCGCTTGTCTTCTTCAGTCCACTTGGTGGTGCCATTGAGCATGGGTGCTGTCTGGATGGCGTTGTAGAGCTCATTGTGTCTCTGCTGTTGTTCACCAGGTGCTGACATCGCTAACGTTTGTAACGAGGCAGCGCTGATTGCTGCTCGCCACCTATCGGACGCCATCAACCAGAAACATTTTGAACAGGCCATAGAGAGAGTCATTGGTGGTGAGAAACACACCGACCACAACCTGGAGATCAATACTGCACACTTACACACACAGTATTGATATTTTCAGATAAATTAACAACAAAATGGCCAGCTTCTGTAGCTGTCTACTTGTCTTTCTGGTCCAGGTCTGGAGAAGAAGACTCAGGTCCTCCAGCCGGAGGAGAAGAAGACTGTGGCGTACCATGAGGCCGGCCACGCCATCGCAGGATGGTTCCTGGAGCACGCAGACCCTCTGCTGAAGGTTAGTGTAACACAGTGATCAACCTCAACCATCATGAAGCCTCTCCATCTGCTGCTCTCAACACCCGGTGGCAGGTAGGTCTTTCATGGGAGAAACCCTCTGGAGACAGGAAGTGATGCGTTTTACTCTTCAAGAAGAACTGGGTAGTTAGCGTGAGCAGCGATAGCCACCATGGCTGAACAGACAAAGAAAAGAGCGCCACCTACAGGAACTCAAACTCCATCAACAGGAAATCCAAGGAGAAAGACGTCACAGTACTGGACACACTGTTTGGTTGACAGGTGATCTCTGGGAGGAGCAGTGAGGAACACTACAGTGAGGGACACCACAGTGAGGAACACTACAGTGAGGAACACTACAGTGAGGGACACCACAGTGAGGGACACCACAGTGAGGAACACCACAGTGAAGAACACCACAGTGAGGCTGAGAGACGAAGATGGAGACTAGATAAAATCCAAACCAGGATCTCGTGGATTATCAATTTAGCATAATGTGTACCTTCTTAGTGGAGGCTTTTATCCAAAGGACCTTCCAGCACCATGAGAATATCTGTTTTTATTCTGGGTGGACCCAGTCGAACCCCTATCCTTGGCAGTGTTATTGAGCCATACAGGACAGATGGATATCCCATCATGCTCTGTGACGTGTCGCTAAGAGTGTTATGTTGTTACCTGTCCAGGTGTCCATCATTCCCAGAGGTAAGGGTCTGGGTTACGCCCAGTACCTGCCTAAAGAGCAGTACCTGTACACCAAGGAGCAGCTGCTGGACAGGATGTGCATGACGCTGGGAGGACGGGTGTCGGAGGAGATCTTCTTTGGTCGGATTACCACTGGAGCCCAGGACGACCTCCGCAAGGTCACACAGAGTGCCTACGCACAGGTCAGGGGTCACTGCACACCTCGTGTGTGTATGTGACAATTAAACTTCTTGAATCTTGAATCTTGAATCTTGAGGGGAAGTCCAGTTTGGGATGAATGAATGTTGTAGTCTAGTCTGGTGTACATATGAATGGTCTGTGATTTCTGCTGCAGATAGTCCAGTTTGGGATGAATGCCAAGGTGGGCCAGGTGTCCTTTGACCTTCCCCGGCACGGTGAGATGGTTCTAGAGAAGCCGTACAGCGAAGCCACGGCTCGTCTCATCGATACCGAGGTTCGAAGCCTCATCAGCGAGGCCTACCAGCGAACCCACAACCTGCTGACCGACAAGAAGGCCGAGGTGGAGAAGGTAAGGGGAAGGCCTCTCAGAGCTGCATTAGAAAAAGAAAAGCACTGCATCAGTGGATTATAATAGTATTACCTTTATTTCTAGAGCATCTGCAGAAGAATTGTGTTAGGAAATAAGATGAATAAAATGTCAGCAAAGTTCAGTTTCAGTTGTTCACTCACCCACTGGCTTGCTTCAGACCTGTGTCTTTACTGTATCATCCTCCAGGTGGCGCTGCACCTCCTGGAGAAGGAGGTGCTGGACAAGAGCGACATGGTTGAGCTGCTGGGTCCTCGTCCGTTTGCTGAGAAGTCGACCTACGAGGAGTTTGTGGAGGGAACAGGAGGCGAGGAGGAGGACACCTCGCTCCCCGAAGGCCTGAAGGACTGGAACCAGGAGAGGAAGGACAAGGATGAGAGCCAGGAGGAGCAGGTGGCCCGCCAGATCTCTGGAGGCATGCCCTTCTAGAACCTCCTCTCCAACTCTGACTTCTAGAACCTTCTCCTGCAGGTTCTAGAAGCCTGTTTGACCAGCCAATCGGATGCCAGTTTGCAACGCTGATGGACTGAGGCATTCTGGGAGGTTTGGTTCTGTTGTGACATCAGTTTCTAGAGCAACACCAGGGTTTCGAACCGGCAACCCGCCCACATGGTTCCCAGCAGCAGAAGAGGTTCAAGTGTTTCCCTTTGGTAGAGTTCAAACTTTATACTTCTAAATATCGATGATGTTAACAATCAGTACACAGTGAGTGATATCACCTGTTTCTACAGGTGAGGGCTCAAAATGAAAATAGGAATTGATGCTGAGTCCGGGTCCCCTGAGTGGCCAGTATCAGGACAGAGGAAAGGAAATCTACCGGAGTGAAACGCCACTGGAAAGGATGGTTCAACATTCAGCCGAAAAGCAAATTTAAGTTTTGGACTTTTAGAACCGCCGCTGGCCCCGTGCTGCTCCAGGATGTTCATAGTGGATCATCAGAACCGCCGCTGGCCTCGTGCTGCTCCAGGATGTTCATAGTGGATCATCAGAACCGCCGCTGGCCTCGTGCTGCTCCAGGATGTTCATAGTGGATCATCAGAACCGCTGCTGGCCTCATGCTGCTCCAGGATGTTCATAGTGGATCATCAGAACCGCTGCTGGCCTCATGCTGCTCCAGGATGTTCATATAAATATTAGTTTTATGTTGATGAAGGGAGGATCATCTGGAGGGGCGGGGCCACATGAGACTGGAACCAGGAAACACTTTATTTTCCAGGAACAATACGTGATCAGCAATCTGTCCTGGTCTGCCAGAGGCTGGATCAGTTATTGATCAGTTATTGATCAGTTATTGATGGCATGCTATATTGTCTTGGCAACTTGTGATATTCTACAGCTGAGTGTCTGGTTGTCAGTCGAGCTGTTTTCTCAGATCGGTGGTCAGAAACGAGGTTGCTTCTGTCTCTGAAACCATCAAAGCAAATCTGGTGATCTGTTGTTGCTTTTGTGGCTGCTTGTAAACATCTGTAATATGATATCTAATATGTATAAATGTTTGTTTCATGGTGAAAGTGTTTTCATGAAGTGATTTAAAAAAACACAGCATATTAAATATGATAACCAGCCAGGGTTTCATTTAATAATAAAATAATTACAGCAACAGTAATAATTCACTGTGGTCATACAACCGGCAGATAATACAGAAACCAGCTTCTAAAGATCGACATGGACGAACAACAGTAGACAAGTATGGACAGACAGACAGACAGGTAAGGGTGGATATAGGTAAACAAAGAGAGACAGGTAGGTAAGGGCGGATATAGGTAAACAGACAGGTAGGTAAGGGTGGATATAGGTAAACAAAGAGACAGGTAGGTAAGGGCGGATATAGGTAAACAAAGACAGGTAGGTAAGGGCGGATATAGGTAAACAAAGAGAGACAGGTAGGTAAGGGCGGATATAGGTAAACAAAGAGACAGACAGGTAGGTAAGGGCGGATAGTCATGTCAGGTATATCCAAGTACACAGGGAAGGGATGGGAACGCTATTCAACCAGCAGCTCGTATTCCAACATTATTACTACCAGTCTACAGAACCTCCACCAGGTGGCGCTGTGGCGTTGGACTTCTGGTGAGTTTCATCACGTCCTTGAATTACGGACTAGTTGCTGGAGAGGTTTAGACCCATCTCATTCCACCCTAAGCTGACATGTAGAATACAATGATACTCGCATCGATTTAGAAACCGAGCACACCGTTTTAACGTTTTGTGGTTCTTCTGCGGGGTGGTTGAAAAAACCAAACTCATCCAGATGAGAGAACTACGGAGCCTCTGAGTGGTCAGATCATATTTTTTTCTAGAACGTGCGCTCGTTTTAGTAAAACGCGTAGAAAATGACGTGACCACTCAGGGGCTCCGTAGAGAACAAACCGAGCCGATTGGCGAGTAAGGCGTGTCTCTGTAGGCATGGTGACTGCTGTTTCCTGTTTCCGCTTGAGAGTGGCTCCCACCCATACCTTCCCTCTTGACCTCATACGGAGTGACACTCGGTGTTGGAGTGGTAGTGAAGAGGGGCCGGGTCGGGAAAGGGGCTAGTGTGCTAGCAGCGAGGCTAACGGCAGGTCGTCTGGCAGACTATTCAGAAATCTGGCAGTTCAATGCCGCCTTGCTTATCGGCAATCGTATACAACACGTTGGACGTTATTCAAGGAATTTTATGTTTTGTTAGGGTCTTCTCTTTAATACGGCATGCATCCCATACACCAACCAGCACCTATTTAATAAAATTGGTGCGCATTTTATTCCCACAATCGTCTACCAAATTCCATTCCGGGGAGACCTGTGAACCATTTCTACAAGTTTAGATTTTATTGAAATGTGCTGCTTGGTCGGTCATTTATAGACCAAATTTACCAGAAGATAACGATTTCTATACGTCATGATCATCGGGCTAGGTTACCTCGTAGAGTGTCAGCTAACCAAGCTAGCCGGTTACCGCACTAACTAAAGACTAGTCAGTTTAAGGCTTGTCATCCATGTGGAGCAGTGTCAGTGGGTATAGCGACAGACTACAAAAGCACAGCCAACCCTGTTTCAAAGATTATGACTTGGCCAGAAAATCATTGGTTAGTTAAATGTTTATTTTCTGCGCTTTTATTTTGACAGATAAAAACTCCGAGCGGAAGTTACGCGTAGCCCATAGATTAATGTCACTTTGTGGAAAATAGGAGACGGAAATATTAGAAACATCAGATTTCTTAGAAATATTGGAAACCTCAGACACATCGGTTGACTGGAGGCTGGGCTGCATGGCGGTGGCGGTTTCCACGGTATGGAGAAGAACGGTGTTATAATCATACCGGTGTTTGTTTGGAGACACTACTACCGCTCAGACCTGCTAATGTTAGCTAGCTCATGTTAACTCACACAACGATACCGGGTGGATGTTAAACCTGCGCTGTGAACTTCGATTTAGCTTCAAATGAACACATCTGAATTTCTAATAGCATAATCTGACTAATTCCCAAGGAGTTGCAGTCCAGATCTGATCAACCAGGGCAGGTTAGCATTAGTTAGTTCACAGTAACCGTGATAACTAGCCAACTGGTATTGATTGTCAAATATGATTCACTCTTCGTGTAACATGAACGATAACCCTGTTAGCATGGTGAGTGGGGTCAAGCAGCAGGTCCAGTTAATATGAACTGAGTGTGGATTAAAATATGAAGTTAGTTTTCTTTCACTTGAATGGTACAGCCAAGCTCCCGCCATGCACCGGGGGTGTGTAATGATGCTGACAGTAATAGTGTTCAGTCAGTGACATGTTCAGTCCCTCTCACCTCCAGGGAGGGGAGGCTCTCATCATGGAGAATGGGCAGGGCACGACCTCAAAGCTCGGCCTGCCACCGCTCACCCCCAACCAGCAGGAGGCGCTACAGAAGGTAAGAGCCCCGCCCATTGCTCCGTCTTGCACATAGTGGGCTAGTGTCTTGTTGGAGTCTCTAAACATATGAATCATGCCCTCCAAAGGAAACGTGACGTAGCTGTAGACCAGTTTCAGATCATGTGATGGAGTGTGTTCTGACCAGGCTAAGAAGTACGCCATGGAGCAGAGCATCAAGAGTGTGCTGGTTAAACAGACCCTGGCACAGCAGCAACAGCAGCTCACCAGCCTACAGGTACAAACCACTGATAAAATGTTGACTGGAAACACAGCGTGGTGTTATTGAGACCAGCACTGTTAATACAGCTTTCTGTCCTGGGATCCTTTCACCTCAGATGGCGTCTCTGACGATGGGTTTTGGAGACGCTCTCTCACCTTTACAGTCAGTAAGTTGATCCTTGAAATCTCTGACATGAAATCATCTGTTGTCCACATGTTGGCCTTGTGAGAGTGCTCTCTGTGGCATTAGCTGTTTGCTTCTGGACAATATCGGTCTTGCTTTTGGTGCTTTTATTTTGAAGGTATAATAAGGTTTTTAATTGATCAGTACAAAATGAATTAATAGATAGATCTTTATAAAACACTTTTTTGCCAACGGGCTCGGGAAGTGTAATGAAGATGTGATTCTTTATGTTGTGTTCAGGTGGCGGCTCAGAGGCAGCGGGCGTTGGCCATCATGTGTCGGGTTTACGTCGGATCCATCTACTACGAACTGGGAGAAGACACCATCAGACAGGCCTTCGCTCCCTTTGGACCAATCAAAAGCATTGACATGTCCTGGGACTCTGTTACCATGAAACACAAGGTCAGAGGTCACCAGGCCAGCAGAGCGCGGTAGCCTAAAGAGAAGTGGGCTAGTGTTTGGAAGGCTGCTGGTTCCATCCCCGGACCGGCCGGGAGAGTCTGGTTGGGGACAATGAATAAGTAACACTCTCCTCCCAAAATAACTACTGCAGAGGTTCCCTTCAGCAAGGCACTTAACCCCCAGGTATGGATGTATGGAACTGTGTGAATGTAAAAAAGAGCTCAGCGAAATCAAGGTTAATAATCAATAACCACAACTGAACCAGGCAACTGGTCGACCCCTCAGATCACTGCAGTCAGGAAACAGACTGACAACCAGTCTCTACTGGTTCCACTGGGAGATGACCAGTACAACCAGTCTGCTACTGGTTCCACTGAGCAGCTCCGCAGGAACAGTTGGGGGTTCAGTGCCTTGCTCAAGGGCATCTCATCTGTAGTTTTTGAGGGGGTGGGGGGGGGGGGGGGTGATCACTTTTCCTGCCTACATTTCTTCAGCCAGTCTGGGGTTTTGAACCTGCAACCTTCCAGTCTCTAGGCTGCTGCCACCCAGCTGAGGATCCATACCGGACGAGGGCTGGGTGATAATTATTACAATAAAGTGTATCAGAAAAACAATCTGAGGAAGAAAATCTGATCTGATTCACAAAACTCTTCAGTTTCGCTTTTACACTTGCAAACAGAAATTTTGTGCGCGGCGACTTCTGTTACTGTTTCAGCGCTGAAAGCTAAAAAGATTTGCAAGCCAAGGGGAGGCGGGGGCTAGAACAGAGAGCTACCTGATTGGTGCATGGAGACTGATCACTATGCTCTGCACTGATTGGATACAGAGCGTGTCACTCTGACTGGCACCGTGACTGCTCCATTGTGTAGCTATAGTGGATTTATTTTATTAAAGGCAAATAGCCTTGAGTAGAACTAGCTAGCTTGCTAGTTACAAGAACCTAAACCCGATTGGTCGGTTTGTATTACTCCAAATGAACATTAACGGAGCTTCAGATAGTATCAGTGCAGCAGACTGGCTACCAGTAGACAGACACTGGCAGGAGGAGAGACGTCACGGTGCCAGTCAGAGTGACACGCTCTGTGTCCAATCAGTGCAGAGCATAGTGATCAGTCTCCGTGCACCAATCAGGTAGCTCTCTGTTCTAGCCCCCGCCTCCCCTTGGCTTGCAAATCCTGGTCCACACACTTGCAAATCTTTTTGGCTTTGAGCGCTGAAACAGTGACAAAAGTCGGTGTGTGCAAAATTGCTGTTTGCAAGTGTAAAAAACTGAAAAGAGTTTTGTGAATCAGATCAGATTTTCTTCCTCAGATTGTTTTTCGCTCTTGCAAATCATGATACACTTCTGGAAATAGTTTTGGCAGGAAAAGACCTTCATATAGGAGGCCTTAACGTCATCATCACACTGTGACTATTGACTGATAATGTACCAGAACTTCCTCTCAGTTCTCCACCTCAATAAAACCTGTGGCTTATTAAGAAAAGCAGAATCAGGTTTATGATCAATGTTGTTGTTCAGCAGGAAAACCAAAGGTAGCAGTTTAATTGTGGGGAATGAATTCAACCTGAACTGGCAACCCGAGAGCCCTGGTACCGTAATGACACCCAGTAGCTGTGCTGGCTAGACCACGGGTCGACGAGGCGGCTCGGTTAACCGCTGTTGGAGATGCAGCTCATAATGTGCGTTACCGCTAGGCTGTTTATCGGTAAGAAGACGTCGGTGTATCCCTCAGCCCTGTACTGGACCATAACAGTTCATAACCAGATAACTCCCTGTGTCCACCAGACTCTTTTGTTTTAGCTAGCAGTGCTGAACAGATGCATTGTGGGTAGTGCTAAACTCTCAGCAACACCAGCTTGTTTCCATTGACATTCAGGAACAAATGAAGCCAGTGGTGTGTGATGTCACATGGCAGGGAGGCTCATGTTGTCATGGTTTCTGGTCCCTGCTGTGAGATCCTGTTTCCTGTTTCCTGTGCCTCGGCAGGGTTTTGCTTTCGTAGAGTATGAGATGCCGGAGGCGGCTCAGCTGGCCCTGGAGCAGATGAACTCAGTCATGCTGGGAGGAAGAAACATCAAGGTGAGTCCGGCCCGGTCTCAAACCAAACTCTTCAGTTCTGGTTGTAATGTTTGTAATTGGACCTCTGAATGTGAATCGTCTTGTGGCTCTTAGACAGAATGTGCACGACCTGCATACTGGGCCATCTTGCTGTTTGGACCTTCAAGCTGGTCTTCAAGGTCCATCCTCCTTGTCTTTCAGGTTGGCAGGCCCAGTAATATTGGCCAGGCTCAGCCAATCATAGACCAGCTGGCTGAGGAAGCTCGGGCCTTCAACCGGATCTACGTGGCGTCGGTCCACCCCGACCTCTCCGACGATGACATCAAGAGTGTGTTTGAGGCCTTTGGCAGAATCAAGTCCTGCATGTTAGCTAGAGAGCCCACTACTGGGAAGCACAAAGGCTACGGCTTCGTCGGTGAGCGCTCAGTTTATTCACTCTAATGGTCTGAATACAGGCAGAACCAGTCCACAAAGTTCAAGACATCAGATGACTTGAAGTTTCTGTATTTTATTTAGATTTTTATTTCACCTTTCAATATTCTAACATGATCCTTCATCTTTTATCCCTTTGTTTGGTGTCTTCTTGCTTTTACTTGATCGTTAAAACACTTTGTAAACTCTGTTTTAAAAAGGTCCTATAAAATAAAAAGTATTATTATTGCAGGATTGATATGAGTGATACAGGATGGTTGTGTTCTAGCTGTGGTTACTTCAGTGTTTCTGGATCATTTCCAGAGTATGATAAGGCCCAGTCGTCTCAGGATGCCGTGTCCTCTATGAACCTGTTTGACCTGGGGGGTCAGTACCTGCGGGTGGGGAAGGCCGTCACCCCCCCCATGCCCCTCCTCACCCCGACTACCCCCGGAGGCCTCCCCCCTGCCGCTGCTGTGGCTGCCGCCGCTGCCACAGCCAAGATCACTGCGCAGGTAAACGCCCATGGTCCGGCTTACGATTTACTTTGACACAGTGTGCATCAAGACAAACTCCAATATCAACCGAAAACCCTATCCTGAAATAACCTACATCAGGTTGATACTACTTATTATAATGTGTACTATCAATTTACCTCATGAAGATTTATGTCGGCCTAAAAAGGTGTTTAATTTAGATGGGTTGGTTTTTATTGGACCTCTCAGTCATCAAGGCTTACTTGGTGAAATATTCTAGTCTGTGTACATTACGTTACTCTACGTTACGTTATGCTACATTATGTTACGCTACATTATGTTATGCTACATTATGTTACGCTACATTATGTTACGTTATGCTACATTACATTATGTTATTCTACATTATGTTATTCTACATTACATTACGTTATGCTACATTATGTTATGCTACATTACATTATGTTATGCTACATTACATTACGTTATGCTACATTATGTTATGCTACATTACGTTATGTTGCGTTGCGTTACGTTGCGTTATGCTACATTACATTATGCTACATTACGTTATGTTACGTTACGTTGCATTATGCTACATTACATTATGTTATGCTACATTATGTTATGCTACATTACATTATGTTCTGCTACATTATGTTATGCTACATTACATTACGTTATGCTACATTATGTTATGCTACATTATGTTATGCTACGTTATGTGATGCTACGTTATGTTATGCTACATTACATTACGTTATGCTACGTTATGTTACGCTACATTACGTTATGCTACGTTATGTTATGCTACGTTATGTGATGCTACGTTATGTTATGCTACATTACATTACGTTATGCTACGTTATGTTACGCTACATTACGTTATGCTACATTACATTATGTTATGCTACATTACATTACGCTACATTATGTTATGCTACATTATGTTATGCTACATTACATTACGTTATGCTACGTTATGTTATGCTACATTATGTTATGCTACATTACATTACGTTATGCTACGTAATGTTACATTACGTTATGCTACATTACGTTATGCTACATTATGTTATGCTACATTACGTTATGCTATGTTATGTTATGCTACATTACATTATGCTACATTATGTTATGCTACATTACGTTATGCTACATTACATTACGTTAAGCTACATTATGTTATGCTACATTACATTACCTTATGCTACATTATGTTATGCTACGTTATGTTATGCTACATTACATTACGTTATGCTACATTATGTTATGCTACATTACGTTATGCCACGTTACGTTACGCTATGTTACGTTATGCTACATTACGTTATGCTACATTATGTTATACTACATCACATTACGTTATGCTACATCACATTATGCTACATTACATTACGTTATGCTACATTAGGTTACGTTATGCTACGTTTCTTTACGTTATGCTACATTACGCTTATGCTACGTTATGTTAGCTAGCTACCTACTGTTTATTAGACAAATGAGACAAATAAGTGAAGCAAAGAGCTAAGATCACCAATATTATAAGCAAGCAGCAGTAGTAAGGAGGTCAGAGGTCACAGCACCCTGACAGTATTCAGTTCTTAAGTACTAAGCAGACTAAAAAGACACTCTTCTCTGTATTAGGTGACATAATGAACATAGTAATTATGAACTGTGATGCATGTAGACGGCTTCTTCAACATCCGTCTACAGAGCAGGGGTCCTGTACAGTGGTTCTGAAAAATAAGTAAGTAGTCAGTACTATGGTACTAGTCAGTACTGCGGTACTCATACTGCAGTGGTCAATACTGGGCTCAGTGGTCAGTATTGCGCTACTGCAGTAGTCAGTACTGCGGTACTCATACTGCAGTGGTCAATACTGGGCTCAGTGGTCAGTATTGCGCTACTGCAGTAGTCAGTACTGTGGTACTGGATGTAGTTCTAGATGCTGTGCTATGTTCCAGGAGGCGGTGGGAGCGTCGGTACTGGGAGCTCTGGCTGGACCAGCACTCCTTTCCCAGCAGCTGGCAGGTCTTCCTCAGGCTGTCATGGCCGCCCAGGCCCCGGGGGTCATCACAGGTAGGAACACCACCACCCCCACCCATCAGGTGAAACTCCTCAGTCAAAACTCTGGAGTCTCATTGGCGAGGCTAACGAGGACATGGTGATGTAAGCACATCCTGGTGTCTCCTGGTTGGTCAGGTCTGTTGACTGGCCACTGGGCTAGTAAAGCTGGTTACCGGCTACAGTACTGTTACTAATGACGACATTGAAATATAGGTTTGCTGATATTGTCTTTCATTAAAACGGATATTGTCCAGTCTGCCATGATGTAATTTGATTGTCTATGGTATAGTCTAAATGCTTTCAAGATGCTTTTCCACCCTGAAACACTGAATACTTGGAAATTGGTGCACGTTGATGTTGAATTTCATCACAGTATTGGCAATTGACAGCTTAAACCCAACATATACTCGTCCTTTAAAAACCTTTATCAGTAGAACCCAGTACAACAAAATCATTGTTCGTGGCCACAGATGAAATTAAATGAAATGAAGCTTAAAAGTTAAATAGTGACTTTTAAATGGCTTTAAATATAGCTGAAGCAAAATTTCACTTTGGTTGAACAATTTCACATTTTAGCGCCTCCATAGGAGTTCAGCAGCAGTTGATAGTGAACCTTCACTTATTTGTCTCCATTGGATTAGTCCAGAAGCAATTTGTAGATAAAACATCTTTGTTTATCATGCCAGCGTTACAAATACAGACGGGATGTGTAAAGGACTTCCAGTCTGAATGTTGTTGGCATGAAAAAGACCACAGGAACCTTCTGGGAACCTTCTGGGAACCTTCTCAGCAGGAACCGTTTTAGTTCCCCAAAAAGAGTTCCAGGTTGCTTTCCCACCGCACAAAAGTACTGGGAGATTAAGCAAATAAGGAGTATGTGACATGATGAAAGTGCAACTGTTTGGTTTCATCCGTCATTTAGCCGATCCATCGGTCAGTTTTCCAAAACAATAAATATAGCTGCGAGACGAGTGAAGTGTTGTTGAGATAGGAACTAAGTACCAATACTAAGTTCCAGGATAGTTCCTGTGGTGGAAATACAACACCAGTCCTGATTGAACCTGGTTAGCTCTCAGTGCCCCACTCTCCCATCCAACTATAAAACATATAACAATATCATACCAACTAACATGACAGCAGCTGCATGTTGCCGCTCAGTTGCTCAGCCATTCCTCCATAAGCGATCCCTCCAGTGTAGGACTAGAAGACCTGCATCAATAGTGTTGGAAGATGTTGTCTTACCACTAAAGGTTCCTCCTGGTCTCAGATTTGATTCTGGTGATTTCTATGGAGGACAACATCAGCTACCACTGATATGAAGCATCTCCACTAATCCCCAACAGTTCATTTGGTTTAGATGAGTTAGATGATTTGTTCAGTTAAGACGTGTTTATTTTTTGTTCTTGTGCTTTTGGTGTTGAAGAGTTTTGAGATGTTTCCTCTAAAGCAGAAGTTCTGTACAAATGAATTGTTGCATCTCAGAAGTTGGTTTCCATCAACCAGTTATTTTTAGGGAAGCTAAGCAGTGAGGAAGCAACTAGAGTTTCCCAGTGTTGTTTGTGTTGCTGCAACAGAAACCTCTCCACTAATAGATTTCTCTTTTATTGTCTTTTCTCTCCTTGTCTCTCTTTTTTCTCCTCTCTTCCCCTCCCTCTCTCGACCCCATATTCGCACCGACAGTGACCTCTTAGCCCCTCCCCTTTGCTGCACACTGACCAACCAAGTGAAGAGGACTGTTTCTAGCCCCTCCCCTTAAACATAGCCCCTCATTCCTATTGGCCAGTGAGTCTGAGATCATGTGTGTTTTGTGGAGTTACATTATGCTGTACAATACATCTGCACCATTCACGACTAGTGGGGGTTAACGGGGTTAATGGGGTGGGAGCTCCTCAGCCAGCAGGGTTACTGGGATGGACTACTGGTCCCAGTCATCCTCCTTTGAACCCACTTAAAGTTTAAAGTCTCAAAAGTGGTTCCAACATGTTTCCTGTGATTATTTCAGCTTCCCACAAGAATCGTAAGTATTAGTTTAAAATAGAGGAAGAACATTTGTCATCAGCTGGTAATTAAAGGTGGATTCAAACTACGGAGCAGTTTAGTAGGACACAGTCAGGATGCCTGCATGAAGATTCTGTGGGTGCACTCGTTTACGGCTCCCAGTTGGGTGGTGACGTACCGGCTGGGTGGAGTTTAACCTCTTAGTGGCAGGCTGCTGACAGAAAACCAGTCTGACCAGTAAAACCAGCCAGTCTAGACCCCTTCCCTTCTCCTTGTGGGTGATGAGTCCAGCTGAGCTACTGGAGTTCTGGACTGGGATCTCTCGGCTCTCTTTGAACCTCATAGGGGTCTTCATGAACCACCTTCTGTCTGGCCCCTGGCCTGAGACCAGTTTGTCCTATCAGGAGCCCTGAGGATCCCAAACCCCTCCACCCCCCAGTAAGGCTCCAGGAGGGTGGATTCACTGTGCTAGGATTCATTCAGATCCCTTCAGCAGCATGTTGGCCTACAGCCTGCTCATGTGTATGTGGTCATAGACTTGGTCCACCAGTCTGTTGCTATTTTATTTTGTGATAGAATTCCTTATTGAAGTGTCCAGATGAGACCAGGGTAACGTTACGGACCTTCGGTGTTCGTAGGCTGCTACCATAAAGTTGTCTGGCAGATTCGTCAACAGCTGTCATGTTTAGGGTTGGTTTGTTTACAGCAGTAAACTCCACCCATCACCTGACCAGGAGGGCACCAGGTACCTTAAACCAGTGCACCCACTGTATTTGGAGTCGGTCCCAGTCTTTGTGGTGGAGAAGCTCCTGTTGACTCTTCTCTAGAAGCTGGGCGGCTCCCTGCAGCCGGCCAGCCAATGGGCTTTGACTGTTTTGTCCTTCCTACTTCCTGTCTGTTTCAGGCGTGACCCCTGTGCGACCCCCGCTACCCGTCCTGCCTCAGGTGGGTCTAGTGAACCCAGTGCTGGCCACGCCCCCAGCCTTGGTGGTCTCTACAGCAGGAGGACCAGAGGTGAAGAAGGAGGAGGAGGAGCAGCAGCAGGAGGCGCAGCAGGAGGCGCAGCAGGAGGCGCAGCAGGAGGCGCAGCAGGATGGAGCCATGGAGCCGCTCAGTGAGCAGGAGCACCTGAGCATCTCTGGCAGCAGCGCCAGACACATGGTGATGCAGAAGCTGCTCCGCAAGCAGGAGGTACCGGTCCGCCCTCCCCCTCCTCCCCCCTCAGAGGTCCAGTTCCCAGTTCCCTCTGGCCGCCCTCCCCCTCCCCCTCCTCCCCCCTCAGCCTCCTCAGCCTCCCCCCTGTCGATTCCATCCTAAAGGTTACGTACATAGAAAAGAGGAAGAGTTTGCTTTATGAATCCTCCTCACCTGGTACCTGGTGGCGTTGGAGGAAGATGAGACGTCTGCTGTGACCCTGGTACCCTGAACTTAACCGAACATAACATAACGGACCTGCAGCTCATTTCACTAACTAGTCCTCGTCTTTAACCAGAGATGAGGACTAGTTAGTGAACTGAGCTGCTGCAGACTGTTGGTTGGACACTTTGTGTTGTCAATCAAGTGAATCACTATGTTCAGTTAAATGATATTTCTCAAACAAGGTTACATCATTTTTCACTAATAGTGTCAAAAAACGTTTCAATATATCAATCTAAATAATGTCTTTCTAAATGCTGGTGGTGTCTTCACGGTTCTGTACTGACCAGACTGTGGTTCCTCCCAGTCCACCGTCATGGTCCTGAGGAACATGGTCGGTCCTGACGACATCGATGACGACCTGGAGGGCGAGGTCACCGAGGAGTGCGGGAAGTTCGGCTGTGTGAAGCGAGTCATCATCTACCAGGAGCGGCAGGGCGAGGAGGACAAC
The DNA here is from genome assembly GCA_034670405.1 of Hoplostethus atlanticus. Lineage (NCBI taxonomy): Eukaryota > Metazoa > Chordata > Actinopteri > Trachichthyiformes > Trachichthyidae > Hoplostethus > Hoplostethus atlanticus. The sequence continues at coordinate 257,111 of JAXDDX010000198.1, forward strand.
GCCGTCATCATCGTCAAGATCTTCGTGGAGTTTTCAGAGGCGGCGGAGATGAACCAGGCCATCCAGGCGCTGAACCACCGCTGGTTCGGAGGTCGCAAGGTCACCGCCGATGTGTACGACCAGGAACGCTTCGAGAACAGCGACCTGTCAGCGTAGCCAAACCAGCACCCAGACAACTACTGCCGTCTCTCACACACACACACACACACACACACACACACAATGATGTTTGTTACCATGGTGACAGGCCCGTCTCCACGCGACCAGGGATGTTTCTGGGTTTTGTTGCTCTGTTGGTTCTTGGTTTTCTGAACTGTGGACTCGCTCTTTTGTTTTTGTACAGATTTTTATTTCTTTTGGTTATATTAACTTAATTCTGTTTCTTTGCCAATTCAGTTTCTTAAAATGAAAATCTGCTGTTGCACAGTCCTTGCCATCAGTTGCCCCAGCAGAAGTTGGTATCCCACAGTCAGATGGCTTAAAAAAACTGAAACAACTTCTGACTTTTTGTTTTGTTTGTTTTCCTAAATATGTACTGATCGACACCCCGAGACGGATATACGAGTCTTAACAGCTCCAAATCAACTTCCAGCCAAAAGTCCTTCCAGTCTGTCTGAATAAACCCCAGACAGGAAGTAGAGTGTTTCTGTTCACCGATAACGCACTCAGTTTTGTCCTGATTGAACATGGATGGCTTTTGGTTTGCGTCTCCACCAGCTGAACATAGCAGCACTTACCGCTCACTAACTCCAGTCTGATCCATATAAATAACTACATTAATATGTCGGACATGTTTTAGTTGGTTTTAATGCTTTGGAGCAGCTCAGTAACTGAACAGGGCCATGCTGACAGCACAGTGATGATCTGGTGTCAGAGGTCAGAGGTCAGCGCCAGGGGTATTTTCAGGTCTTCCTTTAGGTTTACTGCAGGTTGGTGGGAAATGTCTTGAAATGCCTTGGATTCTGATGGTCAAGCACCAAAATGTGAATAAACTTTTTTTACAGCAAGCAGTGTGATAAGTTTGTTTTCTTCTAGGTCATGATGCTGATTTCAAAGAGTTTTAAATTACTATACATACAATGGGAGTGTATAGGAATACTGATACTCAAGTTTAAGTCTATAGTGAGTGCTTGACACAACCTGTGATGAAGAGCAGAAGCTGTCTTGATTTCCTCTTCCTCTTTTCTCTCCTCATTTTTGTGAAGATTTTGTGGCAATTTTGTATTTGAAGTTCAGAGTGGCTCATATCAAACCTAATTTGAAATTATTTGTGTTGAAATTAAATGTCTAAATCTTGTTGACTCCCTACCTAAATTATCTAACTATGAAAACAATTAAAACCTCCCCAATTCAAAATGTTACATTTATTGACAGCAGACATAACCTTATCACTTAACACTCATACTGAATGTAATTATTTTATCCAAACTATTTATTTTGTCCTATTATATTAAAATGTTAATATAATGCTTTATTTTTATGTTGTGTAAACTAATTGTGATTATTATCTAAATTGGCATTTTATTCTTTGTACTTTATTTGAATTAGTGCAGTTACCGTGAAGGAAACTGTCCTCCTTGGAATCACTGTGCTTTAATTTTGAAAACTATAGACCGGCCGGCCCGGGAGAAGTCACTTCCTGGCAGCTGCGTCAAGTTGCCATAGTTGGTCACAATAAGATCGGAAGTGGCACGATTTGTCTTTCAAAATGAAGGCGTAAAATTGTCACTCCTGAAAAAAGATGTATTGGGTTGTGCAGTATAAGAACAATCGTCTCAAAATACTCAGCGGAATTGTAAACATAAACATTATGTGAAACTCCAGCTGTTAAATAGATATTGTTTTGATAAATGATCTTTTCACAGCACTTATATCCATATACGCTCAGGCAAGATGCCATATGCACAAGGCTGCCAAAATATTATACTTAATCTGAGTGACTTGAATGACTTGGGTTTTTGGCAGCCCTATACGGCATCTATATAGTTATTGTATGTTATGAAAAGCACTTTTAGAAGAAAAGCAAATGTGTTCACTACAGATTTCTCCTAAAACACATTCACTATTTTAACTTTGGTACTTTACTATTACGCAAAATCTTTTAAACACGTTGGTTAATAGGAATTATATTTTGAAGGTTATGATGGGACGCTTCAAAAGTATTCCAGCTGGCTTGATACTGCTTCCGGTCCTCCTGTCTTCCTACAGTGTCTGGTTAGGGTCAGCTCGCCCTGCTATGCGCGTAGACATCCGCAACTCCTGCGTTTCTCCTGATGACGATGGGAGACGTTCTCTGTGAAGAACTGGAGGATTTAGTTCATTTCTCAGTGCAGGACCTGCCGGGTCGAGGTTATGTCGTCATGGAGGAGATCCGACGTCAGGGGAAACTTTGTGATGTCACTCTCAAGGTAAACTAATGACGCTAAAGGCTAGCGAGTTAGCTAACAGCTAACAGCCCGTCCCTACAAGCTAGCAAGCTAATCTAGCAGATCTTGAACACGCTAAGACAATGAAGCAGGGATAAATACTAACCAGGTGATTAATTATAAGCTAACCTTGGGTTAGCTAATAGGAGACAACTAGTTAATGACACAGATTAACGGTCTATATGCATCACATGACAGTCCATGCCACAGAAGGATATGATATTATTATATTATTCTCCAGCCTGTACAGCAGTCAGACCTAACAGGAACCAGGATCCAGTTTAAACCAAACTATAGTTAATACCCAATATTAACCAATAACTAACCAATATTAACAATATTAACCAATAATTAAACAATATTAACAACTAAACAATACTGCACAATATTAACCAATAACTAATGTCAGTACAGTAGTGATGTCAGTAGTGATGTCAGTCAGTAGTGATGTCAGTCAGTACAGTAGTAATGTCAGTACAGTAGTGATGTCAGTCAGTACAGTAGTGATGTCAGTAGTGATGTCGGTAGTGAAGTCAGTACAGTAGTGATGTCAGTAGTGTCAGTAGTGAAGTCAGTACAGTAGTGATGTCAGTAGTGATGTCAGTCAGTACAGTAGTGATGTCAGTACAGTAGTGATGTCAGTAGTGATGTCAGTCAGTACAGTAGTGATGTCAGTAGTGATGTCAGTAGGTTAATCCTACTGAGGCTGTGGATCCTGTGGCAGCAGATGCAGAAATATATGAAACATATGAGGGAAATAAACCAGACAAAGAAAATGAATGAAGTTTATTATGAAATAAAGGAAAAGGTAGAATAGATAAGAAATGAGAATACTATGAAGAACACATTATCTAGTGTTAGTAGAGAGGTAACTAGTTACCAACCTATTCAGCCAATCCCCAGCCAGACCAGTGCTGTGGTGTAACTGGACTTCCTGCTGTTTCCAGGTTGGAGATCATAAGTTCAGCGCCCACCGCATCGTCCTGGCCGCCTCCATCCCGTACTTCCACGCCATGTTCACCAACGACATGGTGGAGTGCAAACAGGACGAGATCGTCATGCAGGGAATGGACCCCAGGTAACAAGACACTGGTCCCACTGGTATACTGGTCAGCTCCCAGTGGAACCAGTAGAGACTGGTTGTACTGGTCAGCTCCCAGTGGAACCAGTAGAGACTGGTTGTACTGGTCAGCTCCCAGTGGAACCAGTAGAGACTGGTTGTACTGGTCAGCTGAGTGTGAGTGTCACATGGGTCCCGCAGTTCAAACTAACTGAGAGGTTGAGGTCAGGTAGCGTTCAGTTTTCATGCTAGCTAACATGGACGTGGTAAAAAGGAAGCTTCAGGACGGAGAGCAGATCAATCAGGAAGAGGTCCGGTTCTGTCAGCCAGCGGACCGGTACTTCAAGCCTGCCACGTTCCTTGGTGAGCATTAGGTCTAAATTCTAGTGGATAGAAACCGGTCAGACATGTTTCTTTATTTCTAATGTCAGTGCTGCAGACCTCAAGGCTCAGTGAACCTCCCCTGGATAGATGAAGGGTTAAATATGTTATCTCTGTAAGGAAAGTGTGATCGGCCTGTTCCTGTGTATATCTGTCGGTCTTCTTACCTGTCTGTCTCTTCTTACCTGTCTGTCTCTTCTTACCTGTCTGTCTGTATCTGTCTAGCGCTCTGGAGGCTCTGATCAACTTTGCATATAACGGCCATGTTGCCATCGACCAGCAGAACGTCCAGTCGCTGCTGATCGGCGCCAGCTTCCTCCAGCTTCAGAACGTCAAAGACGCCTGCTGCTCCTTCCTGCAGGAGAGGTCAGTGACCAGCAGCCACTCAACACACGGCAGGTTCAGGCAGGAAGTCGATGCCTCCATGTGGGCCAGCGGTGCCGGTACTTACTCACCCTGGCAGAGGCGATGAGGACCATGAGGAAGAAGATGGTTGTTGCCTGTTGTTTCTTTTCTGTATCCTGTTACTGTTTGCTGCTACAATGAGCCAATAAGGTTTGATCTATTTTCATGAGTGCAGGTAGGTTGTTCCAGAGGTTCCTCCATGTCTCTGCAGGTTACATCCTAAGAACTGTCTGGGAGTGCGTCAGTTTGCGGAGACCATGATGTGCACGACGCTGTACGACTCGGCTAACAGTTTCCTCCACCAGCACTTTGTGGAGGTTTCCTTATCGGAGGAGTTCCTGGGCCTGAGGACGGAGGAGGTGCTGGAGCTGGTCGGCTGTGATGAGCTCAACATTAAAGCAGAGGAGCAGGTCAGCGAGGTCACACGAGGTCATTTCACCGTAGATTTCCATCTGGCTAATGCAACAGCTGTCTGGGCTTCATGATGTCACATGGACCAAAACATTATATTGCAAATCTTCTTCTTCTTCTTCTCTCTTTTTCTTCTGCTTCTTCTTTCTCCTCTTCCTCCTCCCAAAACTGCCTTTCCATGCATGTAAATTACAAAACTCTCACCAGGTTCAGTCCCAAGAAACACCGATTAAAGCAAAAGCAAACTCCTCCCACAGTTTACGGTCAAATGCCATCAAACCTTCCCACAGGGTTTTTAAAATCTCAAAAACTGAGCCCAGCTGTCTGACTGGACCTTGAATATCCAGTAAATTACTACATTTTTGAATGTTTGTAGTTGAAAAATGCACAATTTCAGAATTTCAACTCAAAAAATGAAATTCTGCCATTCTACCATCATTCATCTAGTCACCATTCATTGATACAATGATCACTTGTAGTAGCTGGATCTACGGTGTGTTACCTGTTACATTACCTACCGATGTGGTCCAGGTGTGTTACCTGTTACATTACCTACCGATGTGGTCCAGGTGTGTTACCTGTTACATTACCTACCGATGTGGTCCAGGTGTGTTACCTGTTATTACCTACCGATGTGGTCCAGGTGTGTTACCTGTTACATTACCTACCGATGTGGTCCAGGTGTGTTACCTGTTACATTACCTACCGATGTGGTCCAGGTGTGTTACCTGTTACATTACCTACCGATGTGGTTCAGGTGTGTTACCTGTTACATTACCTACCGATGTGGTCCAGGTGTGTTACCTGTTACATTACCTACCGATGTGGTTCAGGTGTGTTACCTGTTATTATCTACCGATGTGGTTCAGGTGTGTTACCTGTTATTACCTACCGATGTGGTTCAGGTGTGTTACCTGTTACATTACCTACCGATGTGGTTCAGGTGTGTTACCTGTTATTACCTACCGATGTGGTTCAGGTGTGTTACCTGTTACATTACCTACCGATGTGGTTCAGGTGTGTTACCTGTTAGTACCTACCGATGTGGTCCAGGTGTGTTACCTGTTATTACCTACCGATGTGGTCCAGGTGTGTTACCTGTTAGTACCTACCGATGTGGTCCAGGTGTGTTACCTGTTATTACCTACCGATGTGGTCCAGGTGTGTTACCTGTTATTACCTACCGATGTGGTCCAGGTGTGTTACCTGTTACATTACCTACCGATGTGGTGTGTTACCTGTTACATTACCTACCGATGTGGTTCAGGTGTGTTACCTGTTAGTACCTACCGATGTGGTCCAGGTGTGTTACCTGTTATTACCTACCGATGTGGTCCAGGTGTGTTACCTGTTATTACCTACCGATGTGGTCCAGGTGTGTTACCTGTTACATTACCTACCGATGTGGTGTGTTACCTGTTACATTACCTACCGATGTGGTTCAGGTGTGTTACCTGTTAGTACCTACCGATGTGGTCCAGGTGTGTTACCTGTTAGTACCTACCGATGTGGTCCAGGTGTGTTACCTGTTATTACCTACCGATGTGGTCCAGGTGTGTTACCTGTTATTACCTACCGATGTGGTCCAGGTGTGTTACCTGTTACATTACCTACCGATGTGGTGTGTTACCTGTTACATTACCTACCGATGTGGTGTGTTACTGTCCAGGTATTCGAGGCGGTGTTGACGTGGGTTCATCACGACCGTGACCAGCGGGAGGCTCTGCTGCCGGAGCTGCTGTCCAAGATCCGACTTCCTCTTTGCCGACCTCAGTTCCTGTCTGACCGGGTCCAGCATGACGAGCTGGTCCGCTGCTGCCATAAATGCAGGTGACTGACAATGTTGAACTGAGTTTCCATGGTCATGCATGTGTGGAGTGAGTTTCATGACACTCGGACCTTTTACTGAGAAAGTTACTGAATGGATCTACAGACACACCATGACAACCGGGATCCGCTAGCTCTCTGTTTCCTGGTTCTGATAGATTTACACATTAACTAGCAGACTCCAGACCCAGTGGCTCTCTGTCTTTAAGGTCAAGTACAAAAATGGAAATTAGTCTGTGACTTATTGATCATTTTGAGATCCATCTAAATTTTTGTCGTATTTTAAACTAAATTAAAATAACTTCCCTCCCCTGGCTGACTTGTTTGGTAACGTTGCTGTTCCTGGATCTGTTTTCTGACAGAGATCTGGTGGATGAAGCCAAGGATTTCCACCTGATGCCGGAGCGTCGTCCTCATCTTCCAACCTTCAAGACCAGACAGCGATGCTGCACATCCATCACTGGACTCATCTACGCCGTCGGAGGACTCAATAGCTCTGGTAACTAGTTACCTCTTTACTAGTACTCGATCATTTAATCCTTTCTGAACAGAAACACAATGGATCTACCACCTTGACTTTTTGTACACTTTTTACTTTGTTAGGCCAATTTGCATTTATTTTTGTAAACATTAGTCCCTAATTGGGCCACATGTCTGGATTTATCTCACCTTAAGGTGTCATGATGTAGATGTAAATATGAGTTCTACCAGCTTTACACATTTCTGTTGGTTTTTCTTAAGGCGACTCCTTAAATGTAGTTGAAGTGTTTGATCCAATCGGAAACTTCTGGGAGCGATGCCAGCCAATGAAAACAGCCCGGAGCAGAGTGGGTGTGGCTGTCGTTAATGGGCTGCTGTATGCCATTGGTGGATATGACGGCCAATCACGGCTCAGCACTGTAGAGGTTTATAACCCCGAGACAGACAGTTGGACACGAGTTTCCAGTATGAACAGCCAACGCAGGTCAGCATGGACACAAAACATTCACTGATGATAATAACAATAATAATAATAACAATAATAATAATAACATTATTAATAACAATAATAATAACAATAACAATAATAAGAATACAGAACTGATATGATTAAAATGTAGAACTCATAAGCTGTTTTCTTCCCAGCGCCATGGGAACCGTTGTGATTGACGGTCACATCTACGTATGCGGCGGCTACGACGGAAAATCCTCCCTCAACTCAGTGGAGTGTTATTCTCCAGAAACAGACAGGTGACGGACCATCTGACCTTCAGACCATCTGACCTTCAGATCTTCTGACCGCCTAACCTTCAGACCTACTGACATTCTGACCTACTGACTTACTGACCTTATTACCCTCTGACCTTCATACCGTGTCGCCGTCTGACCATCAGACCATCATACCTTCTGACCTTCAGACCTTCAGACCATCTGACCATCTGACCTTCAGATCTTCTGACCGCCTAACCTTCAGACCTACTGACATTCTGACCTACTGACTTACTGACCTTATTACCCGCAGACCTTCATACCGTCTGACCATCAGACCTTCTGACCTTCAGACCATCTGACCTTCAGACCTTCTGACCTTCAGACCATCTGACCTTCAGACCTTCTGACCTTCTGACCTTCAGACCATCAGACCATCTGACCTCCAGACTTCCCTTCTCTCTCCTCAGCTCCTATTCTCTTTCCCTGCTGGGAACAAAATAACGCTTGATTCTGTCATGAAACATTTGACTTCAGTTTATTCCCTTTCCATTGTGATAATGACAGATATTGTAGCTCCTCCTGAGATGAATCAACCGGTGGGTTTCGGTCTTTTCCTGTCAGGTTCAATCTGCATGGTTTCCATCTACCTTAGGTCCAGACCCTCCAGGCCTTTTCAATCATCTGAGGGAACAAAATGTTCAATGCTCAGATGCGTTAGAGATCCATTAAGATCCATTTCTATACATTGACCAACTTTTTATGTTGTGGCAACCACAGATGTATGGGAGACACTGGAATGGTAATAATGTAATATAATGTAATGTAATAGATTTCATCAAAACCAACTGGCAGTCCAGTCTGAAGACAGTCATCAATCAATTATGGCTGGACTTGTCTCTGTCTCTTAAACGTCAGTGAAGTTTTCCCCATCATCCTAAGACATGACAGATGAGGTCTTTTAATGACAAATAAAACATAATATCATATAATAATATCATAATGTCAGATAAAGCTTTAAGTTGGTGTAGTTTGTGACCTGCTGTCTTCCTGTAGGTGGACAGTGGTGACGGAGATGAGCGCCAGTCGTAGCGCCTCTGGCGTGACAGTTTTCGATGGGCGCATTTTTGTCTCTGGCGGCCATGACGGTTTACAGATCTTCAACACGGTCAGTTTCATCACAGAATACAACAGACACATGCAGACACTGTCCGCCAACACACACACACTGTCCACCGGCACAGGACAACAGACCTCTAACTGACAAACATAGTAGTACAGTAGCTACTGACCGTTCATTTCAAAAGAATCTCAAATATTCTGTTTCTTTTATTGAGTTTTCTTCTCATCAGGGTGAAAAGCCTCTGAAACAGAATTTAGACATCATGGGACACTAAACCTCTCCGCTGAAACACAGAATAATATCATAGCCAAGCAAATACTAATAATAATAATAATCATTCATGGAACATTCGTGCATACTTGTGTGGAATCAAAATGTCCCAATAGAATCAGTTCAGGTTCAGGTCTTCCCATAGACAACCAGTCTATGTATTGATCAATTCTACAATAAATACGTAATCAATCAACCTGCATAATATCATCAGACTGGACCAGATCCATTTTAATAAAATACAATATTAGATCAGATATCAGTCTGACTATTTTTTGCTCCTGTACAAAGTTTGATTTGTTGCAATGCCTCCTCCCTCCTGCAGGTGGAGTACTACAACCACCACACCGACCGGTGGCACCCGGCGGCCGGGATGATGAATAAGCGTTGTCGTCATGGCACTGCGGCACTGGGCAGCCATATGTATGTGGCGGGAGGTTACGATGGGTCGGGCTTCCTCAGTGGTGCCGAGGTTTACAGTTCGCTGTCGGGACAGTGGAGCCACCTGGTGGCCATGAACACCCGGCGCAGCAGAGTGTCGCTGGTGGCAACATCCGGCAGACTGTATGCCGTTGGTGGCTACGACGGCCAGTCCAACCTCAGCTCCGTAGAGATGTACAACGCCGACACCAACCATTGGACGTTCATGGCGCCCATGGTCTGCCATGAGGGCGGGGTCGGCGTGGGGTGTATACCCCTCCAGCCCGCCTAAACTGGCCAATCAGAGCCAGAAGATTAAAGATGGGATTTCCAATGGGCTGCAGAACTGTAGGAACTAAGAACAAGGAAGAGGAAGCTCTCCTTTATGTTCGCTAATGTTCAGCTTTACCAGGTACTACGGTTGGTCTGAAGGTCTGACCTGGACCAGGAAACACTGTACACTAGGAGGGAGAGGTTCAGGCCTGTGGGATTATGGGTAAAAGCTATAGAGTTCACCTTTGGGGGACTAGCTGGCATTCTGCAATTAGTGTGTGGACTGATAAATCAAATATTAAATGTTGATTTTATACTTGATTCAAATGAGTAGAATATCAATAGGAACTAACTTTCCTTTCCAAATGAAATGAGGCTGTTTACTTGAAACAAGGTCAACTGCGTTTTGTCGTTTTGTCTTTCGGTTAAATGGTCAGCGGATGTGTCTGGATAGCCAAGTCTCCAAATCTCAAGTTGCTTTGTTTCCTTTGACTGATCATCAATATCACAGTAAGTCTGATAAATGGACAGTAGTTTGGTGCAGAGACATAATGAACATAGTAGTACGTACAGTACTGACACATGGTACAGGACAACAGACCTCTAACACACTAACCTGCTGAAAATTGCGAGGGGCTTTTATTTTGAAAGAATAAATGAATAAATAAAAATCCTGGTTGCTAATGGAGTTTACACCTTTCACCTTCCGCCACTACACAGATTACTGACCAACAAGTCAAGTCAAATATGATTGATGTCACATTTCATACTCCAGGACATAGTAGCTCCAGTATCCATGAGGTTAGCCCTGATCCAGGACCCTTGGGGACTCTTTCATCCTTTGGGTTTTTCACTTCTCCCAAGGGTCCTGTCCTACTCCATTGACTTTTTACCGTAGGAAAGTCGGCTCACACACGCAACTGAATCGAATCGAAAGTGAAAGTAGACAAGTGAAGAGTTAGGGACATCTGTTAGTGTCGGGCTCGCTGACTTTCCTAGGGTAAAAAGTCAAGGGAGCAGGAGAGGACCCTTTGGAGAAGTAAAAAACCCAAAGGTTCCTGGATCAGGGCTACCATGAGGTGTTTCTCCAGTCACATCTAGCCACGCACTCAGGCCACCAGCCGCCAGCTAACCATCTCAGCTAGCTAAGCAGCTCTACCAGCCCAAGGGACTTTTGTTCCCTCAGGCATGCCTGTCAGGCGGCGGCCGCTTCCTACAAGGCTTCCAATCGCTGGCACGCCTCTTTGTGCTAAGAGCCAACCACAATTGCTGTGTTCACTGCACCACATGGTCATTCTGAGCCAATGGAAACACTGCTTTCTCATGAAATCTAACAAACTCCAAACTTGCAAATTCCAAAGGTTAGTAACTTGACATACTTTAGATGCCACAATCTTGTCTTTTTGTTTTAGTGAATGCTTGGTATTAGAAACCTAATTTCACTTAATAAATAAAGCTATTGATCTGATTGATCTGAAGGCATGTTACATGCAGTTGACTGGCTAGCTAGCTAACCTAGTGGCTAAAGTTTGGTAGAAGTGCTGATAATTTGATGATGTCCTCATGATGTCCTAACTGGTGATTATTTGGGAGTTTGATAGGTTATAAGAAAGGAGCTTTTTCATTGGCTCAGGATGACCACGTGGTGCAGTGAGATCACTTGTGGTTGGCTCATAGCAAAAAGAGGCTTGTCAGTGATAGGCTGCCTTGTAGGAGGCTGACACCTGACAGGCCGTGCAGAGCTTAGATAATTGATTAGATATTTTATGCCTTTTTTGTTTCTTTTCTAGAATACTTCATGCAAAATTGGTGTAGGGATTATTAAGGACCCAATTTCCTGCTCATAATCTCCTTGTGTCTCACAAGTATCTGTAGTCTGGTTTTAATCAGCTACCTATCATGATGTCAGTATATGAGGACTGACCAGACTGAGTGATGTGGTGCCTCCTTTATTAAAATGTTCTATAACGTTATCCCATATTTCATTAGTTAGGATCATTTCAAAGAAAATGGTAACAGTGATCTGTAGTATTCATCACTTGAATAATGACTATTAAGAATATAGACAAAACTCAACATGATCTACTGATTTTGAAAAATAGCTTCTTTTTTGTTAATTAATCACTTGATTTTATCATAAGTACAAAATTTGTATCTGAGACCCCTTTAGAAATGTGTTGTCCAACACCAAGTCATCGTCCTCACAGGATTTCAGTCAGGTACTTAAATAGTACTTGAAACAGGTACTTGAAATATTGAGACCAACAGGTTTTATTTTGTAGCTTTTCTCAGTAACTGCAGTGTATTGCAGATATCTGCTCACAACAGCCAACAGACGGAGCATCAAGCAACAACCTGAAGCCACTGAGACCATGTGGTGGCACAGTGGACCGGATCTTCACAAAGGTTCTCTTCTTGTCTCTACAGCCCTGATCCAGGACCCTTTGGGAGTCTTTCATCATATGGTTGTTTACCTCTCCCAGAGGGTCCTGTATTGCTCCATTGACTTTTTACCGCACGAAAGTCAGCGAGCCCGATAATGAAACCAATACGTTGAATTTCACTGACCTAAACAGACGTCCGTAATCCTTCACTTGACTACTTTCACCGCGGTGGCACGCGCTACATCTCCTATGCACAAATAACTTCAAGACTTAAATACAGGTATACTCCAAATTTTCAATGTAATAAAATCACAGACGCCTTGAATTCTTCTTCGACACTTTTCTTCTGAGTTGCAAGCTGCTGGCACCGGTGGTCCGCTTTGCAGTTCTGACATCTTGGCACAGACATTTTTTTAGATTGATGAGGAGTTAATTGTTGCTATGTGAATATGCGATTCTGTCAAGGTAATAAAAGTCGCACACCTCGGCTCTTAGAAAAGTAATTGAAAAGTCTACCTTTGGACCACGGGTGGCAGCAGCGTGCGTGTTGCTCAGAAGCAGAGTACGGACAAAGAATTCAAGGCGTCTGTTAGCCATCTTTGATTTTATTACATTGAAAATTTGGAGTATACCTGTATTTAACAAAGTCTAAAAGTGTATTTGTGCATAGGAGATGTAGCGCGTGCCACCGCGGTGAAAGTAGTCAAGTGAAGGATTACGGACGTCTGTTTAGGTCAGTGAAATTCAACGTATTGGTTTCGTTATCGGGCTCGCTGACTTTCGTGCGGTAAAAAGTCAATGGAGCAATACAGGACCCTCTGGAAGAGGTAAACAACCATATGATGAAAGACTCCCAAAGGGTCCTGGATCAGGGCTAACTGCTCTATAGCTAGCTTGTTGTGTTTTACCGCTAAAGCTAGCTTGTTGTGTTTTAACTGCTACGTCTATAGCTAGCTTGTTGTGTTTTAACCGCTATGTCTATAGCTAGCTTGTTGTGTTTTAACCGCTATGTCTATAGCTAGCTTGTTGTGTTTTAACCGCTACGTCTATAGCTAGGTTGTCGTGCTTTCTTCACTACCTCTATAGCTAGCTTGTTGTTGCAGTACAGCAGGGATTTTGGAGAAGTTACACAAAGGAAGTTGAACAGGAGTGGAATTCTAGAAGGTCTGTAGGTCAGATTATTGTGCCAGAAAAACTCAACCAATGAGATTGTATCTGCCTCCAGCACAGCCCCGCCTCCTAGAAATGTTTGTCCAACTAAAAGTCCAATCTGCCATACAGAGTCGGTCTTGGTTTTAGCACCATGTGTCTTTAACTCCATGTTTAGAAAGGGCGTGCTGCTGACACCCCAGTGTGATCTCCATGTCTGCTGTCTTGTCCAGACACTATCTGAAATAAAGGTTTACATCTTTCCCTGCTGTGCTAATTGATTAAAAGCCGCTGCCTGTTATTGAAGTTTCCTCCAGAGAACTTTTAACTGGAGCTGACTGGGTGTCTAACTGGGATTGCACTCAACAGGTTTGAACACATTTCATTTTATTTGGTTGATGCTGTTTACACATTATTCTTTTCCATAATATTTAATGCAAAATCAGGTTTAGTTATTATTTTAAACCCCATGAAGTCAAAATGAAAGTTTTTAAGCATTGTACCTAACCACAGTACTCCAAGGAGATTATACATGCCACAAGTTTCACATGTTTACTTGTAGATATTGCTATTGCTAACAGCACAAATCCTTTTATTCTCCAGTCTTCCTGCAAATCAACAGCAAGGTCTTGCTGCCTTACATTTTGATCTCTCAACAAGCTCAGTTTAAAAAAAATCACTTTCATCGCTGCTTCTTGGTTGTTTTTGCCACCTGCTCAAACAGTGTACTTCCTGTCTCTGGCCATTTGGTTAGCAGTATCACCAACATAACACCTCCACAGCTCCCACACAACGTGATGTAATATCCTTTCACCAGAGCCACAGGAATACAGCCTGATTTATAGTCATGGGGTCTTTGAAGGCAACATTTGGTGGTTGCATGAACACAGTGATCCTGAACCAGCTGGATATTCAGCATCACTGTGCGTCGGTCCTGGAGTCAGCAGCAGCAGGAGGACTGCTGGTTCCCTCAGACTGGCCTGAGCTCCTGGTGGTAGGGGGTTATTATTGTTATTATCATCATTAATAACTCAGATTTTATTATTCTATATTGTCTCAAACAACATTACAACAGTTTTTCCTATTGTACTTTTCTCTAAAATAGAAACACCAGTTCAGGAGGTTTGGAGAGCTAAAGCCAAATTCAAGTAGTTTTCAACAACTTTCAAACACTTTAGGTTTCCCTGTAACACTCCCTCAACAACTACTGTTGAGCTGCCCTGGAGCAAGGCACTGGGGCTGGTTGAACCGGTCAGCTCCAATGGAACCAGTAGAAGACTGGTTGTACTGGTCAGCTCCCAGTGGAACCAGTAGCAGACTGTGGTTGAATGTATGTGTGTGAAACAGGGTGGGGCCTCTGTCAAGCTTCCCTGGATCAATAAAGGTTCAGATGAAAGCAGACAGGGTAGAGGTGTGGACTCACAGGGGAGGCCCGGGGTGGTAGCGGCCCTCCTCCCCGTCCAGGATACCGTGGTACGTCCCGATCTCCTGCTCTAGCCGCATCTTGTTGCTCAGCAGGGTTTCGTAGTCGCGGCGCTGCTGTTCGATGTCGCTGTGGACGTCGGCCAGCTCGGCCTCCAGCTTGCCCACCACCGAGCCCAGGTTCTGCAGCTCCATGTCGTGCCAGTGCCTGGCGTCGCCCAGGGAGTTCTCCAGACCTCGCTTCTGTGGGGTTAGCATCACAGCAGGGTTAGGCCTGAGACACATTTCATCAAGAAACATTTTATTAAATGTATTATTCTTTATTTAGCATTCATGAGACTTCATGAGACTTTAAATGGCATTTTAATGGCAAAAAAAACTACAGGTGAAAATTAGCTGGCTGGCTACTACTGGTACATTTACAGAAACTAATTTAACGTGCACCATCACCGTAAAAATAAATCTAGTAAAGTAAGTCAAGTTTTGACTGATGGATGAGGAGAATGAGTTCTTCATATGACATTAGAAAAGGACAGCAGAGGTGGAGTTACATTATTATCATTACAAGTATTTATCAGTGTAATATAACTAGATGTGTCACTAATACACTTCCTCACCCAGAGAGGAGGAACTTAAATACCAGTGACACCAGTAGTGTGTCACTGGGCAGCCTGCTGCTCACCAGTGCTCTGATGGACTCGGTTTCAGCCTGGAGACTCTGGATCTTACAGCCGGTGTCGGTACATTCAGCCTTCAGCGCCTCCACCTCCTCTTCCTCACGACTCAGCTTGCTGCTCACACACTCCGCCTGCTGCAGCAACACACACTTGAACTGCATTTACCTTTATAACATCTATCTGATGCTCCTGTACAGAGACACTCAGAGTACAGGACACTAAAGGACAGTATAGTCTGGGATTAAAGCCTGTGATGTGACGTTAGAACAATGGAGAATTATGGGTTTTTGTCCCCTCTCCTGCCCCGTCACCTGACCAGTCGTCCATACCTTGTGTAACTACAGGTCTCTGACCAGTTGTCCATACCTTGTGTAACTACAGGTCTCCTGACCAGTCGTCCATACCTTGTGTAACTACAGGTCTCCTGGCCAGTCGTCCATACCTTGTGTAACTACAGGTCTCCTGACCAGTCGTCCATACCTTGTGTAACTACAGGTCTCCTGGCCAGTCGTCCATACCTTGTGTAACTACAGGTCTCCTGACCAGTCGTCCATACCTTGTGTAACTACAGGTCTCTGACCAGTCGTCCATACCTTGTGTAACTACAGGTCTCTGACCAGTTGTCCATACCTTGTGTAACTACAGGTCTCCTGACCAGTCGTCCATACCTTGTGTAACTACAGGTCTCCTGGCCAGTCGTCCATACCTTGTGTAACTACAGGTCTCCTGACCAGTCGTCCATACCTTGTGTAACTACAGGTCTCCTGGCCAGTCGTCCATACCTTGTGTAACTACAGGTCTCTGACCAGTCGTCCATACCTTGTGTAACTACAGGTCTCCTGAACTGTAGTGCTGTCGTCTTTACCTTGTATTCCAGGTAGTTGTCGGTCTCGGCTCGGTTCCTCTCGATGACCTTCTCCCAGTGGTTTCTGATGTAGGCCAGTATCTGGTCCAGACTGGTTTCTATGGGAGCGTCGGGTTCATCCACCTCACGTCCTGCCATCTGGCTGTACAAGACTCGGACGTCCTGGATGGACAACAGGCCGCTCACAATCAGACGAGTAAGATTTGATTCTTCAAAATAAAGGTTTAGTTTCAATAGTTTAAAGAGATTTAGTCTCCAGTCCAACTTTTTAGTTTTAGACAGATGAATCTTTTTCAGTCATTTCATTGTGTTATGAAATTATTTAACATGGTTTTTCTTCACTTCTGTACCATTTTCAATGATTAAAAAACTAAAATAGAGGAGAGAAGTGGGATGTGGGGGTTCAGTATACAGTTTATAGTTGTATATACTATACTGGTTATATTAAGTATATACAGTATATACTAAGTTGTTATTTCTTATTTCTTTATCAATATTTACACAATGTCTATTATTCAATGTTAAAATCCATAGTAGTTATTCTGTAGTTCCAGACCTCCTCGTGGTTGTGTTCCAGGTCTCGGAGCTCGGCCCTCATGTTCTCCATCTGGTCCTCCAGGTCAGCCTTGGTGATGTTGGCGTCGTCGATCACCTTGTACAGAGAGCTGATCTCCTCCTCCACGGCCTTCCTGAACGGCTGCTCGTTCTCATACCTGCAAGATGAAACTCAGGTCCAAACCTTGAGGAACACCTGACTGATACACAGACCAGCCTGCAGGTTGAACCTCCTTCTGTAGCTCCTCCTCTCCTTCAGGAGTGAGATCACAGCTTTCATTCAGTGAATCGACTGCAGTACACCAGTATCACAGTAATAGGAGGGATACTGCTTGGTGGCCATGTTACCATCATAACTGATATTCTAAAACCTTATTTATCCATTTATCCATCAGAAATAAAACTCTTCCCACATTCTGCTACTAGTAATTCTCTTCTAAAACATTTTGACATGATGAAACAGCTGAGCTAGCCGTCCCCCAGACAACGCTCATGTCTCATCTTAGGTAGATGAATGGAGATGAATAATATTTTCCATGCTGTAAAGAACAGACGTGAATGAAGGTAAAGGGTCTGACCTTTCCTTGAAGTCCTCAGCGTTGGCCTGGACGTTCTCGGTCTGCAGCATCAGCCTGGCGTTGTCCAGGATGGCTTCACTGACCTGCAGGATTACAATGCCATCACATCTCTGTAGGGGGCGCTACATGCTCACTGCTGTTTCAAGTCTATGGAGCTTGGGCATACATCAAGGATGGGGGGGCCTTGTAGCAGCCAACTAGCTCAACTTTAATCGTTACATACACACACATGCAGTGAAATCCTGCACACCCCTGACTAGATACACACAACAGATCACCACACACACACACATGCATGTTTCAGGTCAGAGGGCAGAGCGCCTGGAGCAGTTTGGGGTTAAGTGCCTTTCTCAAAGGCACTTCGGCAGTGTTGGTGGGCACCGTAGCTGTGACACCAGTCATTTTTTCAATCAGCAATCACCAGCTCACAGCTGGAATACACCCTCCTGGTGGTGCCGGGGATCGAACCAACGACCCTCCGGTGATGGGTCGGCCTCTCTGACCTAACTGAACCCTTTTCCTCCTGACAGTGTGACAGCTAAAGCTTTTCAAGCTGATGGGTTGGACATTGAGCTGGTTTCCTCTTCCTCTGTTAATTCATGTCAACCTGTCTCACCCTACCTGTCTGTAGACGTCCTCCCAGTCCCTCCTCAGTGGACCCCAGGCTCCAGCGCTGGAGGCCTTGCGGTCCAGACAGAGCCGGATCTGTTGCTCCAGCTGCTGGTTCAGCTGCTCCAGGGCTCGGACTTTGTCCCTGTACTCCATCAGACAGCTGTTGAGGCCTGGCGAGGTCCCATGGGTGGCCCGGTCTCCGGCCCTCGGTAGGACGGGTACCGCGCTGCTCCTGAGTCCCTGCAGGAAGACGCTGCTGATACCCAGGGCGCGCCGCGACACCCGAGTCCCCAGGCTGGAGGCCCCACCTGTGGGTACGGTACCGACGAACACGCCCCGGGGCGCCGTGGTGCCACCGGCCGAGCCAATCCTGGTGCAGGTGGAAGCCGAGCGCTCGGTGGACGGCTGACCCAAAAACGAGCGGCGTCTTGGTAGAGGCATGGTTAGGAGAAGGAGGACGGGATGTGTCTGTGTGGTCAGCCCGGCTACTGGGCTCGCAGCACTGAGTCACTGGTTGGTTGTGTCAAACAGCAGAGGGCTGCAGGGCAGGGCCTTTATTGTGGAGCAGCCTTCTGGAAAGCTAGGCTGTCTTTGTTCCAGCCTGTTTGTGTTGCTGCTGGGAAGGCTGCCGGCTTCTAGCGGGTTTTCAACCTTTGTGTTTGTGGAAGCTGGTTGGTTTTTTTCGGCTGCCTCAGCAGGGAAACGCTGTCAGGAACAGTCCATGAAACATCAGCTGGAGAAACACCTCCAGCCACCATCAGTGTTGATCCACCTAGAGATCACCAGAGTAATCTGATTCACCTGTAGGTCTCACTCTAGTTTAGATAAACACCTCTTTTCCACAGAGAGAAAACAACAATAAGAGAAGTCAGAATCCAACACTGATGATGTTTCACATGTTTTACATCAAACCTGCATGATGTTTCATGTGCAAATTTGGATCCAGGAAGTCTCATCTGCTTCCTCTGTTTCCTTCCTTTTACTGTTTTTACCGTTATCGTTTACTGGTTTTACTGTAAGAACAGCACAGCTGATCATTTTGGTCCAGTGAACTGTTGAGACTTTGTAAGACCACACAGCTGAGGACAGTCAACTGGTTGGTCCCCAGTTGACTCACCGTCTCTGGAAGCCACATTCTCCACCACAACAAAACACACAATCCATTCTCTAGAAACATGAGCCTGGCTTAGGGGGTTTCAACGAGGAAGTTGAGACGGAGAGCAGTGATCTGGAAGGGTTATGAAAGGTTTTCTTCCAAAATCAAGTCAATAAAGTTTCAATAAAGACACACCTACTCTTACAAATGATTGACAGCAAAACAGTAAATTAAATGCTGGTACATTTTAGAGGACAGTAGGGAACTCAAGGGTTAGGGCGAACACACCCTCAAAATCTTCATTTTTATCGGAGTCATGTTTATTCTTTGTATCATAATAGTGAAATCATGTAATAGTAGTAGAGAAGCAACGTGAGCAGAGGAAGCCGTCTGCAGCTTTTAGTCGGTAACAGAGATGGGATTAAATGATGAACTGATTCAAAAGTGAATAAAAGGTGAATGAGGTTCTTAGACGGTACTTTCCTCACAAAAAACCCTGGATACTTCAGATGATCATGTCAACATGAAGGTTTAGTTTCTGTTATACAACCACATACTGTTTCACTGATTACTGAAAATCACGGCAGGAAGTGCTGAGTAGAAAACACAGGAAGTGGGTAGAGTGGCATGGCCGAAGATGTGGCAGGTTAAACTTTCCCAGCACTCAAACTGACATTTCACAACCACCAAGATGCTTTTCTTCATATGGGGAACAACATGCTGAAATCTGAGTGTTCATACAGTAGAAGAATGTTTTCTCAAATATTGAAACCAGCGGGTGGAAATTGTTCTTCCTCAGTAATCATCAATATATCCATCAATGTGCTTTTGCTTGTTTGCTTCACAAATATCAACTGAACGCGTATCCAAGATCAAACAGACCAGAATGCATTGCAGTAGCTGGTTTTATGGGTAGGAGGAGAGAGCGCTACCGCTAGCGCTAGCTGTTGTTGCCAGTGAGAGCCACACCCCTTTCTCAGAACCCAACATGTCTTTTGGCTGCATTGCATTGTGGTCTATGTGGGCTACTGCATTGCATTCTGGTCTATCTCAACTACTGCCTTGCATTCTGGTCTATCTTGACTACTGCATTGCATTCTGGTCTATCTTCCTACTGCATTGCATTCTGGTCTATCTCAACTACTGCCTTGCATTCTGGTCTATCTTGCTACTGCATTGCATTCTGGTCTATCTCCTGTCGGTGGAGTAATTGGTCTCTCTCCTCTGATGGATTTCTCCTGTATGATTGGTGATCGTCGGTCTAGAAAGAAGCCCTTGCTCTTTGATTCTGATTGGCTGACACCAAAACCTGACGGTTACCGTAGATGTTTTAGATCATGAAACATTTTCTGATGTTAGACTGGAAATATCTCAACGTGACGTCACGTCGTCTACGATTGGCCAGTTAGACTATAATAAAGAGCAAATAGTACCTAATTCAGAGTTGAGGAGTTTAGTTTGGAGTATCTAGCCGATGGCCACACACACATGCAAAGGTGTTGTCCCTTCCCCATCCACCTACCAGGACCAGTACTACTACTACTACAGTACTACTACTAGTACACCAGCTCCCTCACGAGAACAACATCCAAACAAAACATGACACATGTTTTTTATGTGCAGTGGATAAGAGCAGCACTAGAGCAGCAGGCCACTATGGAAAGCAGAAGTAGAGGAGGATATGATGACTTCACATGCAGGAAACCTGTCTGTCTGTCTGTCTGTCTGTCTGTCTGTCTGCCTGCCTGCCTGCCTGCCTGCCTGTCTGTCTGTCTGTCTGTCTGTCTGTCTGCCTGTCTGCCTGCCTGCCTGCCTGCCTGCCTGCCTGTCTGCCTGCCTGCCTGCCTGCCTGCCTGCCTGCCTGCCTGCCTGTCTGCCTGTCTGCCTGCCTGCCTGCCTGCCTGTCTGTCTGTCTGTCTGTCTGGTGGTTTGTCTGTCTGGTTGCTGGTGCGTCTCTTTACGTCTGCTGTCTTCCTGAATTTCACTTCTCTTTCTGTCTGTTTGTGTTTCAAACCGTCTTCAACACCTCAATGTTACACTTATACATGATATATACTATTATATATATCATTATTATATATATATTATATACATGATATATACTATTATATATATCATTATTATATATATATTATATACATGATATATACTATTATATATATCATTATTATATATATATTATATACATGATATATATTATTATATATATCATTATTATATATATATTATATACATGATATATATTATTATATATCATGTGGTTTATATTACACTTATATGTAAAAGATATTATACTGAGTGTACAAGATATTAGTCTGCTGCTCAGACAGACGGACAGACTATTTTATGTGTACACAGCAACTGGATGGACTGAAGTACTGAGTGAGTGTTGACTGGCTACTACTGTGTGTGTGTGTGTGTGTGTGTGTGTGTGTGTGCATGGTGTGTTTTTAGCTGTGTAAATGTCATGGGTTGCATCACTGTGTTTCTACTACAAGACAAACCACCAGAGCTGCTGTTGTCTGCATGAAGCAGAATGAAAGACCTGATGGAGGTGAAGGACCTCAAGAACCTGGAGGAGGGATTGGGTAGATGAGTGTAACCTTCCTGTTTCCTCCTGAGGGTTTGGACATTGAGTCAGTTGTAGGATATATTCATTTTAATGGGATGCAAAGCTGTTTTTAAATATGTTTTAATGTTTTTCCATCATTATTGGGAAAATTAATAGATTCATATTACATTCAGTACAGTGAATGACAAAATGCTGAAATCCACCGAAACACACAAGAAGAAAACATGATGATATATACAATGTAAAAACATATTCTCTACTTTAAACAGGCTAGGTTAAAACAGTTTAATATGTGACACTAACTCAGAGTTGCTGTTTACCATCCTGCCACATGACGTCATTAAAACCAGTCCTCACCACCGCATTGGCTCCTTCAAACCTCAATAAATCTTTATCAACAAAACTAGTTTACAACATCCAAGACACATTTAACCCTGGAATAGCCATAGATTGAGTTTAGCCTTATTTCCACTGTTCAGGTTTGACCTCTGGACCAGTGCAAGTCACCACTGGATGGAGTGATGAAACTGTTGGTCTAGTCATGCGTCAGCAGCACATGTCCACATCCCAGTCAAACCACAGCCACGCGAGCTTGCAACACACAGCAGGAGTCGACAACAAGACGGCTGACTGATGCCGGCGACCTTCTGGCTGTGTGACAGTCAGATCTTCCATTGGATCACAAACCGCCTGAGCAACCAGAAGACTACAAGGACAGAGCTTGTGTTGTGTCGGTGTCGGACATCACAGAGGCTCGTACGGAGCCGGCAGGATGCTTGCCGAGTTTACCGGGCTGTCCTCTGGGCAGGCAGCGGTAGGCCTGCAGGAGCAGCAGCACGTCCCGGCGGAACCGAACTCCAACAAAAGCGTAGAGGAAGGGGTTGAGGCAGGCGTGGGTGTAGGCCAGGCTCTTCAGCACCTGACGTGCCACATCAAAACGCTTCATCTCCTCACAGTCTGGGTCTGTCATGTTGGTCGCCTGGGCAGCCTGCACCACCAGAGCACTGTTGTACGGCAGCTGAGAGAGAACAAACATGACCACCACCGCCAAGATGACGCGCATGGCCTTGTGCTTCTCAAAGTTGCGGGTTTTGAGCAGAGTGTAGACGATGATGGAGTAGCAGAAGGACATGATGAGGAAGGGCAGGCAGAAGCCCATGCTGACCTGCAGAGCCAGGACCAGGATCTTGGCGCGGTTCTCCTCATCATGATACACCATC
This sequence comes from Hoplostethus atlanticus, assembly GCA_034670405.1. Classification (NCBI taxonomy): domain Eukaryota; kingdom Metazoa; phylum Chordata; class Actinopteri; order Trachichthyiformes; family Trachichthyidae; genus Hoplostethus; species Hoplostethus atlanticus. The sequence continues at coordinate 280,025 of JAXDDX010000198.1, forward strand.
CTACAGACATCTTTGTCCTCTTCAAAGCTGGTTGTGGCGTAGATGAACTCGGGAATGGCCAGCAGCACCGCCACTAGCCAGACTGCAGTACAGACCAGCTTGCTGTAGCGAAGCCGCTGCCTCTTGGAGTTCTGGGCCTTCGTGGTCTCAACAATGACCACGTAGCGGTCCACGCTGATGCAGGTCAGCAGGAGCATGCTGCTGAAAAGGTTGACCTTGTAGAGGGCTGAGGTGACCTTGCAGAGGCCCGGACTGAAGCTCCAGCCATGGGAGGCCTCGGCTGCCCAGAAGGGCAGGGTCCCCAGGAAGAGCAGGTCGGCCACAGCGAGGTTCAGCAGGTAGACGTCCGTCATGGTCTTCAGACGCTGGCGGAAGTGGAGGTAGATCCAGACCACTGCCAGGTTGCCGAGCCCACCCACGATGGCGATGGTCCAGAAGAGGGGCGGTTCATAGTAGCCCCTGAACTCCCGGACCGGCGCCCGGTCGCACATCAGCCCCACGTAATCGTAGTCTCCTGCCGTTGGTGTGGTGATGTCATCGTAGTCGATAGAAAGAGAACCCTGAAGTTCAGACAAGGCTTACTGTTATCTCTTCATCCATGGTTGAAATCCTCAAGCTTTTTCATATCATATTTTCTCATCTGTTATATATTTCATAGATCTCTCTACATTTCCATTTATTTCATACTGTATATATTCTCATATTTGTAATATTTTTATTTTTATATTTCTTGTGATTTGCGATTCATTTTCTTTGTCTGTTTGTTCTACTGCTTTCATATTGCAAAAACAAGTACATTAATATAATTGTGATATTTTCTTCATTCACACTTCATAATCTAATCTAAACTAAACAGGATTATGAATGGATTTCATACCTGAGTCTCTAATGTTGTCATCATACCAGGAGTAGATTCCATCTTCAAACAAATACAAGAGATTAAAAGCAATGCAGAGGACAGTTCCTAATCTGTTGTTAATCTGCAGGTTAAAAAAACTAAATAATAATACAAACAATGATTTTGAAGATTTTGAAAACATCCATCAAACATCCACAAATCATCCCAGTGTTAAGGTACAGCACAAACTACTGAACACTACCTTTGTGTCTGAAGAGCTGAATGACATCAGGGGCTTTCTGTTCGTCTGGCGGCGCGGGACTGTCGTCTGTCCGGGTGTCTGCTGGCATCGAGCTTAAACCCGTCCGTTAAACCGCAGTGACGTATACCAGGATGTAAACAGTCAAAGCAGAAGTCAAGACATTTCCCCTGTTTTCAGTCTGTTAACCTCATCGCCACTGATGAAACCTCAGACGAGCTGGAGGAAGGTGCTGATGTAATTTATGTTGAACACAGTTTCTGTCTCTATAAACTCGGACTAACCCTGTGGTAGGTATTCATCAGATTAATGCCCTCTCTCTCCTCAGAGTCTCGTATCAGTACGTACAATATTTCTCCATGTCTGTCTCAACATGCAAAATGTCATGTTGGGATGTCAAGTAATTATCACTGAAACTGGATCAGTCTGCAGCTCATGTTGAGGAGTTGTTTGCTGCAGAGACACAAAGCACACTGATATTTACTGAGAATCCACATTAAACAGCATCCCAGTCACATCCAGCTTGAGGGGCTTCACAGCTTCACCTTTGACCTATCCTGCTCCTCAGCAGATTATCAATGTGCCGCTACAACACCTTCAAATATTCATGATGGGCTGCTGTGATGCGTTAGATGTTTTCAGGACCTTTGGGTTTACATATGAAGGGACAGGCTGCAGTTTGACAGCCAGTTGAGCGCTGTTGTTTCATCACAAAATGTTAAATCATTTAATCTGGGGTCGGAAGAGAAGAGAAGAAAGTTCACCACTATTTCTTTCCCCCTTCACTTTGACAGGATGAAATGTGGTTTGGAAATCGTCCTGGTGTTTTCCCCTGGAAAGCTCCAGGACTCCGCTGTGTCTGCTTCGCCTTGACGCCTCAACAGGCTTCTCACTTCACATCAGCAGGATTCATTATCTGCTCCGACATCGGCACAGGTCAGGTTACTGCTACAGCCCAGTCCAAGTCCTACAGCCCAGTCTGAGTCTCAGTCCTACAGCCCAGTCCAAGTCTCAGTCCTACAGCCCAGTCCAAGTCTCAGTCCTACAGCCCAGTCCAAGTCTGAGTCCTACAGCCCAGTCCAAGTCTCAGTCCTACAGCCCAGTCCAAGTCTGAGTCCTACAGCCCAGTCCAAGTCTCAGTCCTACAGCCCAGTCCATGTCTGAGTCCTACAGCCCAGTCCAAGTCCAAGTCCTACAGCCCAGTCCGAGTCCTACAGCCCAGTCCAAGTCTCAGTCCTACAGCCCATTCCGAGTCCTACAGCGCAGTCCAAGTCTCAGTCCTACAGCCCAGTCCAAGTCCGAGTCCTACAGCGCAGTCCAAGTCTGAGTCCTACAGCCCAGTCCAAGTCTCAGTCCTACAGCCCATTCCGAGTCCTACAGCGCAGTCCAAGTCTCAGTCCTACAGCCCAGTCCAAGTCCGAGTCCTACAGCGCAGTCCAAGTCTCAGTCCTACAGCCCAGTCCAAGTCTCAGTCCTACAGCCCAGTCCAAGTCTGAGTCCTACAGCCCAGTCCGAGTCCTACAGCGCAGTCCAAGTCTGAGTCCTACAGCCCAGTCCGAGTCCTACAGCGCAGTCCAAGTCTCAGTCCTACAGCCCAGTCCAAGTCCGAGTCCTACAGCCCAGTCCGAGTCTCAGTCCTACAGCCCAGTCTGAGTTCTACAGCCCAGTCCAAGTCTCAGTCCTACAGCCCAGTCCAAGTCCGAGTCCTACAGCTCAGTCCAAGTCCTACAGCCCAGTCCAAGTCTCAGTATTACAGCCCAGTCTGAGTCCTACAGCCCAGTCTACAGGCCAGTCCAAGTCCTATAGCCCAGCCTGATTCCTACAGCCCAGTCCAAATGTTACAGCCCAGTCCAAGTCTGAGTCCTACAGCCCAGTCCAAGTCCTACAGCCCAGTCCGAGTCCCACAGCCCAGTCTGAATCTTACAGCCCAGTCCAAGTCCAAGTCCTAGAGCCCAACCCATTTCCAAGTAGATATGAAGCCGAGACCAAGACATGAGAAAAGTGGTCTGACTGGTCCACCTTGTTTTCGTTGGCTGACAGTTCTCGAGGTGAAAACAAAATAGGATTAAACTTTATTGATCGAGTCGAAATAGAATATAAATACAAATATAAATACATAGAGAGAGAGAGATCTGATTACAAAATGAAGTGAGATTTAACTCAACACAGTGATCATAAACTTCATGTTCTGTAACAGTAATCCCAGAGAATGGAAATAATCTGAATACATCACTGACCTCACATCAGTCTAATGATAGATTAGTTTGGTTTCAGATTACCTGAATGATGATGATTTTATATTACTATTATTATTATTATTAGTAGTAGTAGTATTAATAGTACTACTACTAGTAGTACTAGTAGTAGTAGTAACTGGTGTTATTGAGGTTACTGTGGTTGAACTTGTATTTTCATATTTCTGTTTACTTCCTGTTTGAAGTGAGAAAACAAGCCGAGTTCCTGTTCTCACACACACAGACACACACATAGTTTTTATCCTCAATACTGATCTTTTTATCTTGTGGTATTTTTATTTAACTAGTTTTATTTTATTTTAGATGAAGTTTGATTTTATTTGATTGTGAAACACTTATATTATATTATATTTTATGATATCATATTATATTATATTAAATCATATTATATTATATCATATTATACTATATTATATTATATTATATTATATCATATTATATTATATTATATTATATTATATTATATTATATTATATCATATCACATTGTACTATATTATATCATATTATACTATATTATATTATATTATATCATATTATATTATATCATATTACACTATATTATATTATATTATATCATATTATATTATATCATATTATATTATATTAAATCATATTATATTATATCATATTATACTATATTATATTATATTATATTATATCATATTATATTATATTAAATCATATTATACTATATTATATTATATTATATCATATTATACTATATTATATTATATTATATTATATCATATTATATTATATTAAATCATATATTATATTATATTATAGTACCACTTTATATTAAGGTACATATTCACCATTAACTAGTTGCTTATTAGCATGCATATTAGTAGCATATTGGCTCTTTATTGGTCATTATAAAGCACTTATTAATGCCTTATTCTGCATGACCATATTCTACAACTACTAGGCCATTAACTTAACTTAAGAGTTTTCCCTCAATAACCTCCTAATTACTGCTTATTGATAGTAAGTAAGGAAGTTGTACATGAATTAAGAGCCAACATGCTACTAGTTAATGGTGAATATGTACCTTAATATAAAGTGGTACCTGTTAAACAGAGATAACATGAACAGATAAAAGACTTCAGCAGCCTGTGTGTGTGTGTGTGTGTGTGTGTGTGTGTGGTGTGGTGTGTGTGTTAGCTCTGTGGTTGCAGCTTGTCATGCGAGGCTGTAGAGAAAGTACAGAGTGTTTTAGAGGACAACGTCATTATGGGTTGTCACGCTATGTGGCTTCACACACACACACACACACACACATGCACATACACACACACACACACACACACACACACACACGTAAACATCACCAGGTTCCTGCAATATGCAGCTCATGCACAAACACGTGAGGATTATTTAACAAGGAGGCAAATTTTTACATTTTATATGAATGTTTTAGACAGACAGGCAGGCAGACAGACAAATACAGACAGACAGACAAATAGACAGACAGACAGGCAGGCAGACAGACAGACAGACAAATAGACAGACAGACAGGCAGGCAGACAGACAAATACAGACAGACAGACAAATAGGCAGACAGACAGACAGGCAGACAAATAGGCAGACAGACAGGCAGACAGACAGGCAGACAGACAAATAGACAGACAGACAGACAAATAGGCAGACAGACAGACAGACAGACAGACAGGCAGACAGACAGACAAATAGACAGACAGACAGACAAATAGGCAGACAGACAGACAGACAGACGAACAGGCCGTCCCGTCCCGTCTAATCTGTATTTCAGGAATTCTTGTATTTTGTGAAATACTTTGTCAGACTTGTTTTAAGAAGTGAACCTTTATACTGTTCCTATGTTACTATATGTTACTATATGTACTATATGTACTATATGTTACTATGTTCTACTGTGTTCCTATGCTACTATATGTACTATATGTACTATATGTTACTATGTTCTACTGTGTTCCTATGCTACTATATGTACTATATGTACTATATGTTACTATATGTTACTATGTTCTACTGTGTTCCTATGTTACTATATGTACTATATGTACTATATGTTACTATGTTCTACTGTGTTCCTATGCTACTATATGTACTATATGTACTATATGTTACTATGTTCTACTGTGTTCCTATGCTACTATATGTACTATATGTACTATATGTTACTATATGTACTATATGTACTATATGTTACTATGTTCTACTGTGTTCCTATGCTACTATATGTACTATATGTACTATATGTTACTATGTTCTACTGTGTTCCTATGTTACTATATGTACTATATGTACTATATGTTACTATGTTCTACTGTGTTCCTATGTTACTATATGTACTATATGTACTATATGTTACTATGTTCTACTGTGTTCCTATGCTACTATATGTACTATATGTACTATATGTTACTATGTTCTACTGTGTTCCTATGTTACTATATGTACTATATGTACTATATGTTACTATGTTCTACTGTGTTCCTATGTACTATATGTACTATATGTTACTATGTTCTACTGTGTTCCTATGCTACTATATGTACTATATGTACTATATGTTACTATGTTCTACTGTGTTCCTATGTTACTATATGCACTATATGTACTATATGTTACTATGTTCTACTGTGTTCCTATGTTACTATATGTACTATATGTTACTATGTTCTACTGTGTTCCTATGGTACTCCAGTGTACTATATGTTACTATGTTACTATGTTCTACTGTGTTCCTATGTACTATATGTACTATATGTTACTATGTTCTACTGTGTTCCTATGGTACTCCAGTGTACTATATGTTACTATGTTCTACTGTGTTCCTATGTACTATATGTACTATATGTTACTATGTTCTACTGTGTTCCTATGGTACTCCAGTGTACTATATGTTACTATGTTCTACTGTGTTCCTATGTACTATATGTACTATATGTTACTATGTTCTACTGTGTTCCTATGGTACTCCAGTGTACTGATGTTTCCTTTCCAGTTAAAGGTTGGACCCACAAAACAGTTTAAAGAGGAAGTGAGCGGGCACATTCAGACATGGTTACCATGGTTACTGTATCTACATAAAACAATAACTAACTACGTGTTTCACATGCAGTATGAATAATATGAAATAGATCACACAACACAACACACGTTTCAGGCATTTATTGACAGTTGATTGACAGTTGATTGACAGTTGATTGACAGTTGATTGACAGTTGATTGACAGTTCCAGCAGATCCTCGGCTTCCTGGTGTTACTGTCGACTTTCATATCCTGTATGAGTCTTCTCTTCTCTTCTATTGTATTCTATTGTATTCTATTCTATTGTATTCTCTTCTCTTCTATTCTATTGTATTCTATTCTATTGTATTCTATTGTGTTCTATTGTATTATATCCTTCTGGTTATTTGGCCTTGGCTTTTGCTGCAGACTTGGTGTTTTTTCCCTCCACAGTTTCTGATTCAACGCCCTTGATAACACCGACCGCCACCGTCTGCTTCATGTCTCGCACCGCAAAGCGACCTGAGAGACAGTCAGACAGGTAGGCAGACAGACAGACAGACAGACAGACAGACAATCAGACAGGTAGGCAGACAGACAGACAGACAGACAGACAGACAGACAGACAGACAATCAGACAGGTAGGCAGACAGACAGACAGACAGAGATGCAGAATGTTGGAATTGTTATTGTAATTTCTTTATTAGTATTGTATTTTATTTTCCTATTATTAAATGCTGCAACAACCCATTTGACAGGATCAATAAACTTTCATCTCCCCTAATCTAATGTAATCCATGTAACCTTGCCTCATCTGATCTGATGTAAGTATATATAGAACATTTCTCTCTGTATTTAGAGTGGCACTCACCCAGTGCAGCGAACTCGCTGAAGGTCTCCACCACCATGGGCTTGCTGGGGATCAGCTGGACGATGGCAGCATCTCCGCTCTTCACGAACTTGGGCGATTCCTCCAATACCTTCCCGGAGCGCCGGTCGATCTTCTGCTGCAGCTCGTTGAACTTGCAGGCGATGTGAGCGGTGTGGCAGTCGAGCACCGGGGCGTAACCTGCATGGATCTCCCCAGGGTGGTTTAAGACGATCACCTGACCAGACAACACAATGAGCCTCACACACACTCACCCACTCACACATCCCAGTACAACCACAGTCTCCTACTGGTTCCAGTGGGAGCTGACCAGTACAACCAGTAGAAGACTGGAATATTTGGAGGAAGGGACGGTGTAACCCTAACCCTCACCCAGATGTTAGCTGGGATTCAAACTGCTGCCCCTAGAGGTTTTGCATGTTTCTGATTGGTTCCTCTGCTGACGGCTGCTGATTGATCAAGTTATGTGTCTGTACAGTTTCTTCCACTTCCGTTGTTCTGCTGTTACACTGAAATCTCTGAACAGAAGTCAGTCAATTTCAGACACACTGTGTGGTTAAATACAGAGTTGATTGATTTATTGTAGAAATGATCAGTACTACACTGGTTGTCTATTATTATGGCTATATTATTATGATTATCGTTATTGTTGTTATTATTATTAATATTGTTGTTTTCATGGTTTCAGTGGAACGTTAAAATGTCTTATGGTCTAAGGTCCAGCCCGACAAGAATACTATTCTGGGGTAAACACTGAAAACCTGGTGAAATGATGAAATATCGGCTACTATATATTGGATATATTGGATAATGTGCTCAAAAAGAAAAGAAGTGTTGAGCTATGAAATCCCCAAGGATGGTACCGGACTGGACGTGGTGCTTAACACTGTCTACTACCTGTTTAAGATCGTTGCTGCTGGTACCAACCAACTCCAGATGGTCACGTACTCGAAGAATCAGAGGACCAGTCAACTCATAATAGATAGACGCCTAGAAATACGTACTCCACTTTTTGCTTACTATTTGTAAATTTTTCTAGATAATGTTATTCTTTTCTTAAACCTTGTACTTTATTATTACTGTATAATATTGTAATTAAAATAAGTGATGAAACACAACTATTAAATAGTATAATAAGTTTAAGAAGTCAAGAAGTTCACCAACCTGAGCAGTGAAGGATTTGGCGCCACGGGGAGGTTTATTTTTACTGTCCCCTGCCACGCTTCCTCGTTTGATCTCTTTAATGGAGATATTTTTCACACTGAAGCCAACGTTGTCACCAGGAAGAGCCTCCGTCAAGGCAGTATGGTGCATCTCAATTGACTTCACCTCTGTATTGATCATCTGAGGGGCAAAGGTCACTATCGCTCCTGGCTTCAGGATGCCGGTCTCCACCCGACCCACTGGCACCGTCCCAATACCTGGAACATCAGTACAAAGTCACATTAAAGAAAATGAAGCTGTTAAAGATGTTTGTTGTCCTACTTACTGGACCTTTTATGATATATAAATGATATATATATAAGATATGAAAGAAGCAAATGAAGGGACATTTTAGTTCAGTTTGGATTGGTTGTGTCTGACAGTAGTAGCTCTGCACCTCCGATCTTGTAGACGTCCTGAAGAGGAAGTCGCAGTGGCAATTCTGTTGGGCGTTTTGGAGGAACGATGGCATCGATGGCTTCCTGTAGAGTTTTGCCAGTTTTGTTTCCCTCTGCGTTTGTAATATTCCATCCATTGTACCACGGCATCTGTAAAAGATGGAGGGCTCAAAGGATCAACAATCACAAGGAAATTCAAATATTCCTCTCATTTCAACAATAGGAAAATTGTATAATATAAAGTGATGTTCCTTACGTTCTCACTTGACTCCACCATGTTGTCTCCCTGCCAGCCACTGATTGGCACTATAGGTAAAGCCTTGATGTTGTAGCCAATCTTCTTGAGGTAGCCGGAAATTTCTTTTTCAATTTCCTGAAAACGTTTTTCATTGTAGGCAACGCTGTCCATTTTATTGACAGCCACTACCATTTGCTTAACTCCAAGTGTGAAGGCCAGCAAGGCGTGTTCACGAGTTTGGCCTTCCTTGGAGATTCCAGCCTCAAACTCTCCATTTCCTGCAGTTACCACCAGCAGAGCACAGTCAGCCTGCGTAGAGAGGAAAGGCCTCAATGGAAGGGATCTCATTTTGACAATGTATACAAGCTCACCAACATCAAGTCCAGACTCACTCAGATTGTGTTACAAGGACAATTTTCCCATTTTTGCGCCTCATTTGCTCGTGTTAAGAGTGTTCATCTTATTCACTAACAAATATATGGAAACCAAGTTCTGGTGCAAACAACATATTGAAAAGAGCACTGCCCAAGCAAGAAGCCCCTGGAAAGTGCAATTTGCTGTTTCGGGGACTAATTGACCGAGGCTTTATAACTGGAGTGATCTCTGATCTGATGTAGATTGGAAACCCTCTTCTTGCTGTCTGACCTGCTGGTGACGATGCAGCCGTCCAAGCCTCGTCTCATATGTTTATATGTACTACAATTATTTGGGGGAGTGGGGGAGTTGGTGTTGCCATGTGTTAGTGAATTGGTCTTGATTTGCATGACCTCACCTACAAACTACAAATTAGATATTGTGGGCAAAATAATGATAATAATCTATAATATAATGATAATGTCCATATGCAGGACTATGACAGGTACAAAGAGGCTTCGTTTTACACGGTTGGGCATTCTCTCATCACGGTTAGCTAACAGCATGGCGTTCTGATTCAGTCTTGTGGTGCAATAGCACCCCCCTGCACAGACCTTTAGTGAATCTAGCCATCTGTTGGGAAATTCTGACAATGAACTGCATGTCAATATGAAACAACATATTTGTTCTAAGAAAGAAAAGAAGGAAATAGGTTGTGATACCTGAGACGTTCCTGTGATCATGTTTTTGATGAAGTCTCGGTGTCCAGGGGCGTCGATGATGGTGACCATGTATTTCACTGTCTCAAACTTCCAGAGAGCGATGTCGATGGTGATGCCGCGCTCACGCTCAGCTTTCAGCTTGTCCATCACCCAGGCGTACTTGAAGGAGGCCTTCCCAGACTGGAGACAAGGCAGGCACCTTTTATTACAGTATTACTACAGTGTATCTTAAATAAACAGTAGGTAGCTAACTTATTGATCTTTTACCTCAGCACTGGTTCTGCTCTTAGATGATGTTTAGGAAGGAAATGCTCTTCTGATTTCTGGTGACTAGTAGTTCTCTACCTATGTTGAATGCACTTATTGTAAGTCGCTTTGGATAAAAGCATCTGATAAATGACTGTAATGTGTATTAGAGTATTACTATGATGTATTACAATAATACTATGGTATGTTACAGTATTACTATGAAGTGTTATATTACTATGGTGTATTTGGCTATAAATACGATGTATTAGGGTATAAATATGATATGATGTTGGAGCCACTCAGTTACTAACTGAGGTGATAAATTGATCTGAACCCTAAAGAAGATCCTGTAGACACTGAAGAAACTGAAGATACTGAAGATACTGAAGATACTGAGCTAGTGAAGATACTGAAGACCCTGGAGACAGCAAGGAACAAGAGGAGCCTCACCTCCGCGGCCTCCTTCTCATACTTCACTAAGATCCTCTTATCAATTCCTCCCAGCTTGTAGATGAGGTGGCCGGTGGTGGTCGACTTCCCAGAGTCCACGTGACCAATCACCACAATGTTGATGTGAAACTTGTCCTTCCCCATGGCTGAACTGGAGCTGGAGCACAGGACAGCTTCAGGTTAATGAGGACAGACAGCTAAATAGACAGACAATTCACCAGACTGACCAGAGTTCACTAGACTGACGAGAGATCACCAGACTGACTAGAGTCTCTATTAACGAGTCATTAATAGAGACTCTAGAGTCGGTGTTGCCTCTCGCCACACTGCCGAAACAAATTACACTTCTAATGTTTTATCAAGACGTGGAAAAATAAATTGTGTCGCCTCAGCTGAAGCATGTGGTTCCATAGGAGACAGGTCCACATGATTCTGAATAACAGTAATGAGGAGTTAAGCTTTTCAAATAAGAGTCGTTGATTTGATTACACTCTGTTTGTAACTTCAGACACAATGAAATGCTGTGGTTGCAATGGAGGGTTGAGCTCCCCTTGGGTTGTCCCCTTGTTGCACAAGGTCTCATATTGAAGGACTGGTTTTATCTCATTCTATTAGTCACATTTTATCAGCCTATGCAGACGATGTTCTTATTAAAAAACATGTTGATATGTTGCAATAAATTATTACAGGTTTTGGATTTATATCATCTGTTAAAGTAAACTGTGCAGTTGGCAGCTGGCAGAATGTTTTTCCCAAGCTACTGGGAGGTTTGATTTGGAAAAGAGGTGGTTTTAAATATCTGGGGTGTTTCCTGGAGATGAAATCACAGTTAGGAAAACATGTGAGGGTGTGGTAGAGATGGTGAAAGGCAGGTTGTCCAAATGGAAGTGGCTGCTACCACAGATGTCTTATAGAGGTAGGACATCATCATTAACAACCTGGTGGCCACTGTAGAGCCACCTACAGGCCTACTACAGCAGCTACAGTCCATTATAGTGGATTTCTTCTGGGACCAGCTGCACTGGGTTCCTCAACGTGTGCTTTACCTTCCTAAGGAGGAGGTATGGAGGGTTGGGTCTGGATACTGCATTGTTCTTAATGGATTTTACGTTTTTAAGAACATGTGGATTATCTCCCTTTTATCAAGGAACCTTAAAGGCATGGAGTTTATTCAAATGGAAAAGAATGGATCATATTCAGTATAGAGAGTCACCCTACCCTAAGATCCCATTAAGTCCCATTCAGATCTAGTGAAGGGACTTGGTCTCAGATTTGTTAGCAAGAAAGACAAGTTTAAAACAAGTTTGAAAGGAAACCAAAGTTCAGAATAATAAATACATTCTGAGTAACGGTAATCCCAAATGTTGAACACATTTTTGCCAACTTCCCCCGAACGAAGAATACTTATGAAAACCTGATGTCTCTGTTCTTTCTCTGTTCCACATAAATTTCAACAATTTTGTTTTCATTTTGATAGAATAGAGTGCTTTGAATATAACTCAGACCACAAATCCCAAATAAATGTATTTTGAAATAACACAATAGCACAACAAAATGTTTAAAAAGTCAAGAATACTTTTGCAAGGCACTGTATATACATATGTGAAAATAAATAAATAAAAATAAATAAGATCATTTATTATACAAATGTATATGGTGTATTATTATTATTATTATTATTATTATTATTGTATTAATTAATTAATACACCATATACATTCATATAATTAATATAATAATACTAATAATATAATAATTATGTTATTATTATTGTTTTTATTTCGTTAGTTTTGTATTTTTTGTGTTAAATGCTGTTCATACTATTGTTGCTGTGCTGCCCTGTACTGTTATTCATATTGTTTAAAACTCTTATTGCTTTGGCAATAAAAAATAAGAACAATTATTATTATTGTTATTATTATTATCATTATTTTGGTATGTTGATTCCCAGGTTGTCCCAGATATTTGATTGCCAGTATGCAACAATTTGGTTTTTCATTTTTTTATTTGAGTTTGGCCCTTTCTGATTGTGTTTCAAATTCTTGATATTTGTTTTTTATTTTGGGGAACAATAATGCTTAAATTACTGAATATTTGTCGCAGCGTAGCAGAAAATGTAGCTCTGTCTCCATTTGTCTGTCTGTTTGTATGTCTGTCTCGCTCTCTCTGTCTCTGTGTCTGTCAGTGTCTCTCGCCCCTCCTGGCAGGGTGGGGCTCTTTCAACCAACTGACACGTAGCACTGCTAATGGAGCCGTGAAAAATTAAGTAATTATTAGTAATTCTTAGTATTCTATTCTATTCTATTCTATTTTAGCAATTCCTTTGTTAGTATTAGTATTAGTATTAGTATCAGTGTTAGTATAGTATTAGTTAGTATAGTATTAGTAGTAGTAGTAGTAGTAGTAGTAGTAGTAGTTTTAGTATTAAATAAACTCAAATACTATAGACCAGACAGGAAGTTGACCTTTAGACATGTTTCTAATCCTAGTGGCTCAGGCTGCTAAGAGCCATACTATATATGCTCAAACATTGTTGTTGTAATAAAAGAACACATATATAATGTTATATAATATTTAAAAATAAAAGGCCATAATTTGCACAAACACAGCGAATATGTACATTTGTATTTGTCCTTCCTTTCGTTGTTTTTTATCAAATCTAAACGTCTTGAATGAGGGACTGATCTGTTGACATAAAACAACTTCTGGATGAAATTCTAACTAATGAATTTTCAGGTAACAATTATTTTTCATAATGGATATAGAGCATTTTAGAACTGAACCCTTCAAAACAGTTATTCTAGTCATAATGTATAATTTCATATAATACATATATTTGATGTGGTATAAGGAGTAAAGGTTTAAAGAACACCTGAATTGATCCATTTTCTCATCAAATACTCAAATACTCTCAGTCTGACCAAAAGGTAATTCAGGTAAATTCAGGTAAAGTCTGTCTTACTGTGGTCGAGGGTCTGCAGAGCTTCAGGTCCTGGCTGGAAAAGGAGGACTTCTGCTGCATTCACATCATTTAAGTCCTCCACCTCCAGGGCCTCCACCAATCACAGCCCAGCAATGCAAAAAGGAGAAACAAGAAAAACAAGTCCAGATGCTTTGACAAGGCTGCTCCTCCAGGCTGTTTCTCTTAGTTGCTCCTCCCAGTTGCTCCTCCAGGTTTCTCCTCCAGGTTGCTCCTCCAGGTTTCTGCTCCAGGTTGCTCCTCCAGGTTGCTCCTCCAGGTTTCTCCTCCAGGTTGCTCCTCCAGGTTGCTCCTCCAGGTTTCTCCTCCAGGTTGCTCCTCCAGGTTCGTCTTCCAGGGTCTGGTCTAGTTTCTGTGGTCGTGGACAGAAGCTGAGTTTGATTCAGGTTCTGAATCCTCAACCAGGAAACAGAAAATGAAGCCTGAAGACACTTTTCTATGTACGTTGATGTAAAAACACGAGAGAACAACATGAGGAGTGGAAATGTGACAGACACCAAACATATTAAAAACCACTCAGGCTGCCGGCTCCATTAAGACCCAGAATAACACCATAATACTACAGCAGAGTAGAGGAATAACACCTTAATACTACAGCAGAGTAGAGGAATAACACCTTAATACTAATACTACAGCAGAATAGAGGAATAACACCTTAATACTACAGCAGAATAGAGGAATAACACCTTAATACTACAGCAGAGTAGAGGAATAACACCTTAATACTAATACTACAGCAGAATAGAGGAATAACACCATAATACTACAGCAGAGTAGAGGAATAACACCTTAATACTACAGCAGAGTAGAGGAATAACACCTTAATACTATACTACAGCAGAGTAGAGGAATAACACCTTAATACTACAGCAGAATAGAGGAATAACACCTTAATACTACAGCAGAGTAGAGGAATAACACCTTAATACTAATACTACAGCAGAATAGAGGAATAACACCTTAATACTACAGCAGAATAGAGGAATAACACCTTAATACTACAGCAGAATAGAGGAATAACACCTTAATACTACAGCAGAGTAGAGGAATAACACCTTAATACTACAGCAGAGTAGAGGAATAACACCTTAATACTAATACTACAGCAGAATAGAGGAATAACACCTTAATACTACAGCAGAATAGAGGAATAACACCTTAATACTACAGCAGAGTAGAGGAATAACACCTTGGGATCTGATTACAAATCAGCTTTTGTCTTTCATGGAGACACACACACACACACACACACACACACACACACACACTCTCTCTCTCTCTACCTGTTGTTGTGAGGACATTCAGATGTTTCTCCTTGTGTCACGTTGGTCTTCTTACTGTCGTTATCCAACAAGTCGTTTGTTTGTCATGATTTTATTTTGTCTGATGATTTAGATTTTTTATGATAACTGAATCTTGGCTGATGCTGAGTCAGTCTGATGCTGCGTCTCCACCAGGTCAGTCAGTCTAACGGGCTGTGATGGATTTTATAAAAGCAGTTTAAACGCTCATGCTTTACTCTGGGGTCTTTTACTTCTATTTCATCAATGGGTTTTCAGAGATGCTCTCCATTGTGAGAACATTTCTGAGTTTTATGGTTAACTCTCACAACACACTGCTCTCCGGACCTGGAGTTTATGGCCATTAAAGTCTGTCTACTTACCACCTCAGGCAGACACAACTCACGCTCTGGATGAGCTATATGACACTGTCAATGATCTGGAAAATACACACCCAGAGGCTGCATTCATTGTTGTTGGGGACTTTAACAGGGCCAACATGAGGAAGTCCTGCCTAAATTCCACCAACATATTAATGTTCGTACACGTGGAGACCAGACCCTTGATCACTGTTACTCCCCATTCAAGGGCAGCTACAAACCCCTCCCTCCACCGGCATTTGGAAAAGTTGACCACTAAACTAGACTAAAACAGGATAAACCAGTTAGTAGTCCAGCAATGGAGTGACGACTCTGTGGCTACACTGCAGGACTGCTTTGAGTCTACAGACTGGCAGATGTTTCGTGTTGCAGCTGATGGTGACATCAATGAGAACACAGACTCTGTCTCTGGCTACATTAGACATGGTACTGACGAGGTAGTCCCCACTAAAACCTATCGTCCATTCCCCAACCAGAAGCCCTGGTTCAATGGCGATGTCAGGGCCAAACTTAGAGCTCGATCTGACTCCTACTCCTCCAGAGACCTGGACACATACAGGAAGTCCAGGTATGACCTCCGCAAGGCCATCAGAGAAGCCAAGCGGAACTACAAGGACAAACTAGGGTCCTACTACAAAGGCTCTGACCCCAGACAGATGTGGAGTGGACTGAGGTCTTTAACAGTCTATAAAGGGAGAGGTAATGGTGCAGTTCAGCCCTCTGCCTCGCTACCAGACAAGCTCAACGTCTTCTCGTTTTGAGGAAAGCAACACCTTCCCTGCTGTGAGGTCACCTGAAGACAAGGACGGCTGTTCACTAATGCTATCCGTAGTAGACGTGAGCAGATCCTTTAAGAAGGTCAATCCCCACAAGGCTCCAGGACCAGATGGCATCCTAGGCCGCCTCCTCTGAGCATGTACCGACCAGCGAGCTGAGGTGTTCGCTGACATCTTCAACCTCTCCCTTAACCTGTCTGAGATCCCCATCTGCTTCAAGTCATCCACCACCATATCTGTCCCTAAGAAAACCTAAGGTCACCTGCCTGAATGACTACCGCCCTGTTGCACTGACCATCACAATCATGAAGTGCTTTGAGCGGCTAGTCAAAACCCACATCTGCTCCACCCTTCCCACCACCATAGACCCTCTTCAAGTCGCATACCACCCAAACTGCTCCACTGACGATGCCATCTCCATGACACTGCACACCGCCCTCTCCCACCTGGACAAAAGGAATACATATGTCAAAATGCTGTTTGTTGATTACAGCTCAGCTTTCAACACTATTGTTCCTGGGAAGCTCATCATCAAGCTCAAGGCCCTAGGACTGAGCCCCTCACTCTGCAACTGGGTCCTAGACTTCCTGACGGGCAGACCCCAGGTGGTGAGAGTGGGCAACCTCACTTCCTCCACACTCATCCTGAACACTGGCGCCCCCCAGGGCTGCGTCCTCAGCCCCCTCCTGTACTCCCTGTTCACGCATGACTGTGTCGCCACATTCAGCTCCAACGCCATCATAAAGTTTGCCGACGACACTACCATCCTGGGCTTCATCACAGATGGTGATGAGACGGCCTACAGAGCAGAGGTCAGAGGCCTGGTGGTGCCAGGACAACAACCTCTCTCTTAAGGAGCTGATAGTGGACTACAGGAAGCTGCAGGGGGGGTCACACAGACACCCCCCATACACATCAATGGAGCTGAAGTGGAGAGAGTCTGCCACTTTAAATTCCTTGGTGTCCACATAACCGACGACCTTACCAGGACTCACCACACAGACACAACAGCGAGGACGGCCCGCCAACGCCTCTTCTTCCTGAGGAGGCTTCAAAAGGTTGGTGTGTCCCCCAACATCCTCACAAGCTTCTACAGATGCTCCATTGAGATCATTCTGCCTGGCTGCACCACATCATGGCAGCTGCTCCACCAGGACCACAAGGCCTACAAAGGGTGGTGAAAACTGCCCAGACCATCACTGGCAGTGTGCTGCCCACCCTGGACAAGATCCACCTACCCTGATGCCTGAGAGACCCCAGCCACCCAGCTAACACTCTTCACCCTGCTACAGGAGGACACAGTCACCTCCAGACTGAAGGACAGCTTCTATACTGACAGGCCATCAGGCTACTGAACTGGTGACCCACAACCTCTCACCTACGTCACTTTACGTCCAATGCACATGCACTTTTATACCTGTACATCTACATATACTGTATATATAGATGCATAATTGTCTTAATTAATTGTTGCTTATTTGTCCTATTGTTATTTTGTTTGTGTTTTATATATAGCTGTGTGATTTAATGTACACCTACGCAGTTGAAACGTTTCATTGTCCACTGGACATGTGACAATAAAAGACTTGAACTTGAACTACACCGATATTGTGATTTTACTCATGTCTGTTGCCCTGATAATTCTTTAGCTGCTGAATGTTGACACCTCACTGAGTCTATTAAGCCGTTTATGGATCCTGATGACATTTTAAATATTCTTCTATACCAAATTGCTCCTCTCACGTAGAAAGCCTAAGAATAGCTCTGCCTTGGCTAACTGAGGATACTCCTGCCTTGAAGACAGATTGCAGCATAGATGGACAGCATCTCGACTCATTGTGCACCTTGACATCCTTAAAGACCCGATGAGACGTTTTAATGCAGAATCTGAACTCATCAAATCTAACTGGCTCCAGTCCCGTCATTGAACCCTCTGCTGAAAAATGACATTGTTGATAAGGGGCATGCAATTAGAAGGCAGACTTCCCCACCAGCTGAGGGTCCAACGCTGCAGTGAATACTGGTGTTTCTTGTTCTGACTCCATTTCCACTGAATTCCTGAATCTATTGCCCAGGACATCATTCCTCAAGTATTTGATTGTATTTGCCCGTACATTTGATCCATTTGTAGGTCAGTAGCTTCTAGTATCGTCCCCACATATTTTAAAAATGCACTCAAAAAGACCCCTTGACCCAATAGCACAGAGACGGAGGGAAACTCTTCCATCTTAGTTTCTGGACACTCCTCAAGCTAAATTAAAAAATAAGCTTTTGGCATCAGGGCAACACCGGAGGAGATTTTAAACCGTCTTTTTAACCGTGCTTTTATCCCACTCTGCCATTTGTTAAATGGCACCTTGTGTCCTCCCTGTCCAGCTTGGAATGACCTCCTCTTCTTTTATTGTCTGAGCTACAATTCTGTAGGTTGATCAGCCACACCCGCTGGCTTCCCTGGATATGTAAGGAAGAGAATGACATGAGAGAAGACAAAGCAGGGGCTGACATTTCCACAGTTAGATGGGGGTGGAGGTGGAGGGGGTGGGGGACTGGTGGAATGCAGTAGGGAATGGCCTGAGGACCTAACGGGGAGGGGGCCCATCTGTAGTGTATAGACTGAAGGAGGTTTCAGAGACGCCTCCATTTTATCCTGTTATTACAGTTTTTCTCAATTGTTTACACACTCAAACTGGAACTTGAGGCACAATCACTGAAATCTGAAACTCATGTACCTACCCCCCAAACCAAGTCTGCACAAATACAAGCACATTTCCTGCTTTGCACTCAGTTTGCAATTTTAAATCACACTTTTTGCAGAATACTAAACACAATTATCTACATTTGGGACACTCTTCATAGATAAAACCTCTTGTGTTGACATGGAAAACACTGACATTCAGGATGCTAAACCTAAATGATCAATTAACCACACGACTCATCACACCAAACACCTGCTGCTGGTAGTAACTGTTCACTTAGCAATCGCAGTTTCAGCAATAAAAGGGCCGAAGTTGAGCTCTCCTGTTTTGGAGAACAGTGTCCTGTTGTCTGTTTCAGAGAGTTCTTGAGCTAGATGCTGATGCAATACCACATGAGTTCATCTTTATTGATGAAGTGGGCAAAGGGGAAGGAACATCATCGGCCGGCGTGCCATTGTTGAAGTCCCTGGCCAGTGCGGAGGGAATATCACCAAGTGTAGCCATGAACCACCACGGCATCCTCCATCACCATGCTACCCTTGGCCCCTACAACACTGCCCATCTCATCACATTCCTGGACACACTACACAATATCATCATTCCACCAGACCAGATAGATGGCCCAGAGCAGCCCAGGTACGTTGTCACCTGCTCTGGTCCGCCACTGGTCCATCGAACATCCAAGATTTACTGTTGTTTATCTGCCACCCTATTCACCATTTCTGAATCCAGTTGAAGAGTTTTTTTCAGCTTGGCGTTGGAAGATCTATGAGCTCAATCCCCATGTGTGCATACCCCTTCTACAAGCAATGGAGGAGGCATGTGGCGATGTAGCTGTAGAAGCATATCAGGCTGGATTCGTCATGCCAGGCGATACTTGGCCAGGGAGGACATTGCTTGCGATGTTGATGAGGTCTTGTGGCTAGACAGGAACCAAAGAGGATGCAGCCTAACTTTTGTTTTTCTTTACAATATACAAAAGGTCTATTTTGTTTTCTATTGTTTGTTCTCTATGCATACAGTAACACTATACACATTCAACTGTTAGCTGAGATGTATACCATATTTTGGGGAAAAGTTGTTCCTGTAGTTGTGTGTTTGTTTCATATTTGAGTATAAAAACATAATATTTTACACCAGGCTACTGTAGGTAGTAAGCTTAACACTGAACAAGGCCTAAGCCTACTGATAAGATTCATAGTAGTGTTTTCCATTGAGCACATTAGTGTGTAAATGGTGCTTAGAAATGTCTACTCATATGATGGTCTGTGTCATTTGAACACAAAAATCCATTTTGACAAGACATAACATTGTTTTGAAAGCAAAGTTTCACTTCGCAAGAGATTTGTGGGGTTTTGTGTTTTGTGTTTTGTGTTTAGGGTTCTGAGAATATGAGGTATACTTTCAGAAAACGTGTGTAAACAATTGAGAAAAACTGTAAGATGATTCCTGTTCAAGGCCCTAATGCTGCTGGGGGCGGGGCTTCGCGTAGTCTTGGAGCTGGTCCTTCTGCTCTCAGAAGTAAGAAGAAGACCTCAATCCATGGCTGATGGCCAGGGGCTACAGAGGGAGTCAGGAAACATGGCTGTGCTAGGAGCAGACCTGCAGCAGCTCAACAGGTTTCAATGGATTTAGTAGAATCAGCTCCCGCAGCCATGACACGACGTGTCCCTTCACACCCTGACCAGCATGTGGGTTATAAAACTGAATCTGTAACTGGTTGTTAAAATAGTTCCAACAGGACCAACAGGAAGTCCAGGTCCTGGTTAGTGTGTGAGTTGTTACTGGGTCTCCTGTAGGTTTACTGGGCAGGAGCAGGCGGTGCTGCCGGCTCGCCCTGAGGCCTTTGGGCGGTGGGACTCGTCTGACTCGTCTCGTCTGCCCAGACAAGTCCTGATGCTTTGGTATGCAAAGTGAACCCTTATCTCCTCCTCCTCCTCCTCCTCCTCCTCCTCGTGGCCTCAGCGAGACAACAGGAGTTTAAACTATCTTCTGATACATGTATTTGTGTATGCAGTGACTTACTGTAGAAGAGCAGCGTGGCCTTTGGCCAGACAACAGACAGCACACAGATAGCTACTGACGCTAACAGACCAGTACACACACACAAATACACATATTCCTTTTGCCAATACAGGGAAATAGTAATGGTAATAGTTAGTAATGCTGTTGACATCAGAATGTACCCATAATGCAGTGCGAGTCTGAACCCAACAGGGAAAGCAGTCAGATGTTTCCTGTAACCAGTTTAATATGGGAGTAAAAAGAGAAAGTGTAGAGCAGCTGAAAGGAGATGGAGGAAACAGAAGGGCCTACTCCTCCAAGCTTCCTACAGAGGATGATAGTAACTCTACTATATTGTTTTCTACTGTTGACCGACAGCTGAACCCGGGTCCTGCCTCTGGCCCTCAATGTGAGGAATTAACACATTTATTTGATAACCAAATCACAACCATCAGAACTGGTATTGCTGGTATTGCTGGTATTGCTACAGTTGCTGGCAACCACTGCAGGCAACCTTGTGAAAGGCAAGCAACCATGAAAAAATGTAATATAATCTCCACTGCAGAGTTGAGTAAAATTGTAGCTGAGAGCAAATCTTCCACTTGCTGTCTTGACCCTTTAATAGGACCTCAAGCACTGTCTTGACTGGTGTTGAACCTCTATTGAAGAAGCCAAATCTAGACTGGGGTTTCAGGCAGACCCATATCCAACCTTACCTGTTTAGGCAAGATACTAGAAAAAGTTGCTTTTAACCTACCTCCTCATCAGGAACAGACCTGAGCACATCTGGTGAGGATCTGAGTGAATGTAGGGTTCATTTATTTATTAGGTTATTTTTTATTGTATTATTGTTTTATGAATCTACATTAAAAATAGTCCTCTCACTGGGTTTCTAGTAATACTGAAAACAAGCGACAGAGGGCGGTAGAGTCAACCGGAAACACCATCAGAAGCCGAAGAAGAAGAAGATACGGAAGTAAACAATAGTTTGTTCACAATGCAACAAACGACCAGGGAGTTAGTGTGACTTCACTAGTACCACTGTATAACTTCGTTATTTGAAATATTACTACAGTGTTGATAGTATGTAACGTTAGAAAGTATTTAGTATTTTAAGTCTTGTGATGTTTAGTACGGTTACAGCAGCTCCGCTAAACTCTCTAGCATATCAAGCTAACGTTAGCTAACTTTATTTATATGGCACTCATCTGAAAGGGCCAAGCAGCTCCGTTCACCTCGAGGACTGCCCGGTGGGGCCTACCGTAGGTCAGAGTGGGTAGCATGCTAACGTTAGCCCCTGGTGGGGACTACCGTAGGTCAGAGTGGGTAGCATGCTAACGTTAGCCCCTGGTGGGGACTACCGTAGGTCAGAGTGGGTAGCATGCTAACGTTAGCCCCGTTACATTACTCGACAGAGCCCGGACTGCCAGCTGATGTCCCGTTTAAGTTTTCTGTGGTTCTGATCCACAGACACTGAGGTCAACAGTAGAGTCAGGTCAAAGGTCAGCATAACCATGGCGCCGTCAGAGAGCCGGTACAGTAAGGATGGTTCTTGCTGAAGAAGTTTTCAGTAAATGACAGAAACACGAGGATGAGTCCGGCCAAGCAGCACTACCAGGACGTCAGCCCCGTGACGCTGCACATCCTGGAGGAGAAGCTGACGTCCAGCCTGTACTGTGGCTCTGTGGACGGGCTCGGTGCCCCCGGCGCTGGGCTGGTGGAAGCCTTCCTGGTGGAGGTTTACCGCTGCAGGGTGTGTCAGTTCACCAGCGGGCTGAAGAGCAGCATCAGCAGCCACCTACTGGAGAACCACCACCTGGACAGCTCGGCGCCCGGCCCCGCCCTGCCCTGCCTGGACAAGGATGCCACAGATAGCCTGGGCGGGATGGCGGTGGGCGACAGGGAGGACCAGCTGGACCAGACCGGCTCTCCTTACAACCTGGAGCTGAATGCTGAGTCCAAGCACAGCGACGACGACTCCATGGATCACATGGGACTGGAACGCATGCCCTTCCTCCTGCCCATGTATGGCATGTTACCCAATATCAGCCCACGGTCCTGCGAGATGGGTCTGGGCTCCAACCCTGACGGGAGTCTTCATGTCGCCCAGACCTGCGAGGTGAGACAGGAAGCTCTCTGGGTGGGATGCTAGTTAGAAAATATCTGAGCAACCCGTAACTAGGCAGTATGTAGTGATCCATCACCAGCAGGTTATATTAGAACTAGAATTATAACTTTTCTTACGTCAGAAGAATATCATGCCAGTGTTTTGATATTTTTTTGATATCTACCAGTTCTGTGTTGCTGAGGCTCCAGGAGAAGCTGCTGTATTAGTTAACTGAGCTCTGTTGTTGAAGGTGAGCACTCTGTTTGAGGAGGAGGAGGTTCGGGATGAGGAGGACGAGGAGGGCGAGGAAGATGAGGAGGGGTCCACCATCTTCCCTCTGAATGGGAGTCCTGTTGACCTGCCCTGTCCCATCACCCCCCCTGCCACCCAGGAGGAGATGGCCCAGTCTGCCCACCTCATGACCCTGGGACTCTGTCGTATCTCCACCACCAGGCCTCTTCCGGCTGCTGCCCAGCCAAACCCACACTGCCCTGCCCCCGACTCCCCCCAGCCGCCGCTGTTTGATAACCTGAAGGAGAACAGGGTGGCAGGCGGCCAGCAGGGGGCGGCGTTGAGCAAGCAGACCCTTCTGTGCCTCCTGTGCCCTTTGACCCTCCCATCCAGACGGCTGCTGGACGTCCATGTTAGATCCCACCAGGCCGAGGGGGGGTTCAGCTGCCCCCAGTGTGGCTGGAGGGCCGACGGCTGGGAGGAGATGGAGTTGCATTGGAGGAACCACTGGAGGAGGAGGAGGAAGAAGAGGAGGAAGGAGGAGGACGAGAAGAAGAAGAAGGAGAAGAAGGTGTCCAGGCCGTTCAGCTGCCAGGTCTGCCTGCGGACGTTCAGGAGCGACACGTCTCGCAACGCTCACCAACACAAACACATACACTGTGACTACAGAGGTCAGAGAGCTTTCATCTGCTTTACTGTTAGTAATAATAACAATAACAATACTAATAATAATCCATTACCGCTGTAGACAGATCCAGGGTCAGACATAAAGGCTGTGGAGGAAACCAGTCAGACCATCCACCATCCAGACTGGGCAGGTAGGAGGATTCATATCAGGCAGATGGTTTCTGTCCACTCCTGATACTCAGTACCTTTAAATCTGACCGAGTGGGAAACCCAGGAAATGATAATAATAATATTGATTAATACTTGATCAAAATGTCTCCATGGGATCCGGTCAGGTTCAGTGCCTCCCATAGACAACCAGTGTAGTACATACTGTACTGTAAGAAACCATGTCTCCATAATGGTCCATATTCTATTATTCCCTGTCTGAACCCAGCAGGTTGGTTTCCAGTAAAACCAGTAGAACTCAGTCTAGTTTCCTGGACACCAGTGTGGGGGGGGGCAGCATGGTGCCAGTCCAGAAATAGAGGGATGAAGAAGAAAAGTGGAAGAAAGGATGAAGAAGAAGAGAAGGAGGGCGAGGAGAAGCCGTCTGCCGCGAGCAGAGAGAAGACAGACTTCTGCTGTTTGCTGTGTAACAGGTTCGTTCTAGTTGGCGCCCCCGTGTGGCAGCGAGAGGTAACTGTCTGCATGTTTAGGACTTCATTACCCAGAAGCCCTGTGTGATGAGGTCAGTAAATGAAATGTGTTCTTAGTGTGTGGTCAAGTTGATCTATATAGCCCTTCATCACAAACATCAACAGACTTTACAGAGATGATCAAGCTAGATCTAGATCAACTAGATCAACAACCTAGCTCTAGCTAGATCTGGGTTGTTGATCTAGGTAACCTTCAACCAGAGAGGAGGAACTAGTTAGTGAACTGAGCTGCTGTAATGCTTGGTTGGAAAGAAAACCTGCAGACTGTTGGACCTCCATGGACGCTGCTGGACTACATGACTACCAGCTAGAATTTAAACCAGGTTGTGTTTGTGACCACAGCTCTGATGTTTCTCGACAGGAAGTTCTCCACCAAGCTGACCCTGCGTCGCCACATGGGGATCCACCAGGGACAGAAACCATATGACTGTCCTCACTGCCAGTACAGCACCAGACTGAAGGCCTCGCTGGTCCAACACATCCGCATCCACACCGGTACGTTAGGAGAATTAGCTAGGAGCAGTTCAACTCCTAGATTGCCAACATTATCAGCAACCAGTAGTTAGTAGAGGTCAAAGGTCACAGCACCCTGACAGTAGATGGATAGAAGGATGAGAGCTGACAGAGTGTTGTGTCTCCAGGAGAGAAACCCTACAGATGTCCTCAGTGTTCGTACGCCTCCATCGACAGCAGCTCCCTACGGCGACACCGCCGCACACACACCCAGGAGAAACCTCACCGCTGCCAGTACTGCTCCTACAGCAGGTAACACACACACACCACACACACTCTCACACACACACACTCTGTTCTGGACCTCTCTGGTAGGTTAATCTTGTTATGTCTTCCAGTATTCAGAAGAAGAGTTTGGACCTCCACGCTCGCCGTCACCACACTGGCGAGGCGTTTCCATGCCAACTGTGCCAGTACTCTAGTCCGGACCGCCAGCTGTTGCTGCGCCACATCCGCAAGCACCACGCCTCCTCCCAGCATGCCGCTGGGTGCCAACAGAGGTCCACACCAGCTCCAGACAACATCAAAATCACAGGTTAACACCTGGACACTGAACAGCTCCACTGCAGCGTTGGTAGCATCAGTGCCTTGCAGCAACTCAGCAGTCAGAAGACAAAACCACCGCTAACTCATCCATACAGTCTTGTGTTGAATATGCTTCACTTTGTTTGCTTTGTCATTTATTTCAATTAAAAGGACCCAGTTGAATTCTCTGCCCTCTCATCGTTCCTCTGAGCACCTTTTAAATGAGCTCTGTTTTAATTTGACACCAGTAAAGTTTCATCTTTCAGCTGATTCCCTCCTTGCAGCACCACACTGCCGCCCTGTGGATGTGAAAGGTATGGCACCTGTTACACTGGACAGAAACAACACTACTGGACAATAGAAAAACAACTTCAATCTTAGTCCAAGTTTGTGCCAATAATATCCAGCTGCAGCTCCGGAGACACGCCCCCTGTGACGTGATGGAAGTGTCTGGTGTCATGTGACACTTCTCTGGCGTCTTATTGGTTCGACATGCCAACCGCCTCTGGCACGCTTCTCCACCATGTTTTGCTTCATTCAAAGTACTTATAATTTAGCCATTGCCGTTTAATTGCTGTGCTGTATAGCTGCAGTTTGGCTGTAGCTGTAGAATGTTCTTTTCTGATGGAGAACATGAATACTTGTATGGTGAAACTCATTAACATTATGCTCTTGGAAATAGGTTATGAGTTCAGTTACATTTTGGCCGAGGGCCGAGAGGAAGCCTTCACACTTTGAATGGGACTTTGTAAATGCTATGTTGTAAAGCACATACTGACATGGAATAAGACTTGTGTCTATCACAAAGGGTGATGACATCAACAACTCATAGAAAAGGTCATATCAAAGATGCTCTATTACAACTTTTACTGTTTGAAAATAACATTGGATTCTTTGTACTTTTACCTTTGAACTGACTAACAGTTTGACTTGGGTTGTGACTTGAGACTTGCAGTAACATGAAGAAACACCAGAATACCGCTGGGGTCGAGTCACTATGGAGGATGGATGGATGGTTAAGTGTGTTGAGTTGACGGTTGTTGTCATGGTGACGGTCTGCTGTTAGATGAACCTGGTGGTCCACATCCTCAGCTTGCTGCTGCACAAATTGATTGATCAGTCAGAAAGCTCTCAGGTGATCAATTCCCTAAGCATTGTGGGAACAAAAAGTTGCTTTCTAGCTAAATGACAATGAGTCTGACCCAGTAAGTGGAAGTGATCAATATCTGAGTCTCTGATCACCTGGATCATCTGATTGGCCTAATATAAGATGAAGCTAATACTCATATCTATTTTCAACACTTCTTAGATGGATACTATTAATAATAAACATTATTAAGAATAAACTATTAATAATAAACTTTATTGATAATAAACTTTATTTTGTCCAGACAGAAATGTCTTAGGGTTAGAGAAGATTAAAAATAAAAAATGAAGATTAACTGAACTGGGATCACAGGTCGAGTAGCATGCACTCCAACTACTGGTTCTACTGGCTCTGACCAGTAAACCACAGTCTCTACTGGCTCCACTGGGAGCTGACCAGTACAACCACAGTGTCTACTGGCTCCACTGGGAGCTGACCAGTAAACCACAGTGTCTACTGGCTCCACTGGGAGCTGACCAGTAAACCACAGTCTCTACTGGTTCTACTCTACTCTACTCTACTCCCCTGCTGTATTAACCAAGCTGACTTTTCAATAAAGTGACAAATGAATGAATCTGTGTTTGGACCTCATGATTTCTATATGATGCTTCAGGATTCACAATATCATTCACAGTAGGCCTGTTATTATTATCATTATTATTATTATTGTTGTTGTTGTTGTTACTATTATATATGTATTATTGTTATAATCACCATTATTATTTATTATTAATAATAATACCAATAATAATATGTTATTGTTATTTTATATTGTTGTTATCATCATCGTTATTATTACTACTACTACTTGGACGACTGTTAGATTTGCTGAGCAGCTCTTTTTATTGTCCACCAGTCTGGTCTCAGCAGCTTATCTGCTCTAATCCCTCCACTCCGCCTGGCAGGCTCTCCTGTGGCTGCAAACGGACAATGATGTCAAACAGAAAGAATAACTTCCTATTTACAGGTATGTAAAATAATTACATTACCATTTTGTAACAAGACGCACATCAAGTCATCTGTGTCAATCTGCTGCAGGAAGAAAAGTCACTGCTTGTTGCTTTGTGTTGTCAGTCCTGCTGAGTCTGACTGCAGCGTCAGCCTTCGTAGAGGAGCTGGATGACATGTAAGTAGACGGGCTTCGTCATTAGGATCAATATCTGCTGATACAACAATAGAAATAAGAGAATTCAACTCAGTATAACTCAGCTGTAGTCTTTCTACGTTGTTCTGATCAGTGATTTCTGTTTTACAGCTTCATGGAAACTAAAGGACCAGAAGAAATATGGCTGATAGAAGTAAGGTGAACTTTATTGACTCCACAGTAGAACCAGTAGAGTCTCTAGAGTTGAATTCATATCAGGGATGTTTTAGAGAGAAGAAACTGGAAACATACAAGATAGGAATTTAACCTCTGCAACATGTCATGTCTTATCTGTATGTCGTGTTATGTCATGTCATGTCATGTCATCCTGTAGTTCTACGCCCCCTGGTGTGCGTTCTGTAAGAAGCTGGATCCAGTCTGGCACGAAATCGGCTCTGAGCTGAAGAGTCTCGGCTCTCCGGTCAACGTGGGCAAAGCCGACGCCACAGCACATACTGGTGAGGAACTGGGAATGGTGTCTGGTAGAGAACATACTGGTGAGGAACTGGGAATGGTGTCTGGTGGAGTCTTTATATATTATTCAGTCAACCAGTCTTCTGCTGGTTCCACTGGGAGCTGACCAGTACAACCAGTCTTCTGCCACTGGGAGCTGACCAGTACAACCAGTCTTCTACTGGTTCCACTGGGAGCTGACCAGTACAACCAGTCCTCTACTTGTGGTGAATGTGGTGTCAGTCAGAGACAGAAGAACAGCTCACACTAATAGGATTACTGAAGATTTACAATACAGGGGACGTGTGTGTGTGTGTGTGTGTGTGTGTGTGTGTGTGTGTGTGTGTGCGTGTGTGTGTGTGTGTGTGTGCGTGCGTGCGCGTGTGCGCGTGCGCGCGTGCGTGCGTGTGCAGTGCTGCAGTGCTGCAGTGTGTTACCAGATGGAGGTCAGAGGTCACTGGGACTAAAACTAACATGCTCTCTGTTCTCCAGACCTGGCCAAGGAGTTCAAGGTCCAAGGATACCCAACCATCCTGATGTAAGTCCTCCAGGGAGCATGGTCAGCATGGTGGAGGTGTGAGGTGTGACCATCTCTCCACCCTGAGACCATCTCTCCTCCCTGAGACCATCTCTCCTCCCTGAGACCATCTCTCCTCCCTTCACCCTGAGACCATCTCTCCACCCTGAGACCATCTCTCCTCCCTTCACCCTGAGACCATCTCTCCACCCTGAGACCATCTCTCCACCCTGAGACCATCTCTCCTCCCTAAGACCATCTCTCCACCCTGAGACCATCTCTCCACCCTGAGACCATCTCTCCACCCTGAGACCATCTCTCCACCCTGAGACCATCTCTCCTCCCTAAGACCATCTCTCCACCCTGAGACCATCTCTCCACCCTGAGACCATCTCTCCTCCCTAAGACCATCTCTCCACCCTGAGACCATCTCTCCTCCCTAAGACCATCTCTCCTCCCTGAGACCATCTCTCCACCCTAAGACCATCTCTCCACCCTGAGACCATCTCTCCACCCTGAGACCATCTCTCCTCCCTGAGACCATCTCTCCACCCTAAGACCATCTCTCCTCCCTAAGACCATCTCTCCTCCCTTCACCCTGAGACCATCTCTCCACCCTGAGACCATCTCTCCTCCCTAAGACCATCTCTCCTCCCTGAGACCATCTCTCCACCCTAAGACCATCTCTCCTCCCTTCACCCTGAGACCATCTCTCCTCCCTAAGACCATCTCTCCTCCCTGAGACCATCTCTCCACCCTGAGACCATCTCTCCACCCTTCACCCTGAGACCATCTCTCCACCCTAAGACCATCTCTCCACCCTTCACTGAGACTGGCTGTCATGTTTTAGTTTTCTGATTTTCTGTGTGTTGGCAGGTTGAAGAACGATGTCAAATATAATTACCAGGGGCCGAGAACCAAAGACGGAATTATTGATTTTGCTAATCGGGTTGCTGGGTAAGAATGTTAATGTCTAGTTACTCTATATGTCTAGTTACTGTCTATATGTCTAGTTACTCTATATGTCTAGTTACTGTCTATATGTCTAGTTACTCTATATGTCTAGTTACTCTATGTCTAGTTACTGTCTATATGTCTAGTTACTCTATATGTCTAGTTACTGTCTATATGTCTAGTTACTCTATATGTCTAGTTACTGTCTATATGTCTAGTTACTCTATATATGTCTAGTTACTCTATATGTCTAGTTACTCTATGTCTAGTTACTGTCTATATGTCTAGTTACTCTATATGTCTAGTTACTGTCTATATGTCTAGTTAGTGTCTATAGTTACTGTCTATGTCTAGTTAGTGTCTATAGTTACTGTCTATAGTTACTGTCTATATGTCTAGTTACTCTATATGTCTAGTTACTGTCTATAGTTACTGTCTATATGTCTAGTTACTCTATATGTCTAGTTACTGTCTATAGTTACTGTCTATATGTCTAGTTACTGTCTATAGTTACTGTCTATAGTTACTGTCTATAGTTACTGTCTATATGTCTAGTTACTCTATATGTCTAGTTACTGTCTATAGTTACTGTCTATATGTCTAGTTACTCTATATGTCTAGTTACTGTCTATAGGTATTGATTTGTATAGTTGTTGGGCCTCATTCACGAAATGTGCGTACGATCAGATTTGATCGTATAACGTTAGTACGAATGTTTCTACGAAGATAGTCTGATTCATCATTTTATTCATATCTGACTTCCTACGAGCGTTTAGAAACGAGTGTTTAGAAACATGTGGAAATGAGTTGGTGTGTTTGAAACATGCAGAAGGCTCTTAGACCGGCTTCTTCTTTATGAAACATCCATTACAGTAGAGCCAAACCTCAACAACAAGATGTTTCAGTGACCTGGTAGAAACAAAGACCTAACAGCTGAAATGACGTATTTGTCCTCATTCATAACAACAAGATGATCCAACTTGTTGATCACATGGACCGGACGCCTTACAAACACAATAACATAGTCCTACCATCTGATGAAGATGCAGCCTGGATCTGATCTGAGTCCAGCTCCAATGCTGACTGGACACCGACAGTGAGGTCTCTCCTGTTATTGATTGATCCTCTGATCATGTCGGACCCTTCAGTCTGCAGCCTTTTACGGTGTTGAACAGCGTTTACCTGCAAACCGGCTTCAACAGGCCGAGCATCCAGTTTACCAACGACTGGCGTTCATCAAATATACACCTGTTCTCATGAGTCCGACGTTGGTATTTTCTTACGCACATAAATACGACAAATTTACAAATAATTTAGGAAAAGTTTTGTGAATGAGGCCCATGGTGTGTACCTGGTCAGGGTTAGTGTGACATCACACCAGTTCAGCATGTTCCCAGACTGTATTTCCCAGTGACTCCAGTCTGTCCATGTTGTCCAGACCACTGGTCCGAGTGCTGACCAGTCCACAGCTCTTCCAACACGTCATGAGCCGCCATGATGTCCTCTTCGTCTACATTGGAGCCTCATCCCCCCTGAAGGTACACACACACACACACACACTCTCTCTCTCTCCTTATCCACATTGTTTTTTGAGGCTGTAGTTCTTTATCTGTTCAACCAGTTACATCTGACCTTTGACCTCACAGTCATTGTGTCACATCACATCCAAAGTAGTTTTCTGCGGTTGCTTTGAGAGTTTCAAAGTGCAAAACTCTTAATGTGAAATTCATGACTCCTGATTTCATCTCCTAACATTGAGATTATCCAAAGGAATGATGAACAAGATGTTTTCACCCTCAGTTGTATTGATCTGTTTGAAGTGATATTCTGGATTCATGAATGAGTCCGGCCCCTGCTGGGGAGGCTGCTCTAGTGTTGAGGTTCGAACCCCCACCCTGCTGAAGTGTCCTTCAGCAAGACACTGAGTCTTGAGTTATCTTTCCACAGGGAAGCTACATGGCTGCTGCTGAGGAGCTGATTGTCCACACCTACTTCTTCTCTGCCAGCCGGGACGTCCTGCCCAAGGTCTGCTGACGCTCCACGCCTCCTGCAACTTTACATCATAGAACACCTTCAGGCACCTGAACCTCCATGCAGTCAGATAGCTGGTTAACTCACCAGGTTGACCAGGTGGAGGTTGGGTTAGAACCTTCCCCTGGTTTACCTGCTGCCATATTCTAGCTAGTGGGGTGTCTGGGTTGCTAGTGGGGTGATTGGGTGGCTAGTGGGATGATTGGGTGGCTAGTGGGGTGATTGAGTAGCTAGTGGGGTGTCTGGGTGGCTAGTGGGGTGATTGGGTGGCTAGTGGGATGATTGGGTGGCTAGTGGGTGATTGGGTGACTAGTGGGTGACTGGGTGGCTAGTGGGATGATTGGGTGGCTAGTGGGTGATTGGGTGGCTAGTGGGGTGATTGGGTGGCTAGTGGGATGAGTGGGTGGCTAGTGGGGTGATTGAGTAGCTAGTGGGGTGTCTGGGTGGCTAGTGGGGTGATTGGGTGGCTAGTGGGATGATTGGGTGGCTAGTGGGTGATTGGGTGACTAGTGGGTGACTGGGTGGCTAGTGGGTGACTAGGTGGCTAGTGGGATGATTGGGTGGCTAGTGGGTGATTGGGTGGCTAGTGGGGTGATTGGGTGGCTAGTGGGATGAGTGGGTGGCTAGTGGGGTGATTGAGTAGCTAGTGGGGTGTCTGGGTGGCTAGTGGGGTGATTGGGTGGCTAGTGGGATGATTGGGTGGCTAGTGGGTGATTGGGTGACTAGTGGGTGGCTAGTGGGTGACTAGGTGGCTAGTGGGTGATTGGGTGGCTAGTGGGGTGATTGAGTAGCTAGTGGGGTGTCTGGGTTGCTAGTGGGCTGATTGGGTGGCTAGTGGGTGACTGGGTGGCTAGTGGGATGACTGGGTGGCTAGTGGGATGATTGGGTGGCTAGGGGGGTGATTGAGTAGCTAGTGGGTGACTGGGTGCCTAGTGGGATGATTGGGTGGCTAGTGGGTGATTGGGTGGCTAGTGGGATGATTGGGTGGCTAGTGGGTGATTGGGTGGCTAGTGGGGTGACTAGTTGGGTGGCTAGTGGGGTGATTGGGTGGCTAATGGGTGACTGGGTGGCTAGTGGGATGATCGGGTGGCTAGTAGGCGATTGGGTGGCTAGTGGGTGATTGGGTGGCTAGTGGGGTGACTAGTTGGGTGGCTAGTGGGGTGATTGGGTGGCTAGTGAGGTGATTGGGTCGCTAGTGGGGTGACTGGGTGACTAGTGGGGTGACTGGGTGGCTAGTGGGATCTGGTTAATTGAAGCCTGTGTTTCCTCAGCCGGTGTCCATCCTTGCCCTCCCTGCTGTGGCAGTCTTTAAAGATGGGACCTACTTCACCTATAGCGGTAAGACTGGAAGCCTCTGACCTCAGTTCAGATCAACACAGAAACATGTTGGTCATTTCTATCCAACTCAGAAGAGAAAAGCTGTTTCCTCTACTTGCTGGAAGTTAAAAACACGGTGCCATAACTAACCAGTCAGTTTACATTCACCTGCAGAAGGCCAGTTAACTGGTCTACCTTTAGTCCACTGGTTTGAACCTCTGGGAGGAAGTGCTCTGCTTCTTCTTCTAATATTCCCACCCTGTAATTTCATGTGTGATTAAGCCTCAACCCTGTGAAAGAACCTGTGAACCAAACCAAACACTCAGTATCATAACATAATGTTGACTGGAGTCTTCATGTTAGTCTGTGTTTGATTCCAGAGGAAAGTGATGGTGAGCTGAAGTCATGGATCAACAGAGAGCGATTCCTCAGTTTCTGTAAGATTGACAGCTATACGCTGTATGGCATGGGAGACACAGGTAGCCATAACATGACGATAATACACACACACACACACACACACACACACTACAATACAATACATACAATACATACACAACATACAATATAGTGATCATTAATATGATCAATTTGGGACGTGAATGTTCATGACCTACATGGACTGGTCAGTAACCGTGCGTTCACACTGCGATCAACTTGTTCATGGTCGCTCTGTTCTAATGGTTGTGGGCGGAGTCAGAGGCCCCCGTTGCTTGTTTTCATCAGGTTTTTGACTTTGATAACATTAGGTTGTTTTAACGAGTTAACACAGCTAGCTACCAAAGATGGAGAAATTGGGTCGTTACAGCAGGAGAGAATCAATAAAAGAGGGATAAAGATGCTGCGTCTTCATGGACAGGTGGACCGCTGGAAGCAGATGTGTCTGTTCACATTACTACATTTTGTATTGATTGATTGATTTACTCATGGACCACGTGTACAGTGATACGTGTTATATAGTGACTTCTCATTTCCTCCAGGTAAACTGGTGGCGTTGGCTCTGGTGGATGAGAGGAGTCCATCTGAGAAGGGCTTACGGTAGGACTGGATCCCCCATCCACCATCCATCCATCATCCATCCATTCATCCATCATCCATCCATCCATGATCCATCTATCATCTATCCATCATCCATCCATCCATCCATCCATCCATCCATGATCCATCTATCATCTATCCATCATCCATCCATCCATCATCTATCTATTCATCCATCCATCATCTATCCATCCATCCATCATCCATCCATCCATCCATCATCCATCATCCATCCATGATCCATCTATCATCTATCCATCATCTATCCATCCATCCATCATCCATCCATCCATCCATCCATCATCCATCCATCCATCATCTATCCATCATCTATCCATCCATCATCTATCCATCCATCCATCATCTATCCATCCATCCATCCATCCATCCATCCATCATCCATCAGTTTGGTCTGTATTTGTTGAAGCTGAACTGAACACTACATACTATCACTCAACATAGTGGATGCTAAAGTGTTAGCATTGAGCACCGGAGCTAACAATCTACCAGGGACACAAGGATGATTTTGGTGACCATTCACCACTTATTGGGGAAGTTGACCAATGGGATGATCTCCTGAAAACTCTGAACTGATTGTACTGTTCTCCTCAGGTACAAAGCCCTGCTGGAGAGAGTGGCCACTGACCACAAGGAGCTGTACAGCAAGTGAGTCTGCTAGTTAATATCAGCATGATGCTCATGGACAGAGGCTTCTCCAGGTGTCAGTTATCCAGGTGTCAGTTTACCTGGAACATGATAGACTCTTCTCCAGGTGTCAGTTATCCAGGTGTCAGTTTACCTGGAACATAATAGACTCTTCTCCAGGTGTCAGTTATCCAGGTGTCAGTTTACCTGGAACATGATAGACTCTTCTCCAGGTGTCAGTTATCCAGGTGTCAGTTTACCTGGAACATGATAGACTCTTCTCCAGGTGTCAGTTATCCAGGTGTCAGGTTTACCTGGAACACGATAGACTCTTCTCCAGGTGTCAGTTATCCAGGTGTCAGGTTTACCTGGAACACGATAGACTCTTCTCCAGGTGTCAGTTATCCAGGTGTCAGTTTACCTGGAACATGATAGACTCTTCTCCAGGTGTCAGTTATCCAGGTGTCAGTTTACCTGGAACATGATAGACTCTTCTCCATGTGTCAGTTATCCAGGCGTCAGTTATCCAGGTGTCAGTTTACCTGGAACATGATAGACTCTTCTCCATGTGTCAGTTATCCAGGTGTCAGTTTACCTGGAACATGATAGACTCTTCTCCAGGTGTCAGTTATCCAGGTGTCGGTTTACCTGGAACACGATAGACTCTTCTCCAGGTGTCAGTTATCCAGGTGTCGGTTTACCTGGAACACGATAGACTCTTCTCCAGGTGTCAGTTATCCAGGTGTCAGTTTACCTGGAACATGATAGACTCTTCTCCAGGTGTCAGTTATCCAGGTGTCAGTTTACCTGGAACATGATAGACTCTTCTCCATGTGTCAGTTATCCAGGCGTCAGTTATCCAGGTGTCAGTTTACCTGGAACATGATAGACTCTTCTCCATGTGTCAGTTATCCAGGTGTCAGTTTACCTGGAACATGATAGACTCTTCTCCAGGTGTCAGTTATCCAGGTGTCAGTTATCCAGGTGTCAGTGTACCTGGAACATGATAGACTCTTCTCCAGGTGTCAGTTATCCAGGCGTCAGTTATCCAGGTGTCAGTTTACCTGGAACATGATAGACTCTTCTCCATGTGTCAGTTATCCAGGTGTCAGTTATCCAGGTGTCAGTTTACCTGGAACATGATAGACTCTTCTCCAGGTGTCAGTTATCCAGGTGTCAGTTTACCTGGAACATGATAGACTCTTCTCCAGGTGTCAGTTATCCAGGTGTCAGTTTACCTGGAACATGATAGACTCTTCTCCAGGTGTCAGTTATCCAGGTGTCAGTTTACCTGGAACATGATAGACTCTTCTCCATGTGTCAGTTATCCAGGCGTCAGTTATCCAGGTGTCAGTTTACCTGGAACATAATAGACTCTTCTCCAGGTGTCAGTTATCCAGGTGTCAGTTATCCAGGTGTCAGTTTACCTGGAACATGATAGACTCTTCTCCAGGTGTCAGTTATCCAGGTGTCGGTTTACCTGGAACACGATAGACTCTTCTCCAGGTGTCAGTTATCCAGGTGTCAGTTTACCTGGAACATGATAGACTCTTCTCCAGGTGTCAGTTATCCAGGTGTCAGTTTACCTGGAACATGATAGACTCTTCTCCAGGTGTCAGTTATCCAGGTGTCAGTTTACCTGGAACATGATAGACTCTTCTCCAGGTGTCAGTTATCCAGGTGTCAGTTTACCTGGAACATGATAGACTCTTCTCCAGGTGTCAGTTATCCAGGTGTCAGTTTACCTGGAACATGATAGACTCTTCTCTAGGTGTCAGTTATCCAGGTGTCAGTTTACCTGGAACATGATAGACTCTTCTCCAGGTGTCAGTTATCCAGGTGTCGGTTTACCTGGAACATGATAGACTCTTCTCTAGGTGTCAGTTATCCAGGTGTCAGTTTACCTGGAACATAATAAACTCTTCTCCAGGTGTCAGTTATCCAGGTGTCAGTTTACCTGGAACATGATAGACTCTTCTCCAGGTGTCAGTTATCCAGGTGTCAGTTATCCAGGTGTCGGTTTACCTGGAACATGATAGACTCTTCTCCAGGTGTCAGTTATCCAGGTGTCAGTTATCCAGGTGTCAGTTTACCTGGAACATGATAGACTCTTCTCCAGGTGTCAGTTATCCAGGTGTCAGTTATCCAGGTGTCAGTTTACCTGGAACATGATAGACTCTTCTCCAGGTGTCAGTTATCCTGGAACATGATAGACTCTTCTCCAGGTGTCAGTTATCCAGGTGTCAGTTTACCTGGAACATAATAGACTCTTCTCCAGGTGTCAGTTATCCAGGTGTCAGTTTACCTGGAACATGATAGACTCTTCTCCAGGTGTCAGTTATCCAGGTGTCAGTTTACCTGGAACATGATAGACTCTTCTCCAGGTGTCAGTTATCCAGGTGTCAGTTATCCAGGTGTCAGTTTACCTGGAACATGATAGACTCTTCTCCAGGTGTCAGTTATCCTGGAACATGATAGACTCTTCTCCAGGTGTCAGTTATCCAGGTGTCAGTTTACCTGGAACATAATAGACTCTTCTCCAGGTGTCAGTTATCCAGGTGTCAGTTTACCTGGAACATAATAGACTCTTCTCCAGGTGTCAGTTATCCAGGTGTCAGTTTACCTGGAACATGATAGACTCTTCTCCAGGTGTCAGTTATCCAGGTGTCAGTTTACCTGGAACATGACAGACTCTTCTCCAGGTGTCAGTTATCCAGGTGTCAGTTATCCAGGTGTCAGTTTACCTGGAACATGATAAGTTGAATTTACATTGAAATTGAAGGGAGACAAGATGTATAAATGCTCTCAGGGTTTCTGATCTGTCTGTCTGTCTGTCTGTCTGTGTCTCTGTCTGTCTGTCTGTCTGTCTGTCTGTCTGTCTGTCTGTGTCTCTGTGTCTCTGTGTCTGTCTGTCTGTGTCTCTGTGTCTGTCTGTCTGTCTGTCTTTAAAACAGACACTTCTACTTCGGCTACATGGAGGGAAACGAATACATTAACGGACTGGTGATGGGGTGAGGAGAGAGAGAGAGAGAGAGAGAGAGAGAGAGAGAGAGAGAGAGAGAGAGAGAGAGAGAGAGAGAGAGAGAGAGAGAGAGAGAGAGAGAGAGAGAGAGAGAGAGTGGTGTGTGTGAGAGAGAGAGAGTGTGTGAGTGTGTGTGTGAGTGAGAGAGAGAGAGAGAGAGAGAGAGAGAGAGTGAGAGAGTGAGAGAGTGTGTGTGTGTGTGTGTGTTCTTTCAAGTGATTTACCATCTACCAAGTTGTCTGAGTTCATATAGTGATTGTTATGTTAGTACTGTACTACTATGTCAGTCTGTAAGAGGTCTGTTGTGTCAGTAGCTGCTGTACTACTATGTCAGTCTGTTAAAGGTCTGTTGTGTCAGTAGCTGCTCTACTACTATGTTAGTAGTCACCCAGTCTAATGTGTTTGGCTGCCAGTGAAGTGGCCGTGCCTTCTGTCATGGTGGTGAATTTGTCCAATGACGGCTTCTTCCTGCCGCCGGGCGGCGTGGAGGCTGAACAACACCTACTGGACTTCCTGAATGGAGTTGTGGACAACAGCATCCAGGTCAGTGTTGTTGAGTCGGTAGTTCAGTTGGTGAAAAAACGGTGAAAACTCGGTCTAGCCATCCACCGTCCTTCCGTCCTGCCTTTAAGTAGACTTAAGGCTATGGGGTAACAGGGCTATATTCACTAGTAAACTGCCCCACATCTAGCCCTGCTGACATGATATATGGGCTATTTTCTGTATGATTCTGTAACTTCTATTTTTCCATCCAGTTTTCCAAACCCATTATCCTGGATGGACTGATTAGTATCAGTAAGTGACATTTTGTATGTGATGTTTCTCAGTGTCAAGGAGGGAATGGAATCATTCAGCGCTGCAAAAGGTTATATTATGATGCTAGACTTATGCTGACAGTAAGTACAGTACAAGATCAGTCACATTTCACCCCTTGAATCATCCGTCCTGCTGTCTGTCCATCCAGTTCTGACTGTCCTCACCTCTCGTTTCCAGTCCATCTTCAGCCAGGCTCCACTCCTCGGCTGCTTCCTGGTCAGCATCCCGCTGGGCATCGCTACTCTCCTCTGTTATGTCTGTTGTAAGAAGAAGGTTCCCGATGAGCTGGAAGATCTCAGTGGCGAGGAGAGAAGACCAAGAGGGAAGAAACACAAAACTCTGGCAGACAAGAAGGCTGATTAACCAGAAGGTTCACGCTTTCAGTCCCACACTGCACCGAAACTAAAATTAGTACTGCCTTCCTCCGTCCACCAGTCAACCCACTGGTCTCCACACTGGTCCATGCAAGTCCAACAGTCCAACCAACCACTACAGCAGCTCAGTTCACTGACTAACACACCTGCAACTGGAGAGGAGGGACTAGCTAGTGAAAAGAGCCTTGGTTGGATTGGACCTCCATGGACCACGGAGGAGAACTGCTGTAGGGGAACATTATTAACTAGTATTATAGTCAGTGGATGAAGTGGACATCAGCAGTCCCAACATTTTGCCTCTCCCTCCAACAATGTGATGCATCTAAAATTAGATCAAACATATTGAGTCAAGCCACAGCTTCCTCTGTTCCAGTCTGTTCCTCCATGTCAGGTAGAGAATGAAATGCCTCAAGAGAATCTCCTGTCTCCTTTGGTGGTGTACAGGAAACACCTGGCATGTAAAATGTACAAGTGGGTATTTTGCTCCATCCTCATAAAACCTGTTCAGACTGGTATTAGAGCTCTGAGAGTATATCCAGACTGTAGCTACTGATCCTGACAACTCAGAAATATACTGGACAATCAAGAAAGAGTCAAGAGATCTATCAAATACTTTAAATCATTGTGTGAGAGGGGCAACGAAAACAGACCTCACATGATTAGAAAATGATGCAACATGAAATGAGGAATGACAGCAGAGTCTGTATGTTTGACATCTTTGTTCCACTATGTAACCTGTTTTGCCGCTGACTTTATTTTCAGATGATGTTCCTAATTTGTTCCACATTGTTTTCTATTGGTTTCTGTTCATGTCTCTATTCCTATCATAGAAAAATAATGCAATTGCAAAAATGAAAATGTATTAATAAACTGTAATACAAGTCAGAATCTGTAATCTGTAAAGCTTTTGTTATGTTTGTCATGTATGTTGTTATGTCATGTATGTTGTTATGTTTGTCATGTATGTTGTTATGTCATGTATGTTGTTATGTTTGTCATGTATGTTGTTATGTTTGTTATGTATGTTGTTATATCATGTATATTATGACTTAATCAGTCAAATATGCAAAGGAAGAAATATCTCATTATCCAATCATTTGCAACACTTGATTAACATTTATTTCTCAATGATTGAAATCAGGCATTTTATTTTGTTTGTTAAAGGTATTAAATAACTCAATAGATGTTGAACTACCACCGAGTCTCAGTAATATCAATAGATAGAAGTTTCTAGTAGCCTTGCTCTAGGGGGCTTTTATTGTTTGATTTACCCAAACCGGAAGTTTACAAACCCACAGTTCCCGTAAAGCTGGACAGCTAACCAGCTAGCTAACTAGTTTACTAGTTCAAACTCCCGACGCACTGGACGTTCTGCGCCAGCACAGTTAAGTTGCATCTGTTAGATCCTTGTAATGTTCGTGTGTTGGAGACGAAACTAAGGAATCTTCTGGAAGCCCCCAGCGGCTCGGTGGACTCACACAAGTCGCCATGGCTACGGAAGATCTGTATGAGGTGATGCTAGCTAATTTGCTAACGCTAGCCGATAAATTATAGTTAACTTTACCTAAGTGTGGCTCTGTAGAGGGAACGGTTAGCTAGCTAGTTAGATCATTTTACTTGTCCCGGTTAGTTGGTGTCACTGTGAGGATCTGGTCAACTTTAGGGTGCAGTTGTCCATCTGGCCACTGAGCCAATGAACTAACATGCTAAATTAGCAACTGTAACTAGCTAGCCAGGTTAGCCAACGTTGACCCCCCCAGACTAATGTCAACTAGCTGCCTGTTGATTTGATGCCGTAATACTCGCATGTCGATGAGAGACTGGCAGGCTACTGTTGCGTCTTAGTTCAGTGACCCAGGACAGTTTATGGTACGCTGGGTTGCTTTCTGTCAAGTTTAGAAAGTTAGCTAACGTTAGCTACATTTAACACACTTATTTTTAAAAGAGAAAATTTATCTCAATACCAAGTCCTGATGTAACGTTACTCTCATGTCCTTGTAAAATCTGTAATGAGTGAAATATCTACCTTATCCCGGGTAACCAGGCTGTCCTGTCCCATTAACCTCTGTCAATTTAATGCTGCCTTGCTCATTGGCTGCTGTATACCTGGTAGAGCAGGTACTGACTGAGCTTACTGGTCATTGGGCTTCACTGGTGAATTCGGCATAAATTCAAGCTGCACTCATTTCAAAAGAAAGTCAGCTGTTTTTCTGTTATTCCTACAATCTACTTCCACTAAAATACACAGAAGTTTGCCTGATGACATCACAAGTTTAAGTCTCTGGTTTTTGTTTGTCTGCTGGTTGAACTGTCAGACGTAAAGGTAATGACAGGTTGTAATGTGAGTTCCCTCTGAGCCACGCGGAGATTAACGTCACAAACTAATTGACATTTTAGACATTTAGCTGAATCAATCTTAAACCATGTTCAATATGTTTCCCAACCAGGTTGAGAGGATTGTGGATAAGAGGAAGAATAAGAAGGGAAAGACAGAGTACCTGGTTCGCTGGAGAGGTTACGGTACTGAGGAGGACACCTGGGAACCAGAGAGTCATCTGTCCAGCTGTATGGTCTACATCCACGAGTTTAACCGGCAAAATACTGAGAGACAGAGAGACAGCACTTTACTGCGCTCTACACGCAGCTCCCCTAACCCCAACCCTAATCCCAGCAACGCCCACAAACCCCTGTCCAGACCACAGCCTCACAGTGGAAACCCCAGCGACAGCAGCAGTTTAACTGGAGACTGTGGTCCGAAGAAACCTGCTCCTCCAGTCAGCCTAGCCAACCTGCCGGCAGTCAAACGCAACCACCAGACGCTGGCTGACTCCCAACAGCCCCTGCTGGCTGACAGGTTTGGCCCCAGTGGTGCACTGGCATCCAACTCGGGTCTGATGGCGGCGTCTCCAGCCGGTACAGCCCGGCGGAGCATGGATCTGGCCAAGACCGGCATCAAAATCCTGGTTCCGA
The DNA here is from genome assembly GCA_034670405.1 of Hoplostethus atlanticus. Classification (NCBI taxonomy): domain Eukaryota; kingdom Metazoa; phylum Chordata; class Actinopteri; order Trachichthyiformes; family Trachichthyidae; genus Hoplostethus; species Hoplostethus atlanticus. The sequence continues at coordinate 322,121 of JAXDDX010000198.1, forward strand.
AAAGTCCGATGAACAGCCGTGTGGATTCAGAGGAGTCGCCCAGTGAAGCCGCCCACAGCTTGGAGCCCGGAGCCCAGGAGGCCGACCTGGTTCCTCCTGAGGTGGCCCTGCTGGAGAAGCCTGCTGGGGTCCTGCTGGGGCCTGGAGAGGAGAGGGCCCGCATGGGAACTCGACCCAGGACCCATACCCAGAACCCCTTGCCTCCTCCCCAGGTCCCCATCACTCCTGCTGCCATGCGCTCCCTCAACGGTACAGGTCAGGACCTCACTGATTGGTTAGCTGAAGAAAATGGCTGCTGGCCAGTAGGGTTTGGCAGTATCCTAGTAGTACTGAATACTATTAATACAATTAAGCCAATAGACGGCTTTTACCGACAGTTCTACACGCTTGCTTCCATGTCACATTCCATATATTGCTACTCACAGTTTGAGATGATCTTGATTCACGTTGATTGTTGTTCTTGAAACGAGTGAATAATCCACAGGACAAGTTATTGTCTGGTTGGTTTGAGAATGAAGTGTTGTAGTGTTGTACAGTGCTGGCTCAATAAATCAAGTTCTATTAGTCTAAATCTATACTCGGCAATCGCGGAATTTGCATGGTAGAAAACTATCTCTGCTGCGTCTTCATTCACACACACCTGTTCTAATTACCAGCTCAGACCGCGTCATGGCTTGGTGACCGCTAGGGGGTGCTATTTACATATTGTTATGTATCTACAAAAATGTAGAAACTTTGGCTCTCACTGGGGTTAAGGTACCATATTCAGTACTGTCACTACCGTGATAAAGTTCTGTTTTCTATTAAAATACCACATTGTGTATAACTGCACCATTAGTATTTGCAGCTGGAGTGTAAAAATGAAACTCACTGTGGGGGGTTCAGGTTAGGCCAGGCATCGGCACCTACAAAATGGCAGGAATTTGTCATCTGCAATGATAAAAATTCAAAATGTTTTTTTTATAGATTGATAGAATGATGAATGATAGTTTTTTTTGCCTTTATTCGATAGTAGAGAGCGACAGGAAAGATTGGGTGAGAGAGGAGGGATGACATGCGACATAGGTCTTGGTCGGATTCAAACCCAGGATGTTGTGGTTATGTGTTATGGGCCTTAGACCACTGAGCCACCAGGACGCCCAATAGTAAATGTTTTTTTAATTAAAAACATGGAACACTTGTTTTTACAATATCATGATACAATTGTATATTCCCTTAAAATATCATGACATTAAAAAAGATATTTCCCAACTCTACTTACAAGTGTCCGAACTGGATCAGGATTGTGTCTTTAAAAGTCCAAATACCCAGAGGAAGGTAGGTAGGTCTGTGGCTGTATGAGTGAAGAGCATCAAACCTGGTCAGATTCTGTGTTGCTTTAGTAGTAATTCATGACTGAATGCTGCTTGTAGCACTTAGTCATTCTTTAGCCTCTAACATAATTCACTTATTTTCACATTTGTGGAAGTGTACCGTTCCCCACTAAGATGTGTGTCAAAGCCCCCCCCCCCCTTTTTATAATGCAGCTGAGATTTAAGTCATTGTCCCCCACAATGAGATATGGATCAGTCTGCGTTCTGTGTTTCCCATACATAGTCTCATCTGTAGCGCACCGCCACAATATCGACACGGCCGCCACAAAATAGAAGTTGGTCAATGTAGAGAAATGGATCTAAATGGATCTCTAACCCATCACGTTCTGTTCTCTGTCACACCAGAGACTAATATCACGCAGCTGTAGCTTGTAAATACACCATGCACGTTTTCTCCTCCCTGTTACCGTCTGTGAAGTGACATCACCCAGCTGTTATGAGTCTAGATCTTCAACAAGTCACCTGATTAGCTGCTATGAGTCTAGATCTTCAACAAGTCACCTGATCAGCTGTTATGAGTCTAGATCTTCAACAAGTCACCTGATTAGCTGCTATGAGTCTAGATCTTCAACAAGTCACCTGATTAGCTGCTAGGAGTCTAGATCTTCAACAAGTCACCTGATCAGCTGCTAGCAGTCTAGATATTCAACAAGTCACCTGATCAGCTGCTAGCAGTCTAGATATTCAACAAGTCACCTGATCAGCTGCTAGGAGTCTAGATATTCAACAAGTCACCTGATCAGCTGCTAGCAGTCTAGATGTTCAACAAGTCAGCTGCTAGGAGTCTAGATATTCAACACGTCACCTGATCAGCTGCTAGGAGTCTAGATATTCAACAAGTCACCTGATCAGCTGCTAGCAGTCTAGATGTTCAACAAGTCACCTGATCAGCTGCTAGGAGTCTAGATATTCAACACGTCACCTGATCAGCTGCTAGGAGTCTAGATATTCAACAAGTCACCTGATCAGCTGCTAGCAGTCTAGATATTCAACAAGTCACCTGATCAGCTGCTAGGAGTCTAGATATTCAACAAGTCACCTGATTAGCTGCTAGGAGTCTAGATATTCAACAAGTCACCTGATCAGCTGCTAGCAGTCTAGATATTCAACACGTCACCTGATCAGCTGCTAGCAGTCTAGATATTCAACACGTCACCTGATCAGCTGCTAGGAGTCTAGATATTCAACAAGTCACCTGATCAGCTGCTAGGAGTCTAGATATTCAACACGTCACCTGATCAGCTGCTAGGAGTCTAGATATTCAACAAGTCACCTGATCAGCTGCTAGGAGTCTAGATATTCAACAAGTCACCTGATCAGCTGCTAGGAGTCTAGATATTCAACAAGTCACCTGATCAGCTGCTAGGAGTCTAGATATTCAACAAGTCACCTGATCAGCTGCTAGGAGTCTAGATATTCAACAAGTCACCTGATCAGCTGCTAGGAGTCTAGATATTCAACAAGTCACCTGATCAGCTGCTAGGAGTCTAGATATTCAACAAGTCACCTGATCAGCTGCTAGGAGTCTAGATATTCAACAAGTCACCTGATCAGCTGCCTAGGAGTCTAGATATTCAACAAGTCACCTGATCAGCTGCTAGGAGTCTAGATATTCAACAAGTCACCTGATCAGCTGCTAGGAGTCTAGATATTCAACAAGTCACCTGATCAGCTGCTAGGAGTCTAGATATTCAACAAGTCACCTGATCAGCTGCTAGGAGTCTAGATATTCAACAAGTCACCTGATCAGCTGCTAGGAGTCTAGATATTCAACAAGTCACCTGATCAGCTGCTAGGAGTCTAGATATTCAACAAGTCACCTGATCAGCTACTAGGAGTCTAGATATTCAACAAGTCACCTGATCAGCTGCTAGGAGTCTAGATATTCAACAAGTCACCTGATCAGCTGCTAGGAGTCTAGATATTCAACAAGTCACCTGATCAGCTGCTAGCTGCTTCTGAGCTAAGGGAACCACTGCTGTCTGTTTGCCCGTAACACATGATATCTCCGACTCCACTGATCAGGTCGATGAAACTTGGGGACTGATGCACCACTGTTGCCCAAAGGGGGGCGCTACAATTACACGTCCAGTTTAAAAACATTAATAACCACTCCAGTGTTTCCCATACATTGATTTATTTGTGGCGGCCCACCACAATATCAACATTGACCGCCACATATTGATTTTCTATTTTTTTTTTACCATTTAAAATGTGTAAAATCTTAAATCATCGTAGAGCTGTGCGCAGTGGATTGATTCGCTCAGCCACTCCTTCGCTCTCTCTCTTTTTCTCTCTCTCTCTTTTTCTCTCACTCACACACACACACACACACAAACACATTGACAACAGACTCTGAATAGCCCCTCCTCTCCGTGCACACTGAATCAAAACATGATCATGCGCGGGAGGAAGGATTGTTGTTGTCTTTTCCCTGCAGAGAAGACAGCTGGCCGAATTCCTGAACAGAATCAATCTGGAGTTCATGAATGGTTGGTATCATGAACACCTCTAAAAACTGATGCATTCATGTTAACTCTGATAAGTTAGTCTTTCTATGTTCTTAACACAACGCTGTCAATCTCGGAGACCCAACTCTTCAAATACGTTATTAGCAAGCATGTAAGGAACCTAGCTAGTAAGGATAGCTATAAGTTAACGTTAGAATACAGCTGGGTTGTCGAGGTTAGCACGCTCTACATAGCTGCTAGTCAATATCGACTGCTCATGCAAGTTTGCTCCCTGAAGCAGTGGAGCTGTATATATTGTTCAGTTACTTATTTGTCACAAAGTACTTGGCAATTGAAATATTTGCAGTGGAGCACCTTATATACGGGATTATTTAATAATAATCGCCCGTCAGCTACCACCACAAATAGAATTTAATTCTGTGGGAAACACTGCAGTCATATGTCCCACACCACAAGTTGGAATGACTTTCTTCATTTATTTACTGATTGGCCCATCAGGTGCCGCTGAAGGGCGACTGCATTCCTGGGATTGTCTTGCTTTCTTTATCACAAGTATTAGGGGTGGGGCTTTGGAGTGGTGTAGGTCTGCTGCTCTTCGATTGGTCAGATCAAAGGCTTCTCAGTCCCTCCCACTCAGTTCCCTCTGTGGACAGTGGAGACGTGTTGCTGAATAGACTTATCAATCACCCTGTATAAATGTAACCTCTATTTAGTTATAGATTATTTGATGAATTCTCTTCCATTACCAATGTATTGAGTAATCACCTCCATATTTTTTACTATTAATTTAAAATAATTCATTGACATTTTTACTTAATCTTTCACCTAGTAAACAAGAGATAGATAGCAGCTGTGCCGCTCCTATCACATTGTGTGGAACCATCGGGTCGGTATCACCTGGGAATGTTTAAAAATGCCTAAAATCTTTATTTTCATCATGAAGGAACACTACAAATTATTGAAGAAATTAGTTTTATTTGGCATATAGTAGGCCTACATATTGGCAGAATAGCCTACAGATGCCACTAACTATTAACCAATATACAGACAGGTGACAAATGAAAGGACAAACCAACATAAAGTGTCTTCGTAAGGTGTTGGTCAACAAGAGCCGCCAGAACAGCTTCAATGCTCCTCATAGATCCTCCAAGTCTCTGGACCTCTACTGGAGGGATGGAGCACCATTCTTCCACAAGAGATATCCTCATTTGGTGTTTTGATGATGGTGGTGGAGGGCGCTGTCTAACCCGTCGGTCCAAGATCTCCCAGAGTTCAACTGGGTTGAGATCTGGTGACTGAAGGCCATAGCACATGATTGACATCATGGTCATACTCCAAACCATTCAGTGACCCCTGGTGCCCTGTGGATGGGGGCGTGGCCATCCTGGAAGAGACCACTCCCATCAGGATAGAAATGTTTCATCATAGGATTGATCCAGAGGGTGACTTATATAACTTGTTAGTGATTGGTCCAGGGGGTGACTTGTATAACTTGTTCCTGATTGGTCCAGAGGGTGACTTATATAACTTGTTCCTGATTGGTCCAGAGGGTGACTTGTATAACTTGTTCCTGATTGGTCCAGAGGGTGACTTGTATAACTTGTTAGTGATTGGTCCAGGGGGTGACTTGTATAACTTGTTCCTGATTGGTCCAGAGGGTGACTTGTATAACTGATTTGGTGCAGTTGACCCATGTTGACTGTTGCCTTGGCCCTCCAGAGGCCGGTGGGTTTCCTCCCTGTCTGATGTCACTGTGTTCCTCTCAGGTAGCTCAGTGCTGATGGAGGCTGTAGCTGCCAACGGGATGTCTGGTGTGCAGAGTGCTGTTGCTGGGGCGACCGGTGCCACGGCAGGGAAACGACGTTTGGAGGAACGCTCGGCCTTTGACAAACGCCTGCGATTCAGCGTCCGACAGACTGAGAGCGCCTACCGTTACCGAGACATCGTGGTGAAGAAGCAGGACGGCTTCACTCACATCCTGCTGTCGACCAAAACCTCCGAGAACAACGCCCTCAACCCCGAGGTTAAACACTTAACACCACCTGACACTTAACTCCACCCAACATCAACTCACTCACTGGGTCAAATACTAGTAATAACTGATACCAGGCACTGGGTTAATGGCTGCCACTGTATTACTGATGCAGCACTGTTACCATGGTTACCATTCTAGTACTGATGTAGGACTGTTACTATGGCTACTACTGTAGTACTGATGCAAGACTGGCACTATGGTTACCACTGTAGCATTGATGCAAGATGGAGAACTGTTACCATGTTTACCATTGTAGTACTAATTTAGGACTGTTGGCAGGTGATGAAGGAGATCCAGAGCGCCATGGCAACGGCAGCATCAGATGACAGTAAGGTAGTGTTGCTAAGTGCCGTTGGCAGCATCTTCTGCTACGGCCTCGACTTTCTGTACTTCATCAGACGGCTGACGGATGACAGGAAGAAGGAGAGCATCAAGATGGCCGAAACCATCAGGTACCCATCAACTGGATACTGGAACGGCAAACTAGACTAAAGGATAACTAGACAGACTGGACTGGATAGGATACATAAATAGACTATAGGATAAATAGTGTATAGGTTAAACAGATGCACACTGACTGGTATCACCTGGGTTCATACCTAACCAGTATCTTCCTCGTCTTCCTCCTCAGGACGTTTGTCAACACCTTCATCCAGTTTAAGAAGCCCATCGTGGCGGCGGTGAATGGCCCGGCGGTGGGTCTGGGTGCCGCCATCCTGCCACTCTGCGACGTGGTTTGGGCCAATGAGAAGGCCTGGTTCCAGACGCCATACACCATCTATGGCCAGACGCCCGACGCCTGCTCCTCCTTCACCTTCCCTCGCATCATGGGCCTGGCCTCGGTCAGTCTGCTGCTGCTAGATCTCACATTATACAGGATCAATCTATTGATCGTTTATCAATATTATTATTCTCGTCCACCAGTCAGTTTCAATGGAGCCTTTTAGTGTCTTGTGTTGTGAATGCTGTTTCAGAGGCTTTACCTCCATTCAGTATCAGCATTCAGCCTGGTTGCAGCAGCAAACGGTAATAGAATACAGTCAAGAACTAGAATGTAAACCAACGCTGAACACCTGAAGACAGACGGTCAGTTGTCCTGCTGTCTGTTGCTGGCTGGTCTGAATCCTGGTCTGAATCCTGGTTTCATACCAGTGGAACCGTCAGTCAGTTCTTGGTTGGAAGTGTCAGCAGCAGGGCTAGTCATCTGTTCTGTTCTGTTCTGTTCTGTTCCAGGCTAGTGTAATGTGTTCTGTTCTGTTCTGTTCTGTTCCAGGCTAGTGTAATGTGTTCTGTTCTGTTCTGTTCCAGGCTAACGAGATGCTGCTGAGCAGCAGGAAGCTAACAGCCCAGGAGGCCTGTGCTAAAGGCCTGGTGTCTCAGGTCCTCTGGCCTGGGACGTTCACTCAGGAGGTGATGCTTCGCATTAGAGAGCTAGTCTCTGTTAATTCACTTGTAAGTCATCCATCTGCTTTGGTTGCTTCACAGCTTTATTTAACATCCTCAGACCACAACAGCACATCTCCATCCTTCTGCTCATCCTCAACCCACCCCCACACACACACACACACACACACACACACAGTTCAGTAGCTCTGATCCCTCACACTTCAGTAATCAACAAAATGAAACCAATACAAAATAATGTTCATGTTGTTAGAAAGTAAAGCCGTTGTACAAATATAAATGCCCCATCACTACACCCATGTGCATTAGTCATTTCCTGTCTGTCTTCTTGTTTTCACTGTGGGGGTGGGGGTTCTACTTCCTGTCCTCCAGGTGCTGCGTGAGTCCAAAGCCCTGATGAGAACCATGAGCCGCAGTGCCCTGGAGCAAGCCAACGAGCGCGAGTGTGAAGCCCTGAAGAGGGTGTGGGGCTCCTCCCAGGGGACCGACTCCATCCTCAAGTACCTGCAGAGGAAGATAGACGAGTTTTAGTTTGGGGACCTGAGGAACCAGGTAGATCTAGAACTGGACCTTCAGGAGCTGGAGAGTCCTGGACCTCCAGGTTGGACTGGTTTGTTCAGCTGTAACAGTAATCAGCATTTAGAGAAGCAAACCTGACCGAATGGACTGAGAAGAACCTGATGACACAGTGGAGCTGCAGACTGAGGATTTCATTTGACATGGACAACAGTAACCAGAAACGGACTCGTTTCAGATGTTTTACTGCTCATCTATCCATGTGCTTTCTTTTTTCTTTGAAGGAGTGGCACATGACACAGGTCTGCCTGACCTTCTCCTGAACACTGATCTCCCAACATCATTTTAGATGATTTTCGAGGTGATGAAGAGGTGAGCAGAAACAGGATATGAACTCAGGAACCAGGTTTCTGTGACCTTCACTATTATTTGGTTTGCTGTCTTGATGGACTTGGTTTACTTTTTAAGCTAAGATGCTCATGTTCAGTTTGATAGCGCTACTGCTTCTGTCTAATGTGCTCAGTTACCAGCTCTGGTTGTTACTGGTTTTCTGGTTCTACCAGTACATCCAGCTTTAAACCCAGCCCTGACCCCATCTCTCCTTTCTACTGCTACATGTTGTCTGTCCACTCAGTGTTACCAGGTTTACCTGAAACCAGCCGTGCTTCGTGCCTCTTGGTCCAGCTCCCTTAAAGACTAGAGTCATTCAGAACTGTATTCTGTATTATATTGTCTGAAATCATGGCACAGTATTTTCCTATTTGTAGCTAAGACGATGAACTGTACAACCTGTAAAGTTTTTTTAATAGAATATACTGTCAAAAATAAACTCTGCTGAGAGCAGGAATGTAATGGTTGAAGTGGCTTTGCTTCAGTTACCCACTAGATTTCTGAACTACCAATACAAATAATCCACAAAAAACGTCTCAGCCGGTTTAAAACTGACAGCAACAGTTTAACCTTCAATCCCGTTCAGCTCAGTATGATGGAGCTAAATTATGGTTTTTGTAGGGCTCCGTGATTTGTGCTAAATTTATAATCCAGATATTAGTCTTGACGATTTTTGGAATAAAATGATGTTACTACACTTTTGGTTTCATGTATTACAAGGTTTCTATGCAGGTCTGGAAAATCTGCAAATGTGCTAAAACTGAATTTGCTCATTTCTGGTTCTTGAAAAGTTTAAGAATTTGGGAAGCACCTGGGAAAGCATGCAAAAATATTGTCCTGACATGTATATTAAATTATACATTTTATTTTGTTGTAGACCCACTGCCTTTTCACATATTGCCATATTAAGAATAGTCTGCAGCTTTAGTGTGACAGGGCCTAGTTGACCAGCTACTATCAGCAACACCAATTAGGAACCCTGATATTAATATCTTGATTTCACCTGTTCTACACATACAACTACATTCTGAGTGCAGTGAAACGTTTCAGTAATCCTATGTGAGTATTCTTTGTAACGTTGTGATATATGACTAAATGCTTCTGTGACCAGACACCAACAACATGGTGTAAGGTCACATTTCTTTTCAAACCTTTACTGTCCCTTCGTCAGTTTGGACCTTCAGTGAATTATCCAGATTTATCTACAAAGTGTGAACATCTGAATGAACCAAAACAGTTCTAGAGAATACCACAGGTTTTCACTTGCTACCAAACACTGTCCACAACATTCACTTCTCCAACAGTGCAATAGTAATTGTTCAGGAGCCTCAGGAGAACCAACCTGTGGTTTGTCTGCCATCATGGCGGACAGCCGTCGTTGGCACCAGTTCCCATATAGAGCCAGTAGTCCTGGTTGTGGAAGACCACCAAGCTGTAGAAGTTCTCCCCTCCCTTCAGGAACCCATGCTCTTTGCTTCCCCATGAAACTGGACTGTCCATGAAGCCGTGAACCGTCAGCGCCAACCAGGACGCCAGTCTAGGTTGGTCGAAGTACCGCCTGAGTACCAGAGAACACCGTTACCACCAGCCGCATACAGGTAAGTCCTGTTCTAGTTGGTTTAAGTGGCTGGTAAGTTAGTCTAGTTAGCAGGTGGTCTTCTATGATGACATTATGTTGTTGTAATCTAAAAATGTAGTTGGCTGGTAAAATAAATGGCTAGTGAAAGATAAAGGAACTGGTTTCCTGTGCTGATTTCAATCCTGTCCTTTCTGTCTCCTTAGTACAGTCAGGTAGCCTAGCTCACCCTCCACTAGCCTGTAGAGGTCTTCAGGTAGCTAGCTCACCCTCCGCTAGCCCGTAGAGGTCTTCAGGTAGCCTAGCTCACCCTCCACTAGCCCGTAGAGGTCTTCAGGTAGCCTAGCTCACCCTCCACTAGCCCGTAGAGGTCTTTAGGTAGCCTAGCTCACCCTCCACTAGCCCGTAGAGGTCTTCAGGTAGCTAGCTCACCCTCCACTAGCCTGTAGAGGTCTTCAGGTAGCTAGCTCACCCTCCGCTAGCCCGTAGAGGTCTTCAGGTAGCCTAGCTCACCCTCCACTAGCCCGTAGAGGTCTTCAGGTAGCCTAGCTCACCCTCCACTAGCCCGTAGAGGTCTTTAGGTAGCCTAGCTCACCCTCCACTAGCCCGTAGAGGTCTTCAGGTAGCCTAGCTCACCCTCCACTAGCCCGTAGAGGTCTTCAGGTAGCCTAGCTCACCCTCCACTAGCCCATAGAAGTCTTCAGGTAGCCTAGCTCACCCTCCACTAGCCCGTAGAGGTCTTTAGGTAGCCTACCTCAGCTCCTCTATCAGCCTGTAGATGTCTTCAGGAAGTAGCAGACCGGTGATGGTGTACCTCAGGGTTCGGCTCGCAAGCGTTTGAGGTTCTGGACAAATGTACGTCGACAGGAAACTGGTGGAGTCGTTGTTACTGGAATCAAACCAATATGGTAGAATTAATGAGGTGGTCTGGTTATTTGAGCCTTCAATCTGATCAGTTTTAATAACTGTTTGAAGGGATCAATAACTAGCAGTAGTTTACGGACATCTTTGTCCTTCTACCACTGTAGGGGGCGTGGCGCCAACGTTTCTACCTGTGATGACGAAGCTTTCTCACTGATACGATCACATTCTCATACAGTATGTGCTGCGTGGTTTACGATTCTCTCTTGACTTCCTATTGGTTGTTTGAAATGTTCTGGAAGTTCTCCTGTTGAGCTCACTGGAGGTAAATGACCTCTTACCAGCTGACCTCTGTCTCCACGGCGCCCAGCCACTCCAGGAAGCTCTGAGGATCACATGACTGCAGGTCAGAGGTCAGGAGGGCAGGGCAGGGCAGGTTGGTCAGGGCGTGGCTGCTGACCTGAGGTTGGTGTTCAGTCCAGTCATAACGAGACAGAAGCATCTGCAGACCCTCGCCTCCCTCTGCAGGGACATGCGATACAGGTCAGCTGACAGGGGGATTATACACATTGAGGACACACTGCAGGACTTTTAGGTCGATTCTAGCAATGATTTCACATCATCTAGATCAGGCTGAGTCGATGCTGGTTTGATTTGTTCACACAGATGATCTGGCAGTACTGTGACTAGCTGTAGTACTACAGCTGCAGTACTGTGGATTCTATGTACTTAGAGGAAGTAAGTGTTAACCTGGATGATGCGACAGCAGGAAGTCCGTCTGGAGTCGAACCCGTGACCTCAGGCCTGTCAGGAGCCGCTGGTAGCCCCGCCCACCTGGAGCCATGCTGCTGGCCTTCAGGTCAACAGACACCACTGTACAGCATGTGTTACATTATATTTCTGCTTAGTGGCTCAGCACACACATCACATCGTCATGTAACAACCACGTAACTACCGATCATTATCAGCTGATATGTTCCAAATAGGTCGAGCTGCTCCTCCACATTGAGAGGAACAGTTGACGAGGTTTGGGCTCCTGTGGGGAGACCCCGGGTAGATCCAGGACATGCTGGAGGGACTACATCTCCCAGCATGCCTGGGAACATCTGGGGAACCCCCAGGAGGACCTGGATAAGTGTCTGGAGATGGATGGGTGTGTTGTATCACCTGTTCAGAAGGTTTCCTTTATGGTCTGAATGTAAACAGATGGACCTGCCGGAGGATCTCTACCATCGTTAAATCTCTTTAAAACTCACTTTGATAGACCATCTGTCTTTTACGGTTTAGCTTAATGTTTCTGACAGCTTCCTAAATCGCTTTAACTTCTAAAAAAGTACAATCTCTTATAATTACTAACCATATCTGCTGGTTGCTCGGTGGTTGTAACAGGACGGCTTCCCCTCCACTCCCAACAACTCATAGGTGTCTTTGTCCACAGACAGGACCAGCTGACCTGATAGACAGGACAACAGACAGGACAACAGACAGTTACTGCTAGGATCAACACTCTAGAGCGATTTAGGATGAATGGAACTGAACAGGATGACATCATCCAGAAATATGAATCTTACAGTATTTCATATGTTACTTGTATATTTTTCTAAATATCATTTTTATTTTTTCCACTATAACAGGAATGAGAGAGGAAGAGGTTCACCGTTCGGCAGCAGAGCAAAGCTGTTGTCTTCATCTATTCTGCTTCTGTATGACAAACCATAGACAGAACCTGAAACACACAAACACTGAATATCATATACAGACAATAACTACAAATCAATACATAGACAATAACTATACATATAGCCAGTAACTATACGTATCAATACATAGACAATAACTATACATATAGCCAGTAACTATACGTATCAATACATATAGACAATAACTATACATATCAATACAGTACTACTAGTACTCACCCTGGTACACAGCCCTCTCCAGGAAGTGTTGGTCCAGCAGCTCGTACAGCGGCAGCCTCCTGACCAGGTAGAACCTGCTGAAGCTGCTGACCGCTCGGTCCAGGTGAGGTGGGAGGGAACCACACTCAGGAAGCAGCAGCGACACCTGCACAGGTAAACGTTACGACACTGCTCAGTGATAGGTCTGGGGTTCCACCCATATGGGTTGTTGAAGACTCGTGGACCGCCATGGTTGAGAACAGTAGTTTAGAGTATTCACACAGAATTTGGATTAAATCGGATTACCAGGAGGAACCAGGAAGTGCCATTAGTCATCCTATTTAGACTTTTATTTTGAAATGCCGTGACTAACACGTGTATGTTTAATACAGGTATCTACCGACTGGTATGCTGGATACAAGTTAAAATATCTTTCTGTAGATATTCATTTATTTAACTTTGTCTGTGTGAATACATACAGACTGTTTCCTGTAGATACGCGTTAGCTAGCGTTAGCTGTTGGCTAACTCGTATCGTTACCTTGTAGTTGAAGTAATGTTGTTCTACTTGGAGGTTCAGTCTTGACTTTTCATCCGTCAAACTGGATTTCTCGCAGACCAAAAGGGTTCTTGGAGTTTTTTCCAGCTCAGGAAACATTTTCGAAATTATGTTTAGTAGCTCAAAATTTTCAGTATAACAGACTAACGTTATCCCGTTGTCAAGTGCTTCCGGTTCAGACTTTTCAAAGTAAAACACCCTAACGTGATAAATCTTTATGGCATCAATTAATAATATATATCATACTATGTAGTACATTAATTTAATCTGTTTTAACAGTGGTGGTTCTCCATCATTGGACTGGCTCATGATGGATCATGATGGCGGTATAACTGGAACAGCACTAGTTTAAATGGTCTAACTGGAACAATACCAGTCTGAGTAGAACAGCACTAGACGGTCAGTCTATAGCGGTGGTTCTCAGTCCTGGTCCTCAGACGCCAGTGTCCTGGTCTTCGATCCTAGCAGGTATTAGTATGTGTTCAGTCCTGATTAGACACAGACCAGTTCTGAGTCTCCAGTCAGTATAGACAGATAGACAGACACACAGATAGATACTTTATTGAACCCCGGGGGGAAATTCTGGAAACATCGGTTACTTCTCAGTCATGTTATAAATACTGTGAACCATTGACTCCCCTCAATTTGTTTTCATATAAGTTTCATATCTTTATTTTCACTTTGGTACTTTATAATACTCAAAAAACTGCAGCACGTTCGTCAATGAGGTTTAGGCTTTTACTTTGAAGTATTTTTATCTCGTCTGTCTTCCAGCTGGACATTGATCCGTTTTCTGTTTTGTTATTTTATTTGATAGAGGATTGTTCCTGTGATTGATCTGTGCCAATCAGATCAATACTCTTCTGGTTCTGGTAAACTGGTCTGGATGCAGCTCTGGATCCGGAGGCAGAAACTAATCTGATGTGGAGGTTACTGAGCAGACACATGAAATAATAATAATTTTCACATTTCCCTATGTGTTGCCATGGCGACAAGGTCCACTTCCTGTCAGTGTAAGTGCTGTGGAGGAGGCCAGTGAGATCCTTTGTCCTCCACCATGGTCTTCTTGGCACCGTACAGCTTACCAATAGCAACCTACAGACAGAACAACAGACACCTTTCAGTGACAGTGGTTCCCAACCCAGTCCTCACTGTCTTGGATGATGGGATCTAGGACAATGGACCTACCTGCCTCCTGATGGATGCCAGGTTCTCTCTGGCCTGGTTCAGCAGATCATCCAGCTTCTTCTGGTTCTCCTCCTTCATGTTCTCCCTGAATCGGGATCTGACGCGGCGCAGTGCGTACGTCCTGCACAGAACACAGAACACAGAACACAGAACACATTCAGCTCCGGGAGAGAAAACCATAGACATGTATACATAGACGCCTGTGGATCGTACGTAAACGTCGCCGCCATATTGGACCGGGCAAGACTGGCCTGTAAACAAATACAAGTAAACGGGGAGCTGCGGTTTTTCTGGATGAAAAGCACTATAACGTTTACATTTCTCAAACGATTTCAATGAGTCGTTTTATATTCAAGGGTTTATGATCTACGTGGAGTAGAAAAAAAAGTTTTGTCTCCAGTTACTTAGAATCTCGATCGTTAGGCTATAATCGCTGTGTATCAACTCTTTCTCTTTGGGAAACCTTCAAAGTGTGAGAAAGGTTAGCTAGCCAGCTAACTAGTCAGATTCATAATATGTCAGCCGCTTAGCCGAAACGAGTAGCTTGTCATAAAAATCAGTTTGGAGAAATATAGATATATAAATATAGATGAAAATCTCGATAGGCCATTTGAATTTGCCCTCTTTATTTGCCCTCTGGGGATCAATAAAGGCGTATCTTATCTTATAATAGTCTTTGTAATTGTGTGTCTTGGAGTATATCTGTATCCTTTCACTGCTATACAAATATAGAAAGCAGACTGACTGCCAGTGTCTCAATATTGTAATTTGTATTTGCCGATTTTGTTCCATTTTTCTCAATGATGGTCAATTATTAGTACTTAAAAATGCGCTATTTAGATCCCCCCCCCCCAGTATTTCAAAGTGAATGAGCTGTTCTGACCTGGAGCACAAGAAAAGCTAAATGATCGGGACATGGACAGAAAAATAACTTTCTACACATTTCATGTACATTAAATTATATTATATATGGACGTCTCCACAAGTATTAACCAAGGAAAATAAGTAAAATCCTGCTTGACAAACCTGAGTTTTTACAATGTCTTATGACAATGAATTATTTTCCACCACGTAAGTAATTCAGTTCATGTGAGTCCTAACGTTGACATGCTCTCTTGAGCGTCTAGCAGCGATTATAGTCTAACTAAGTAACTGGAGACAAAACTTTTTTTTCTACTCCACGTAGATCATAAACCCTTGAATATAAAAAAGGACTCATTGAAATCGGTTGAGAAATGTAAACGTTATAGTGCTTTTCATCCAGAAAAACCGCAGCTCCCCGTTTACTTGTATTTGTTTACAGGCCAGTCTTGTCCGAACCAATATGGCGGCGACGTTTACGTATCGTAGCAATGGGCAGAAGCAGTCAATGCGGCGTCTATGTATATATGTCTATGGAGAAAACCCTCACACCTTTAACTCAGCATCCATCCAACAGAGGTACCATGGACGCAGGAAGGGGCGTGGCTACATGTGGGCGGGGTTATACGTTGGTCAGCCACACTGTGTCAAGAGCTTTTGATCAGTTTAGACGCGTCGAGCTCTTTACTGCCATCCAGTGGTTCATATGAAACACTTCAGCCTGTTTAAACGTGTTGCTCAGTGTGGATATATATTACACTATAGATATATACTAAGATAAGAACTTCAATATCCCTTCTTATAACCGCTTCAAAACACGGCAGAAAATACAGGGAAAATATAAATAAAATTAAAATCCCGCAGATAGAACTGCGTGCTTCCACTTATTGACAGATATGAACATTTACCAGCATAATCATCATATAAGTAAAATAATGTACATAACGAGCAAACATGTACAGTATCACGACTGTCACTAGTGTACTGTATATCCCCATAGCATGTACAGACAGACAGGCTGACAGACAGAGAGGCAGACGGTCTGTCTGTATCTTAGTATCTTGTTCCAGTAGAACTTCATCTTTTATAACCGCTGTCCGATCGGTTTTGTAAGTCTGGCGTCATTAGAAATGTCTCGTGTGTTTAACTGCCCAGGCTCGTCAGTTTCATATAAATATAACTGACAACAGATCAGCTGAACACAGAAACGATGACAATAATAACAAGGTACCTGTAGTTATAAGAGGGGAACTTGCTGCTCTCTCTCATCAGCATCCTGTACAGAGTGACGACCTGACTCCGGCTGGACGCCATGTTGAAAACGTCTTCTTCTTCTTGGATGCCAAAGTCAGCAGATCCAGAGCAGGAAGTGTCAATGCTGCCGCCTGGTGGAGGAGAGCAGTGCGGACCCCGTCCAACTTGACACCCAGCACACTTCAAGATTATAGATAGATAGATAGATAGATAGATAGATAGATAGATAGATAGATAGATTTATTTGACAAAAATTAAAACATACATGACAGGCTGATCATCATACAGACTCCATATAAGATTTTATAAAATTGTCGAGGATTAAAATACACAAAAAAGCCCGAGGCCTTATTTCCATTGTGGTCCTCTATCGCAGTACAAGATGGCAGATTGAATAAGAAAGTGTCAAGAAAGAATGACATTAAAAAAATAAAATGAAATAAAATAAAATAAAATAAGCAGTAAAACATGCAAACATTAATAAATCTACAAATTATTTAACAGCCATTTCTTGAGATCTGATTTAAATCTCTCAACCGGGGTTAGCTTAAGGGAGATAGGCAGCTTGTTCCATTGACGTGGCTGTATTTAAAAATGTATTTTTCCCAAAACATGTTTTAAATCTCATAGGAATACAATTTGTTAGACTGCCTCTTGTGTTGTGGGTGTGGTTGTTTTTAACTAGATTAAAATGGTTGGATAGGTAGGGAGGTGCAAATTTGTACACAATCTTGTGGGTAATACCCATCTTAATTTGCACCACCCTTTTATCCACGGGGAGAAGATTATTTTTTTTTAAATGAACTGCATCCAGATGTGTGCGGGGGGACAGCTTTAAAACAACTCTTATTAGCTTATTTTGTGCAGTCTGTAATTTGTTTTTAAGAGACTGTGAGGAGCTGCTGTACCAAAAAGTAGCAGCATAATCAAAGTGGCATAACACCAATGCTCCAGCTACAGTTTTTAGGGTTGGAATATCCAACAATTCCGCTTTTCTTGCCAGGAATTTTGTTTTATTGGTAATTTTGTTAAGAGCTTTTAAAGCCATGTCTTCCCCCAATAAAATATTATCCAGAACACATCCAAGGTAATTCACGGAGGATTTTGAAGAGATTGATGTCTGACCAATCTTTATTATGAAATTAGGTGACTTTCCCAAGACTTTTTCAAGAACTTTATTTGTCACATACACACACAGGGTGTGCAGTGAAACGGAAAGTGCAAAGGGCAACAAGTTCACAGTATTTACAATAAAAACCAACACAATATTTACAGTAAGAGCACTATAAGAATATAGTAAAATATGAGAAGTTTGTGTATATGTAATATACATTTTGTGTAGTCGCTACCCAAGTGTGTGTGTGTGTGTGTGCGCATAAGAGGGGCAGTGTGTGGGTCTTGGTGGGGTCTTGGTGAGGTCAGAGGTCACAGTCCTGATGAGGAAAGAAACTCCGTCTCAGTCTCTCTGTTTTGAAACAGTCCGTTGTTGGTCCGCCGGTTTGGTTCCTGTTTTCTTTTCGTTCTCTTCTTCTAGTATCTTTTTTATTATTACATTAGGTTATTTTAAGGTTTTGATGTTGTCAATCATCTCCTCGGTTGTTGCTGACTATTGTAGGATTTTTAAATTCTTTTAATAAAAAAGTATCTTATTAACCTTTTGGGTAAAGGCCTAGGGTTTATTTATTGTGTTAATGTCATTTGCTAAATTAAGATATGGACTGTGAGCTGTTGTAAAACCGTTAGATACGCCGACCAGCAGGTGGCAGCATTGCTCCAGTCTTTTGAGCCACGACGTTTTCCGTAGATTAATGTTTTGACCCGGAAGTCAACACAACACACGAGTTGATGTCCTGCGATCGACCAGACCCACCAGCGGGGATCGATAGAGAGCTGATAGGACCTGTTAGACCTGATTTAAACCCGGATTCTGTTAGACCTGGTTTCTGCCGGATTTCATGGCGCTGCTTGCCGATTCTGTTCCTGGACAGTTTGATGATGCAGAGGAACCAGACAAGTAAGAAAACGTGCTGTGCTGTGACACACACACACGTGAGAGAGAGAGAGAGAGAGAGAGAGAGAGAGAGAGAGAGAGAGAGAGAGAGAGAGAGAGAGAGAGAGAGAGAGAGAGAGAGAGAGAGAGAGAGAGAGAGAGAGAGAGA
Source organism: Hoplostethus atlanticus (assembly GCA_034670405.1). NCBI lineage: Eukaryota > Metazoa > Chordata > Actinopteri > Trachichthyiformes > Trachichthyidae > Hoplostethus > Hoplostethus atlanticus. The sequence goes on from JAXDDX010000198.1 coordinate 340,665, forward strand.
GAGAGAGAGAGAGAGAGAGAGAGAGAGAGAGAGAGAGAGAGAGAGAGAGAGAGAGAGAGAGAGAGAGAGACGGGTTCAGGTTTCTGTCAGTGATGAATCGACTCTGACTCACTGGAAAGAGTCGGAACGTCCGCTTTCTATGTTGGTTTGATCTTCTCTGTATTTCCTTTTTAAAAACACCAGTAACATGTTGACTGGTGCTGTTATCACTGTGATGATGATTGATTCTTATCATGTTAAATCAATAAGAGCTCACCTGCTCAATCTGGTTCTCTTGGATCCATTTACATTTTAGTTTCACAATCTGACAATAAGAAACATGTTTAATATCCGGCCCGGACAGCTCAGTCGTGGGTTCGATCCCCACAGTGTGACTGTCATGTAATCAGTTGTTGTATGAACTATCGTCTGTCTGGGTTGTGGGAAGAGGTTCATCCTGCTCTGCTCTGGAAGTGACAAAGCTTCAGTTTGAACAAAGTGTGATGTCACTGTAGTTTCCATGGAGACAGCAGCAGGTCGGTAGCTTGACAGGTGGCCATGTTGGAAGGCTCTGACCCTGTTGTTTGTCCTACACAGTGACCAATCACAGCTGTTGGCCTTAGAAACCCAGATCAGTGATGTCAGCTTGGAGCCTTCATCACACGTCCAACAGGAGGAGGAGGAGGAGGATGATGATGATGATGATGAAGACGATGATGAAGAGTGGGATTGGAGTGAAACAGGGGCGGATCTGATCAAACGCTACAACAACGCCTACAGGACGGGTCTGAACTGCCAGGTAGAGATCAGTAGACGTTACAGTAGAAAACAATGATTCTTCTCTACTCCCCTCTACCGTCAGTTGCTTACAACTGATGAGATTATGACAAAACTGTTTCTACTGTCCCCACCTGGCCTCTACTGTCCCCCAGCTGGCCTCTACTGTCCCCCAGCTGGTTTCTACTGTCCCCCAGCTGGTTTCTACTGTCCCCCACCTGGCCTCTACTGTCCCCCAGCTGGTTTCTACTGTCCCCCACCTGGCCTCTACTGTCCCCCACCTGGTTTCTACTGCCCCCACCTGGTTTCTACTGTCCCTCAGCTGGTTTCTACTGTCCCCCACCTGGCCTCTACTGTCCCCCACCTGGCCTCTACTGCCCCCACCTGGTTTCTCTCCATAGAGTCTTCACTGTTCAGCTGAAGACAAATGAGTGATGACTTAATATTACGTTTCATTTAGACTGATATCTGATTAAAATGGATCTGGTCCAGACTGATATGATATGATGCAGGTTGATTGGTTACGTATTTATTGTACAATTGATCAATACTACATTGGTTGTCTATGGGAAGCACTTAACCTTAAGCGATTCTAATGGGACATTTTGACCAGATTCCACACAGTTATATAAATGGACTGCATTTATATAACGCTTTTATCCAAAGCGCTTTACAATGTACAGTATACTCTCATTCACTCACTCACACACCGATGGCAGTGAGCTACCATGCAAGGTGCTGGCCTGTGCTGGGGTTCAGTGTCTTGCCCAAGGACACTTCGACATGCGGACTGGAGGAGCCGGGGATCGAACCTCCGATCTTCTGATTGGAGGACGACCCGCTCTACCTCCTGAGCTACAGCACCCCATTGAAACAATTATGATTGAATCTGTTTGTCAGTTGCAGTCAGTGGTTCAGTCTGTTGTCTTCTGCTTTACAGACCAATAAACAAAATCCATCCAATAAGACGCTGAAGTCGTCCACGCCCTCCGATAAAGCCCTGAGGAAATACGAACACAAGATCAACCTCGGTAAATTGAACCTGCAACAGATCGTACCTCGTTCTAAATGTTGATGTAGCTAGCTGTACGGTTGATTCTTGACTGTTTTCTCCTGCAGATAAACTGAATTATGCCGACTCGGTGATCAACAAAGTGACAACCATGCAGAAACAGAAAGACGCCGGCACGTACGTTTCTTCTTAATTGAAATATCTGAATTAGATTAGAAAAAACGTGATTGGGCTGACGGGGAGTAATCTCATTGGCTGTTCTTCATCAGGTTTCGAGTGAAGGACAAATCAGATCGCGCCACAGTTGAGCAGGTGTGGTGTGCTTTTCATTAAACCTGCATACAGTACTGAGGATTAGACAAGATAGAAGATAAATAAAGTATGTGTTTATTTAGAAAAGGCCATTAGAATCTATCCAAGTATGAATATGAAGTCCAACTCTTCTCCTGTAGGTTTTAGATCCACGAACACGAATGATCCTCTTCAAGATGCTGAGTCGGGGCGTCATCTCTGAGATCAACGGCTGCATCAGCACCGGGAAAGAGGCAAGAAAACACGACATACCCAGCAGGGAGCCACTCACGGCTGAGAGTTCATTTACTGTACCCAAAATAAAGATTGAATGCACTACATGAACACCAGTACTATTTTCTTTAACATATACATTGTTATGGAGGAATATGATTTGTAGACTCTGTGCTATTTGACACAATCCTCATTCAAAATACAAGCTGCCCAATTGATGATATTTGCTACGGAAATTGTATTTGCAAGTCTGTGCATAGAAAATGGTATTACCATTATCATCAATTATAATTATCATCAGTTAATTATAATTAGTTAGTATTGAGTACCAGGGACCTAGCTTAACGAGGCGCAACAAGGCGCAACAGAGCACATAGACAGCATATTCATGTATACTTGTATGTTAACCCTGTAGTGGAAGCAGCGTAACAGATCTGGAGTCAGTTTGGTGCTGTCAGAACCTCTTCAGTCTTATTGTCTTCCTGGGTTTCTATCAAATAGACTTTACAGTTGACATCTTCAGACAGACAGTAGAAACCTGATTAGATATGACAACTTCCTAACGTATGTCACGTCTTTAGACTTTATTTAATCAGTAGAGCAGCTCTTTGAGAACAGGAAGTGGGCTCAGTCTGACAGGAAGCTGAACTCACCTGTACAGTTGCTGACAGAACGCTGTCTGTTTATTGATTAATATTACGTTGATGGGGCTGATTGATGGGGCTGATTGATGGTGTATTTTGACCCTCAGGCCAACGTCTACCACGCCAGCACCGCCAGCGGAGAGAGCAGAGCCATCAAGATCTACAAAACTTCCATCCTGCTGTTCAAGGACCGAGACAAATACGTGAGTGGAGAGTTCAGGTGAGGAACAAGAGATAATATTGTTTTGATAACTTTTCTCTGGTTCTGTTTCATCAGATGAGCTTCAGTTTAAATTAATACAAATACTACAAATATTCTGATCCACTCACAGTTCACAAATGTGTTGGATTATCATGTGTTATCATGGGTTATCGTGGGGTTACCGTGGGTTACCGTCCTGTTCTCCTACAGGTTCCGTCATGGTTACTGTAAAGGAAACCCCAGGAAGATGGTGAGGACCTGGGCCGAGAAGGAGATGAGGAACCTCATCAGGTAGGGTTGGTTAGTTTAAGGTTCAGTAGTTAGGGTTGGTTAGTTTAGGGGTTGTTAGTTAGTAAGGGTTAGTTGTGATTTGTACAGCAGTTTAACAGTTTGGTTTTAATTCCTTCAGGCTGCAGACGGCGGGAGTCCCGAGTCCTGAACCTCTGATGCTTCGCAGCCACGTTTTATTGATGAGTTTCATCGGCAGAGACGATATGTAAGGACCAATCAAAATGATTTATCAGTGACATGTAAGACCAATCAAAGTGATTGATCTGTGCCATATAAGGGTCAATCAAAGCGTTGCTTTACGTGGTTGACGGACCAGCAGCCAGTTTCCTCTTTGTGTTTTAAAATCTGCACCATAATGAATACTAATTATGATCAATACTAATGTAATGTAGTTTCTAGTTCTGAGTGTAATGTATTGAATATGGAGCTCCATGTGGTTACAGGCCGGCTCCTCTGCTGAAGAACGCTGCTCTGTCGGAGTCGAAGTCCCGGCAGCTCTACCTGCAGGTGGTGGAGAACATGAGGAGGATGTACCAGCAGGCCCGCCTGGTCCACGCTGACCTCAGCCAGTTCAACATGCTGTACGCTCTCTGTGGTCTATACAGGTCTAACTACAACCAACCACTACAGCAGCCAGTTAATACACCTTTTACCAGAGAAGAGGAACTAGTTGGTGATTTGAGCTGATGTAGTGGTTGGTTCAAGTCAAAATATAGTATGTGTGTGTGTTTTATATACAGTAGTGTGTCTAACAGTGCGTTCACTGTGTAGCTACCATAACGGAGAGGCCTACATCATCGATGTTTCCCAGTCGGTGGAACACGACCATCCTCACGCTCTGGAGTTCCTCAGGAAAGACTGCAGTAACGTCAATGGTATGTTGCCGTCTGCTAGTCTGGGCTTAACTAGGTTAATCCAGTTACTAGTTGGTAGGAATACAGTATGTGGTTCTTCAGGGCTGACGTCAACTTTAAAGGCCACAGTGAAACCTCCTGTGGATTTTTACATGCTGTTATCAGAGGAAGTTCATATGACGCCATTTACTTCCATTCAGCTCCAAAAAATATCAAACCAAATTTCTGAGTGTAGTAACGTAACATGGTGGAATGTATGAGAATAAGGTGCTGATTAAGCAAGTTTTATTCTTCCACATGTAGACTCACAAATCAGTTGTACCTAATGAAAATTAAAAGCTTGCCTCTTATCCACTATGAGACTTGTTTCAAAATGTCATCTGAAATCCCCCAGCTACAGGTTAGCGGGTTAGAGACGGCTGAACAGTCACCATGGCCGCAATTATCCTTTAATTGTAATTTAATACCTCATTCTCATTGCTCAGTTAGTTATGGTATAATCGTCTTGTTTGTATGAAGGTAGGGTGTTATAGCCACAGATCTCTCTATACTTAATTATACAGTGGGGAGTGGGGAGTGTCCCAGGAGCAGGGGTAAGGGTAAGGGTTAGGGTTAGGGTTAGGGTTAGGGTTTAAGGTTAGGCCCTACCAGGCTGCTCCCGGCTGCATCCTCCGCAGACCTCGGTCGGCTTCCCCACTCCGTCTCTCCCCCTTACGCACCTCGCCTCCGTCCCGGCCGTGGACCTCGCTTGGTCGCTGCTGATGGTTCTGGTGACTTGTTGAATATCTAGACTCATAGCAGCTGATTTAGGTGACTTGTTGAATATCTAGACTCCTAGCAGCTAATCAGGTGACTTGTTGAATATCTAGACTCCTAGCAGCTGACTAGGTGACTTGTTGAATATCTAGACTCCTAGCAGCTAATCAGGTGACTTGTTGAATATCTAGACTCCTAGCAGCTGAGCAGGTGACTTGTTGAATATCTAGACTCCTAGCAGCTGATCAGGGGCCTCATTTATAAAACTTGGCGTAGATTCCATCCTAAAACATTGCGTAAGCACAAACCTCAGAATCTACTAACGCAAGAAAATATTCAGATCTATAAAACTGTGCGGTGCACACCTGTAGCAGTCTTCTCTTTATAAATACCCACCTGCGGTGAATTGTGCGCTTGTGTACTCCTCCCAGTGTCCTCCCACTACTCCTCCCAGTGTCCTCCCACTACTCCTCCCAGTATCCTCCCACTACTCCTCCCAGTGTCCTCCCACTACTCCTCCTAGTGTCCTCCCACTACTCCTCCCAGTGTCCTCCCACTACTCCTCCCAGTATCCTCCCACTACTCCTCCCAGTGTCCTCCCACTACTCCTCCCAGTGTCCTCCCACTACTCCTCCCAGTGTCCTCCCACTACTCCTCCCAGTATCCTCCCACTACTCCTCCCAGTGTCCTCCCACTACTCCTCCCAGTGTCCTCCCACTACTCCTCCCAGTATCCTCCCACTACTCCTCCCAGTATCCTCCCACTACTCCTCCCAGTGTCCTCCCACTACTCCTCCCAGTATCCTCCCACTACTCCTCCCAGTGTCCTCCCACTACTCCTCCCAGTGTCCTCCCACTACTCCTCCCAGTGTCGTCCCACTACTCCTCCCAGTATCCTCCCACTACTCCTCCCAGTGTCCTCCCACTACTCCTCCCAGTATCCTCCCACTACTCCTCCCAGTGTCCTCCCACTACTCCTCCCAGTGTCCTCCCACTACTCCTCCCAGTGTCGTCCCACAATCATCCATAAATGCTCAATGCTAAATAGGTCATGAATATGCGACGTTGTTAAGTAGCCTTTGTTGGACTATCAATGAGGGAAAGACGGAGAGACGGCAACTGCAAGAAAGGCGAAATTTGCGGAGTGCGAGATCGAGGTCCTCATCACTGAGGTTGAGCGCCGTGAAGGTGTAGCTACTGTCTGGGGGTCAGTAGAGGATCTGGGCCACATTGTGGAGAACAGCACAAGCCCTAATAATCCGGCACACCTTAATAATAATAATAATAAACTTCAGTTTAAGTTACAAAGTGCTTTAGAAGACAAAATAAAAATAGTAGACAAACTGACGATGAACAAAATGATAAAAACAATTTAAAAACAGTTTAAAAGTTATACAACATTGAGCATAAGGAGCTACATATGAGAGAGTAAACTATGCTTAGCCCCTCAGTTGTATTTTTGCCCCCTCAGTTTAATCTTTATGTATCTATAGAAAAATATTTCCATAGATGTATGCTAGGGCGTCCATAGTAGCCCACTGAAACAGAGCTGAGGAGATCGATAGACAGACACGTCACTTAGTTCGGTTTCTCAGCCTGCTTGCTTTTCGTGGTGGTAAATACATTCCCCCCCATTGTGGGGGTGGGGGGGGGGGGGGGGGAGAGAGAGAGAGAGAGAGAGAGAGAGAGAGAGAGAGAGAGAGAGAGAGAGAGAGAGAGAGAGAGAGAGAGAGAGAGAGAGAGAGAGAGAGAGAGAGAGAGAGAGAGAGAGAGAGAGAGAGAGAGAGAGAGAGAGAGAGAGAGAGAGAGAGAGACTCCCCCTGCTGATTTTGACAGAATCGTTATCGTTCATAAATTCTCTGCAGTGCTTCGTTCTTATGTGAGTCTCTGATTAATAAATGTATTCTTTGATTTTGATCAGTAGCCTCATGTTGTTGTTCTTTAGCCTTTCTGAGGCTGTTGCAGGTTAAATCACTGAGTTTTATTTTATGAAAAATTGCCCCTTCAGTCACTTCATCCTGGCGCCGGCCCGGTAAAATAATCAATAAAATAAGAGTTAAGAGAATGCCTTTGTATAAAAATAGGTTTTAAGTAGTAACTTAAGATACAACAGACCACAATCCCTGTGAAAGCACACTTATAAAACTATGTTTTTAAGAGGACTGAGCTTTATTTTGTGATCTCCCCATCGGGCGTCGCTGATTCCCGTATCTGAAAAACTTTGCGGTGAGCTCTACGGGTGAAAGGATGCGTAGAAGTGCGCACCTTGTACCGCATAGAATTTTTCTATAAATCCCGATGTTTGCGGTAAAATATGCGTACGCACATTTCACCCCCGTTAACGCCACTTTTTTGTGCGTAGCAACCTTTATAAATGAGGCCCCAGGTGACTTGTTGAATATCTAGACTCCTAGCAGCTGATCAGGTGACTTGTTGAATATCTAGACTGCTAGCAGCTGATCAGGTGACTTGTTGAATATCTAGACTCCTAGCAGCTGATCAGGTGACTTGTTGAATATCTAGACTGCTAGCAGCTGATCAGGTGACTTGTTGAATATCTAGACTCCTAGCAGCTGATCAGGTGACTTGTTGAATATCTAGACTGCTAGCAGCTGATCAGGTGACTTGTTGAATATCTAGACTCCTAGCAGCTGATCAGGTGACTTGTTGAATATCTAGACTCCTAGCAGCTGATCAGGTGACTTGTTGAATATCTAGACTCCTAGCAGCTGACTAGGTGATGTCACTTCACGGACGGTAACATCCCAAGTTCAATACTGGAGAAATAAAGTGATCAGCTACCTTCTGTTGTGGAATTGACATCAGGTTCCAGGTTTTTTATCAGGCCAGGTTAAAGTGGAGTCTACTCGATCAACTGGATCTACTGGAGTGTTTATTGTGTTAATACTTTTGACTTGCAGACTTCTTCATGAAGCGTGGTGTGGCGGTGATGACCGTTAGAGAGCTGTTTGACTTCATCACCGACCCCTCTGTCACCAGCCACAACATCAACCTCTACGTGGAGAAGGTTTGACCTCTGTCCCCTAACTTTAGAATGACCCAGCTGTACCTTGAAAGGTGTGCTGTGTGTTTAGCATTTGGGTGATTTCAGGTCTGTGTAGTTTACATGTTAACAGTAAGTTCAGACCTGGTTTGTCTGTTGCGTTTACTGACCTGGTGTGTCTGCTGTGTTTACTGACCGGTCTGTCCAGGCGATGGCCATTGCTGCAGAGAGGACGACGGAGCAACGCTCCAACCAGGACCGTGTGGACGAGGAGGTAAACACTGAGGTTGCTCCATTGGGTTTCTAACCGGCAACCTGGAGCTGTAGAGAAGCATTTTTATCAGGGTTAGACGGTATGTAGGGCAGATTCTGGCCTGAGCTACAAACCCGAAAATATATTAGTTTGACTGGAGAGTTTTAGTGTCCGATGAAAGCTGTTTCAGAGGCTTTTCACCCTGATGAGAGTAAAATTCTGGATGAAACATTGAATTACTTGTATTTTGTGGAATAAAAATGGTCAAATTGAATGATATTGAATATCGGCACAATTATTGTCTATTGGCAGCTTCACTCTGAAAATATTGATATTGGCCTTTAACAAACCCACATTGATCAAACTGCATTCTCCAAAGTCAAAAACTGCAAATAGCTGCATGACCTTTGAACTTTGACCTTTGACCTCCCTCAGGTCTTTAAGAAGGCCTACATCCCCAGAACATTGACTGAGGTCAGTCACTATGAACGAGACGTTGACTCCATGAGGACAAAGGAGGAAGAGTCTTCACTCAACGTCCAGAACGACAATGTAGGTTAATTTATTAAGATACAGCATAATAATACTTAGCTACGTGTCCTGGAGAACATGAGTGGGCGAGCTGTAAGATACTGGAGAAGTAGTAGTAGTAGTAGTAGTAGTAGTAGTAGTAGTAGTAGTCCTACTAGCAGTAGTAATAGTAGGACTAGTAGGAGGAGTAGTAGTCCTACTAGCAGTAGTAATAGTAGTAGTAGTCCTATCAGTAGTAATAGTGGGAGTAGTAGTCCTACTAGCAGTAGTAATAGTAGTAGTAGTCCTATCAGTAGTAATAGTGGGAGTAGTAGTCCTACTAGCAGTAGTAGTAGTAGTAGTAGTAGTCCTAGCAGTGGAGGTGTAGTAGTAATAGTCCTACTAGCAGTAGTAGTAGTTCTACTAGCAGTGGAGTAGTAGTAGTAGTTCTACTAGCAGTTGTAGTAGTAGTCCTACTAGCAGTAGTAATAGTAGGACTAGTAGGAGGAGGAGTAGTCCTACTAGCAGTGGAGGTGTAGTAGTAATAGTCCTACTAGCAGTAGTAGTCCTACTAGCAGTGGAATAGTAGTAGTAGTTCTACTAGCAGTTGTAGTAGTAGTCCTACTAGCAGTATTAATAATAATAGTAGTAGTAGTAGTCCTACTAGTAGGAGTAGTTGTCCTAGTAGTAGTTCTACTAGCAGTAGTAGTCCTACTAGCAGTAATAGTAGTACTAGTAGCGATAGTAGTATAATTAGTACTTGTAGTAGTAGGAGTAGTACTACTAGCAGTAGTAGTAGTAGTAGTAGTGATAATAACACTAGTAATAGTAGTGGTTGTTAAGAGAGATGCGTGTGTGTGGTAATGTTGATGTTTTCTCTCGTCCAGGTTCTCTACCAGACGGTGACCGGGCTGAAGAAGGATCTGTCTGGAGTACAAACAGTACGACAACTAGTAGTGTTACTACCATAGTACTAGTAGCGTTACTACCATCGTACTAGTAATGTTATTATCATAGTATTGCCATAGTACTAGTAGTGTTATGCTATAGTACTAGTAGTGTTACACCATAGTAGTAATAGTGTTATGCCATAGTGCTAGTAGTGTTACTACCAAAGTACTACCATAGTACTAGTAATGTTATTATCATAGTATTGCCATAGTACTGATAGTGTTATGCCATAGTACTAGTAGTGTTACTACCATAGTGCTAGTAGTGTTATTACTGTAGTATGACCATAGTACTAGTAGTGTTATGCCATAGTACTAGTAGTGTTATTACTGTAGTATGACCATAGTACTAGTAGTGTTATGCCATAGTACTAGTAGTGTTACTACCATAGTAGTAGTAGTGTTATTACTGTAGTATGACCATAGTACTAGTAGTGTTATGCCATAGTACTAGTAGTGTTACTACCATAGTAGTAGTTTAGACTTGGGACAAGACATCTAAGGGTTAGAATCAGACAGACACACCAGGGTCAGGGTTCACCGCTGAAGTAAAATTGCTGTATTCCTCCATCGACCTGCAGATTCCTGCCCTGCTGGAGGAGGACAGCTCCTCTTTGGAGGAGGAGGAGGAGGAGGAGGAGGAGGAGCTCGCTGATGAACAGGAACACGGAGGGGAAGCCCAGACGGACAAAAAGGTTTTTACATTTTGTCAGATAGGATTGAGAATCATGACCACATTATCTCCCTAACCACATGAACACCTAAACCACCTGGTCTCCTAAACCACATGAACACCTAAACCACATGAACACCTAAACCACCTGGTCTCCTAAACCACATGAACACCTAAACCAGCTGGTCACCTAAACCACCTGGTCACCTAAACCACATGGTCACCTAAACCACATGAACACCTAAACCACATGAACACCTAAACCACCTGGTCACCTAAACCACATGAACACCTAAACCACCTGGTCACCTAAACCACATGAACACCTAAACCACATGAACACCTAAACCACCCGGTCTCCTAAACCACATGAACACCTAAACCACATGAACACCTAAACCACCTGGTCTCCTAAACCACATGAACACCTAAACCACATGAACACCTAAACCACCTGGTCTCCCAACCACATGAACACCTAACCACATGAACACCTAAACCACCTGGTCACCTAAACCACCTGGTCTCCCAAACCACATGAACACCTAAACCACCTGGTCTCCCAAACCACATGAACACCTAAACCACATGAACACCTAAACCACCTGGTCTCCTAAACCACATGAACACCTAAACCACCTGGTCTCCCAAACCACCTGGTCTCCCAAACCACATGAACACCTAAACCACCTGGTCTCCCAAACCACCTGGTCTCCCAAACCACATGAACACCTAAACCACATGAACACCTAAACCACCTGGTCACCTAAACCACCTGGTCTCCCAAACCACATGAACACCTAAACCACCTGGTCATCTAAACCACATGAACACCTAAACCACCTGGTCACCTAAACCACCTGGTCACCTAAACCACATGAACACCTAAACCACCTGGTCACCTAAACCACCTGGTCATCTAAACCACATGAACACCTAAACCACATGAACACCTAAACCACCTGGTCACCTAAACCACCTGATCACCTAAACCACCTGGTCTCCCAAACCACATGAACACCTAAACCACATGAACACCTAAACCACCTGGTCTCCCAAACCACATGAACACCTAAACCACATGAACACCTAAACCACCTGGTCACCTAAACCACCTGGTCTCCCAAACCACATGAACACCTAAACCACATGAACACCTAAACCACCTGGTCTCCCAAACCACATGAACACCTAAACCACCTGGTCTCCCAAACCACATGAACACCTAAACCACATGGACTCCCAAACCACATGAACACCTAAACCACATGAACACCTAAACCACCTGGTCTCCCAAACCACATGAACACCTAAACCACATGAACACCTAAACCACCTGGTCTCCCAAACCACATGAACACCTAAACCACATGGACTCCCAAACCACATGAACACCTAAACCACATGAACACCTAAACCACCTGGTCTCCCAAACCACATGAACACCTAAACCACATGAACACCTAAACCACCTGGTCTCCCAAACCACATGAACACCTAAACCACATGAACACCTAAACCACCTTTTCTTTTCTAATGTCTTGAATGATAAGAAACATGTCTTCAACAGAGCAGCTCTCTGATTTCTTCTGAATGTGTTTCTGTAAATCCATCTAATAATCTGCTGGTTTTTATTTTGCTTTTAGGAAAGGAAGAAAATGGCTAAAGAAGCACAGAGAGAAAAAAGAAAAACCAAAGTACCAAAACATGTGAAGAAGAGAAAGGAAAAAGTAGCCAAGACGAAGAAAGGCAAATAAGGATTTAAAACAGATTGTACCCCCGGACAGACTTCCTGTACCCCCGGACAGACTTCCTGTACCCCAACACACACTGACTAGCTGGCCTGTGGTCTGCAGACAGCACATGGCAGATTGAAATAAAAGCCAGTGTGTTCTAACAGACTGAAGAAGAAGAATGACTCAACCATTCAGAACCACTTGGGTTCTGATCTCATCTCATCTGGTTTCTGGGAGGCGATACCAATAGTTAGATTGAAGCTTCCGATAGCCGATATTTTGTGATGACATTCAATATCTTTCAATGCCGTTTTTATACCCAAAAGTAAGTAAGTATTCAGTGTAATAATAACAATAAAACATTCATACATACTCAGTTCAGTTCAAGTTCTTCCCATAGACAACCAGTGTAGTATTGATCAATTCAGTCAGCCTGTATCATATGTCAAACTGGCCCAGATCCATTTGAATGAAAAACAATATCAGATATCAATCTGAGTCTAGAGTGACAGGAGTGTTAGGTCAGCTGTTCACCAACCTATACAATCACGTTTTCTTTTACATCATGTGGACGGCCGGGTGCGTGAGCGTCGTTTACCTGGGGAAGAGATGGCACCAGGATGCATTATGGGAAGAAGGCAAGCCGGCGGAGGCAGTGTGATGCTCTGGACAATGTTCTCTGGGAAACCTTGGGTCCTGCATTCATGTGGATGTTACTTTGACTCGTACCACCTACCTCAACATGTTGCAGACCAAGTACACCCCTTCATGGCAACGGTATTCCCTGATGGCAGTGGTCTCTTTCAGCAGCATAATGCGCCACACTGCAAACATTGTTCAGGAATGGTTTGAGGAACATGACAAAGAGTTCAATATGTTGACTTGGCCTCCAAATTCCCCAGATCTCAATCCGATGGAGCATCTGTGGGATGTGCTGGAAAAACAAGTCCGATCCATGGAGGCCCCACCTCGTAACTTACAGGACTTAAAGGATCTGCTGCTAACGTCTTGGTGCCAGAGACCACAGGACACCTTCAGAGGTCTTGTGGAGTCAAGCTGTGGGGACCTACACAATATTAGGCAGGTGGTTTTAATGTTATGGCTGATCGATGTAAAGTCACCTTTTGCTGTTTTTACCACCAAAATGAGCCTTTTCCTGACTGAAAAAAAACATCTCCATTTGACTATTGCTAAATGTTTTTTAGAGGAAATTGTGCATGTAGGAAAATGAGAATAACCAAAGTTAAGTTAACCAATCAAAGGTCAGATTGGGGAGGAGTTTGTATGTCTGGTCAGGTTGGTGTTACCATGCAGGTGAAAGAAAACCACTATGATGTAAGGAGACCTCAGAGGAGCATCAGTCTGGAGGAGGTTAGAGAGTTATATCAAACAGAGTTGGACTCCGTCAGTCCACTGTGACACACAAAACATACAAGAGACAAGAAAAATATTAAAACTAGTAAAAAAAAAAAACAAGAATAACATCCAGAGATCTGCAAGCCTCCATCGGTGCATCTGATGTCACCGTGCATCAAAAAGAACAAGCCAGGAAGAACCACTACTACTATTACCACAATACTACGCCACGCCACGCCACGCCACGCCACGCCACGCCACGCCACGCCCATTTAGCAGACCCTTTTATCCAAAGCGACTTACAAAGGTAGTTGACACTATGTGGGGATCTAACCCACGACCCTGAGAGTCTCATGCTCTACCGACTGAGCTACTACTACTAATACTGCAGTACTATTACTACACTACAGTACATACGTTACACTACATTACATTAGTTATGTTTCTGGATGACTTTTACCAAGAAAACCTGCAGCCTACTCTGATCAGCTCTGATCTTGGGTCAGTGTGTTTCTCTGATCCTGGGTCAGTGTTTGATAACAACACTGACGTGGGTTCAGTTGATAACAGAAATAATCTTAACAGAAAAGAACTTTCACATCACATCAGCTTCTCTAGGAACACGACCTACTGATCCTTATCACATGACGTGTGTGTGTGTGTGTGTGTGTGTGTGTGTGTGTGTGTGTGTGTGTGTGTGTTGTTCTATTGAAGCTTCACACAGCAGAATAAACTTCCATCAAACTGCCTCACCTCGACAGATAGTGGGTGGGGCCTATTTACTACTACTAGTACATGAGTACTACTCAGAACTACCACATGATTAGTACTTACTACTACTTAGTAAATGAGTATTACTCAGAACTACCACATGATTAGTACTTACTACTATTAGTACGAGTACTACTCAGAACTACCACATGATTAGTACTTAATCCTACTTAGCACATGAGTACTACTCAGAACTACCACATGATTAGTACTTACTACTACTTAGTAAATGAGTACTACTCAGAACTACCACATGATTAGTACTTACTACTAGTACATGAGTACTACTCAGAACTACCACATGATTAGTACTTACTACTATTAGTACATGAGTACTACTCAGAACTACCACATGATTAGTACTTAATCCTACTTAGCACATGAGTACTACTCAGAACTAGTTACTACTTGGTACTAGTAAGTACTACCACATGGTTACTACTACTACTACGGGGATCAATAAAGTATCTAGCTACAAGGTTACTACTTGGTACTAGTCAGTACTACTACACAGTTACTACATGGTATTAGTATTGACTACTTGGTACTAGTCAGTACTACTACACAGTTACTACTTGGTACTAGTCAGTACTACAACACGGTTACTACATGGTATTAGTATTGACTACTTGGTACTAGTCAGTACTACTACACAGTTACTACTTGGTACTAGTCAGTACTACTACACAGTTACTACTTGGTACTAGTCAGTACTACTACACTACTGTACTGACAATTCACTATCTTATTGTCCATTATCATACAGAACTGAACACAGAACAGCCCTCACTGACTGTCTCTAACACACACACACACACACACACACACACACACACACACACACACACATACATACACGTACACACGAAACAGAATTAGATGTAGGAACTGAATGAGCTGTTTGTTGAGTAGAAGAAGAATCGGAGGTCTGTTTCATGTACCGCCGAGTCCTCGTGACCCGACGGGCTCGTGACCCGACGGGCTCGTGACCCCGACGACCTTCATATGACACCAGAAACTGAAACTTTTTCAGAAAACGTTTCCCATGTAGCCGAGCAGGAAGCAGATCTGTATTGATTATCTGTCACATCACAGTGATGATCAGCATGTCTGCTTGACATTGATGATAATGATGATGATGGGAGGAAGGTCCCATCCAGCAGAAGGAGGCACGTGCTGGGCATGCAGTGCTCCCATTGGTCAGTTCTCAGGAAGAAGGCGGGCTCTGGTAGGTTGGCTGGTGTATAAATGTTGGCTGAACGTCCAGTGAAGTTCAGTCACATCAGAGACGACCAGGTGCCTCTTCCTCTTCCTCTTCCTCTTCTACTGCAGCAGAGCAGCAGGTTGTTCCTCATCATCATCATGACTGACTGGTCAGACTGTCTGGAGTTTGGTGTCTCCATCGCTAAACAAGCCAGCCAGGTAACTGTCTGTCTGTCTCTGTCTCTCTCTCTGGCTGTCTGTCTGTCTGTCTCTGTCTCTCTCTCTGGCTGTCTGTCTGTCTGTCTCTGTCTCTCTCTCTCTCTCTCTGCCTGTCTGCCTGCCTGCCTGCCTGCCTGCCTGTCTGTCTGTCTGTCTGTCTGCCTGTGTTGTAATATGTATTGTAATCTATTACAACATGTTTTGTCAGGTTCACGTTTGTAGGTTGATAAAAGGTTTCAGGAATCTGAAGAATGAAACTGACCTCTGGCAGGGTTCACTATGGCTTTCATGCTGTCTCTCTCTCTGTCTGCCTGTCTGTCTGTCTGTCTGGTCCAGATCATCCTAGCTGCCTGCAAGCAGCAGAAGGAGGTGATGTTGAAAAGTTCTCCAGCTGATCTGGTGACAGAAACTGACCAGAGAGTTGAGAAGATCCTGATCTCAGCCATCAGAGACAAATACCCACTGCACAAGTAAGACACTGCCTGCCCGCCTGCCAGAAAGAATACAGCAGTAGTACTCTGATATAATTACTACTGTCATAATACTGCTGTAGTACTCTGATATAGTTACTACTGTTGCACCTTCTTCCATCTGAAGCTTGTTTATTGATCAGGTTCTGGACGCTTGCTCTTCGTTAGCAGGAGCCACGGCCCGTCAGTTTAACCTCCAGTCAGCCAACCCCTGAGGTCAGCAAGGTCAAAGTCTGCCCAGTAACAGGAAACAGGAAGTCAGCAGGGAAATTGATGTGGCCATGTGGCCAGAGTGGTGGTGGTGTTGTTAGTCTGTCAGCTTTCCTCCTGACCTACAGGTTCATTGGGGAGGAGTCGGTCGCTGCCGGGGAACGCCTGGAGCTGATGGACAGTCCGACTTGGATCATCGACCCCATTGATGGAACCGTAAACTTTGTCCACAGGTCAGTATCTACACCTAGAACCTTCAGTCCAGCAGTATCTCCATCTAGAACCATTTGGTCCAGCAGTATCTCTACCTAGAGCCACCTAGAACCTTCAGTCCAGCAGTATCTCCACCTAGAACCATCTAGAACCATTTGGTCCAGCAGTATCTCCACCTAGAACCATCTAGAACCTTTTGGTCCAGCAGTATCTCCACCTGGAACCATCTAGAACCTTTTGGTCCAGCAGTATCTCCACCTAGAACCATCTAGAACCTTCAGTCCAGCAGTATCGCCACCTAGAACCATCTATAACCTTCAGTCCAGCAGTATCTCCACCTAGAACCATCTATAACCTTCAGTCCAGCAGTATCTCCACTGGAACCATCTAGAACCTTCAGTCCAGCAGTATCTCCACCTAGAACCATCTAGAACCTTCAGTCCAGCAGCATCGCCACTTAGAACCACCTAGAACCTTCAGTCCAGCAGTATCGCCACCTAGAACCATTTCACTGGTTGCTAAATTCTTCTCACAGGTTTCCCTTTGTGGCGATCTCCATTGCCTTCGCTGTCAACAAGCAGGTAAATACATTTAACCGTCTGAGATGTTATAATACTGTACTGATGAGTTATATATATGTATATAGTTATATATGGTTATATATATTTATATAGTTATATATGGTTATATGTCCAGACGGAGTTCGGTATTGTCTACAGCTGTGTGGAGGATAAACTCTACTGTGCTCAGAGAGGAAAAGGAGCTTTTCTCAATGGAGTCCCATTGCAGACCTCTGGACAGGAGGGTAACGTACCTCCATCTATACCTCCATCTATACCTCCATCTATACCTCCATCTATACCTCCATCCATCATCATGCATTCTAATCCTCCTTACTGTCTGATCAGACATCAGCCGGTGTCTGGTGGTAACGGAGATCGGAGCAGAGAGGGATGACCTGGCGTTGTCCACCATGACCTCCAACATCTTCAGGCTGCTGAAGCTTCCAGTCCACGGGTGAGGAAACGCCAATTGAACTGGTCACTGGTGGACCAGTATGGCTTCATGAAGACCAATTGTTTCTTAAATTGCGTGGTTTTCTCCTTCAGTATTCATAAGTCTCTTCCTGTCCTGCAGCGTTCGGGCGGTGGGAACGGCGGCGGTCGACATGTGTCTGGTGGCAACAGGAGGTGCTGACGCCTATTACCACATCGGAATGCACTGTTGGGACATTGCCGCCTCCGCCATCATCGTCCAGGAGGCCGGAGGAGTCGTCATGGATACCGACGGTCTGTAGACTAGCTGCTAGTCGTGTTCAACCTATTTTTACCTCCTTAACACAACAATACGACTGATGTCATTCTAGAATCTACACCATTGTTCTCCACCGTCGCCCCAGATTGGCTAGTTAACCTCCGTCTGCCTTTGCAGGTTCAGAGTTTGACATGATGTCCAGGAGGGTCATCGCAGCGAGCTCCTCCGCTGTGGCCAATCAGATTGTGCGAGTGGTCCAAGCCTTCCCCTGTCGCCGTGACGACGAGGATCCATCCAAGTGTATATGTGAAGCGTCCAGCAACCAAAATGGGCTTTAAGCAATTAAAGTTCCTGACAGCATCCAAAGAAGACGGATACTGATGTCTGGGATCCAGGAGACGTCCTTAAAGCAGATGATCTACACCAACAACCAACCACTACAACAACTCAGCTCACTGGTTAACACCCTCAACCAGAGAGGAGGAACTAGTTAGTGAACTGAGCTGCTGTAGTGGTCGGACTCTGTGGTCCAGGATGAACGCAACTGCCATAAAACATAGTTCTAACTCATTTTATGTTTCATGTTTTATTTGTGGGTCTTTGTTTATGGACAGCCAAATCCATTTTTTTCTATTTAGCAGCCCAATTAAATGTAAAGTCTGGAATAAAATGGAAATAATATAAACTTCTTAATTGACTGTTTTACTGAGTGACGTCCCAGTTTTATCGTTCAGTGTGTGATAACACGTCCTGCTGCCTGCACACACTTCCTCGTGTGTGATACCACTCAGTATTTGAAGTGTTCTAGTATCCCCAGCCTTGGTTGAACTTCGTCGAGTGGCCAGCAGGGGCCAGCAGGGGGCAGCACCGGGCTACAGGTCTGCATGTGAAGAAGAAGAACAAACACGGAAGTAGTTTCAACCATTGAGCCAGGACCGGATTATAAATCTGTCAAACCGATACCTGGTGCGTTTTTCATCTTTAAAGCTTTTTCTCCACCGTTCCGCTGCGGCGAAGGTAGTCCCCATATTACATCAAACACTATGTAGCTAGCTAGACAGCTAGTTTAATACTTGTCTGTTAAACTGTGTAGTTTGACGCTCCTCCGGCCAAACTCGATTCAAAACCTGGCAGTTAAAAGTTTCCTTGCTTATGGACAAATGTGAACACCTGGTAGAACATGGCTGGAGACCTGCTGTAGGTCGGTAGGGTCTTCTGGTTGTTTCGGCATCTAAATGAAACGCCAAGCAGCACTTTATTTTAATAAATTGTATTTTAGAACCACTCGGTTCTGTGCTCTCCACCACACTGCTCGGTGTTCTGGACTATGAGGCGACCCGGTTCTAGCAGTTGAAATGTTATTAAACTGCTGATAATCATTCCGGGTCTTTTCAGTGAGTCGGATAAGAGTCGACTCTTTTGGCTTCCAAACGGCACCTTATTCGGTAATTTCTTCTGATTGGTGTTTCCATCCATCACTTACACTTACAGCGGAACGTTACTGGACCCTTTCCTGTTATTAAGAGAACGTAGCTGGACGGTAGAACAGCAGGATGTTAAACTGCACAGCAACCATTCAAGTCAACCACTGAACCTTTCAGAACAAATAACAATTATAAAAGCAGAACACAATATGAATAACAACGTATAAGATAGATAATGTTGAATGAATAAAAATAAGTAATACAACTGAATAGTTTCTCTTTGAATAGAAGCATGTTAACTCATTCAAAAGAAATCACAATAATGAAAATCAAACATAATACTGCATCAAGACTAATGAAATAAAAAAACAACTGATTTGTTTATTAAGGTGTTATGAAATTATTTGTGCATCTATAAAGCTGATATCAAATATCAACAAATATCTTAAATTATTTTTGCATCAAAAGCTTCAACATCACACAGATTATTCAGTGTTAAAAGATCAAGTAAGTGACATCACACAACATACCGCGAAACACACAGACACACAGTGTATTAAACATTGTGTTTTTCCATATAAGGTGGTAGTCCTCCAACATGGCCGACGTCTGGCAGGATGCCATGGACCATGCGGTGGCTCTGGCCAGAAAAGCAGGAGCTGTAAGTTAATGTTCCTTTGCTAAAAAATATCTTCCCCAGTCGATTCCAGTCTCTCCTAGTCTGTTCCAGTCTCTCCCAGTCTGTCCCAGTCTCTCCTAGTCTGTCCCAATCTCTCCCAGTCTGATGGGAGTATTGATCACACTAGCTGATAGTTGATCAGATTATTGATCAGACTGTGTGTACAGATGGTGCGGGGGGCGTTGCAGGATGAGATGAAGGTGATGATGAAGAGTTCGTCTGTTGACCTGGTGACCCAGACCGACCAGCAGGTGGAGGAACTTATCATCCAATCAGTGAAGGAGAAATTCCCCACACACCGGTAGACACACCGCTTGCTGTGTGTGTGCGTGTGTGTGTGTGTGCGTGTGTGCGTGCATGTGCACGCCTGTAACATTCCACTACTGTTGTTATTCCTCTGAACAGACCAGCAGCTCCTAACTTTATTGGTAGTGTTTTCTAATCTAACTTTATTGGTAGTGTTTTCTGAGACAGAGTTTACAGAGTGCTTGACAGACTAATAAAAGACAAACATTTCAGACAAAAGAAGAAGACAACAAACCACTCAACCATAGATCTAGTTTAAATATGGTGTATTAATAATCTACATTATGAATATGGTGTATTAATAATCTACATTATGAAAATTGTTTATTAATAATCTACATTATGAATATGGTTTATTAATAATATACATTGTGAATATGGTTTATTAATAAATATACATTATGAATATGGTTTATTAATAGATCTACATTATGAATGTGGTTTATTAATAGATCTACATTATTAATAGATTTATAGGGGAGGAGTCTGTGGCTGCTGGTGAAGCCTGTATCCTGACTGACAGTCCAACCTGGATCATCGACCCCATTGACGGAACAACCAACTTTGTCCACGGGTAAATTATTATTATTAATAATAATAAATATTTATATAATACTATGTAAAAGCAGAGAAAATACAAAAAGTCATGTAAACATTAATGGCAACCAGAAACATCTGTCATCATGTTGGTTATGAAATGAAGCAACGATGATGGTCGGTAATATTAAGTCGCTTTGATGATGATGTATTACAAGGAAACATTCAGAGTATGAAATGTTTCAATCTGAAATAGGTTAACTGAAAATCAAACAGTTGCGGGTGCTACCGTTAATTCTGCACACAATAACCTCCATTAATAACATCAGTAACCGTATTAATAACATCAATAACCTCCATTAATAACATCAGTAACCGTATTAATAACATCAATAACCTCCATTAATAACATCAGTAACCGTATTAATAACATCAATAACCTCCATTAATAACATCAGTAACCGTATTAATAACATCAGTAACCTCCATTAATAACATCAGTAACCGTATTAATAACATCAGTAATCTCCATTAATAACATCAGTAACCGTATTAATAACATCAGTAACCTTCATTAATAACATCAGTAACCGTATTAATAACATCAGTAATCTCCATTAATAACATCAGTAACCTCCATTAATAACGTCAGTAACCGTATTAATAACATCAGTAATCTCCATTAATAACATCAGTAACCGTATTAATAACATCAATAACCTCCATTAATAACATCAGTAACCGTATTAATAACATCAATAACCTCCATTAATAACATCAGTAACCGTATTAATAACATCAGTAATCTCCATTAATAACATCAGTAACCGTATTAATAACATCAGTAACCTTCATTAATAACATCAGTAACCGTATTAATAACATCAGTAATCTCCATTAATAACATCAGTAACCTCCATTAATAACGTCAGTAACCGTATTAATAACCAATGATAACCTTATCAATAGCCATTACTAACCAGTATTAACATTGTCTCTGTTTCCCTCAGATATCCTTTTGTTGCTGTTTCCATCGGCTTTGCTGCCAATAAGCAGGTCAGTCAAACTACAGGTCAGTTCAGTTCAGACCACCAGAGTTTAGTTCAGTTCAGACTACCACAGTTCAGACCACCACAGTTCAGTTCAGGTCAGACCACCAGAGTTTAGTTCAGTTCAGACTACCACAGTTCAGACCAGCTCAGTTCAGACCACCACAGTTCAGTTCAGGTCAGACCACCAGAGTTTAGTTCAGACCACCTCAGTTCAGTCAGACCACCACAGTTCAGTACAGGTCAGACCACCAGAGTTTAGTTCAGTTCAGTTCATACTACCACAGTTCAGTTCAGACCAGCTCAGTTCAGATCACCACAGTTCAGTCCACCTTAGTTCAGTTCAGTTCAGACCACCTTAGTTCAGTTCAGTTCAGACCACCACATTTCAGTTCAGTTCAGACCACCTTAGTTCAGTTCAGACCATCACAGTTTAGTTCAGTTCAGACCACCTCAGTTCAGTTCAGACCACCACAATTCAGTTCAGTTCAGACCACCTCAGTTCAGTTCAGGCCACCACAGTTCAGTTCAGTTCAGACCACCACAATTCAGTTCAGTTCAGACCACCACAGTTCAGTTCAGACCACCTCAGTTCAGTCCATCACAGTAAGCGTTCAGTCAGACCACCTCAGTTCAGTTCAGACCACCTCCACCAAAGCATCAGATCAGTTTTTCTAGAGAGGTGCTATATAATAAAACTTACTTACTGTTCTAACGGATTCTACTGGGCTGATTTGATCCAGACCATCACTTCAATCATCTGTAGTTCAGTCTGAAGGACGGCTGTTTCTAATAGGCTAGTTAACAGACCGTTTAATAGACCTGTTAACAGACTGGTTAATAGACCTGTTAACAGACCGGTTAATAGACCTGTTAACAGACTGGTTAATAGGCTAGTTAACAGACCATTTAATAGACCTGTTAACAGACCGGTTAATAGACCTGTTAACAGACTGGTTAATAGGCTAGTTAACAGACCATTTAATAGACCTGTTAACAGACCGGTTAATAGACCTGTTAACAGACTGGTTAATAGGCTAGTTAACAGACCATTTAATAGACCTGTTAACAGACTGGTTAATAGACCTGTTAACAGACCGGTTAATAGACCTGTTGACAGACTGGTTAATAGGCTAGTTAACAGACCATTTAATAGACCTGTTAACAGACTGGTTAATAGACTTGTTAACAGACTTGTTATTATACCAGCTAACAGACTGTCTGTACCTCCAGCTGGAGTTCGGGGTGGTCTACAGCTGTGTTGAAGATAAGATGTTCACGGCCAGAAGAGGGAAGGGAGCATTCTGTAATGGACGACCACTGCAGGTTTCTGATCAAAAAGGTGAATCAATAACTGACTTATCAATAACAGACACTGTTTACTTATCAGTAACAGGTTTACTTATTAATCACCATTATTAAATGAACTGGAGTCAGGTGGATCTCTGTGGTAACGCTAGGTTGAGGTTAGTGGTGATTTTCTGTGGTTGTTACCATGGCAATGACGGAGTTAGGCATGTTAAAGGGGAATTCCGGTATTTTTACAAATTTGTCATTTATACCGCAAAATAGGTATAAAAGTTTTGGAATTGATCCGGTAGATCACCTCAGTCGGCAGTCGTGAAACGGGCTGCTATGGCTGCAACGTAATCCTTTGGGGCAAGTGGGACGATCAAAGTACGTCCACTAAAAGTGTTTTGTTTTTGCCACTGACAGGATCAGATTGTTATTGGTGTCTGACAACATTAGGAAAGGATCCTACAGAGATAGACCTTTTTTTAAGCAGAAACCTGTTGAACCTCTTCCTGCAACAACTCACCTCATCTTTCAGATTTCAGAGCGAGACTTCTGTTTCTGGTTAACCAAAGGTCTATCTCTGTAGCGAGGGGAGTTCGTGAGGAGGAGAATCATGAGGGCAGGTGAAACAGAGCAGACATCATCTGATTATTACAGGCAGTTAAAAAGTAATAATTCATGTTACTGACGAGATGCGGTAGACTTGTCAGCTCTGAAAGTAGTGCACAACCGCAAGAAGTGGAAGGGGCCGGTGATGGAGAGGATCAGAGTTCGGTAAAGTTGGAAATATATTGACAGATTCGAACTTCCCGGATCAATAACTCATAAGCGAAACGTTGTTAAAACACAAACGGCGCCTCTTTCCCACCGTAGTAAGGTAGACAATGAGCTACAACCTAACTTTCATCAAAACGAGCCGTCCTCTGAGCTGGACAAATAACATTGGTCTCTTTGTACAGCCGGCTGTGAGACGAGTGGGCAGGGACCGTCTAAAAAGTGCAACACCTAAAAGAGATACTACAAAAATATTCAATAACGTCACTGTTATACAGTGTAGTGTCCCCAAAATCACTTCACACATCAATGGTCTCCTGTTGGTTATACTACAGTACTTACTTTTGAAAAATGTGCTTTTGGTGAATTTTTATTGGGAAAAATATTTAATTTAATATTCACATGTGCACATGATCAGAATGGTACCACCTCCGCCTCATTTTGAGCCAGGAAAACCCTGAACATTTCATTTCAATGCATTCCTTTTCCATCGTGACAGCGGATATCGTTGTAGCTCCTGAAATCAATTCATTCAACTGGTGGGATTCGGTCTTTTCCTGTCAAGTTTAATCTGCATCAGGTGACTTGTTGAATATCTAGACTCATAGCAGCTGATCAGGTGACTTGTTGAATATCTAGACTCCTAGCAGCTGATCAGGTGACTTGTTGAATATCTAGACTCCTAGCAGCTGATCAGGTGACTTGTTGAATATCTAGACTCCTAGCAGCTGATCAGGTGACTTGTTGAATATCTAGACTCCTAGCAGCTGATCAGGTGACTTGTTGAATATCTAGATTTCTAGCAGCTGATCAGGTGACGTGTTGAATATCTAGACTCCTAGCAGCTGATCAGGTGACTTGTTGAATATCTCGACTCCTAGCAGCTGATCAGGTGACTTGTTGAATATCTAGACTCCTAGCAGCTGATCAGGTGACTTGTTGAATATCTAGACTCCTAGCAGCTGAGGTTTTAGTCATACAGATTTTAGCAGGTGATGTCTGCCTGTCTGTCTGACTGCCTGCCTGTCTGTCTGTCTCACACAAGGAGATTGATCAACATTGACCAACTTTTTATTAAGTTGCTTACATGCTGATATTGTGGCGGTGCACCACAGATGTATGGGAAACACTGACTGTGGTATGATGTAATGTGGTGTGGTACAGTATAGTGTGGTATGGTTAGCTATGGGGTAGTGTGGTAATAACAGATGTAATTGAGCTAAAACTTTATAAACTGACCTCTGACCTGTGGTTTTTGTTCATCAGAAATCCACAAATCAATCATCGCCACAGAGTTTGGTTCCAACAGAGACCCAGAGGTCGTCGACAAAATCTTCTCCAGCATGAGGAAGATCCTCTGCATTCCCGTGCACGGGTACTGATAACTATTCTGTTTACTGTAATATTATAACATAGTACTACATAGTACTGCTACTGTGATATTATACTTTGATCTAAACAACATGATCTGCAATACAAGACAGCAGGGAAACCAACTAGACTGTTTGTAGAGTTAGATTAGAGGTTATTATGTCTAGAATACAGAGGTTTAGGTTGCTATAGCAACATCTAAATGTCATACTCATAATGAACCCTACAGGAAGTGGTCCTCCGGTAAATGTGTTTTTCAGGATGCGGGGTGCAGGTACAGCAGCTACCAACATGTGTCTGGTGGCGTCTGGCTGTGTGGAGGCCTACTATGAGATCGGTATCCACGTCTGGGACTTCGCCGCCGGCTCAGTCATCGTCTCCGAGGCCGGGGGGGTCCTGATGGACGTGGACGGTATGGAGGTTAAAATATGAGACCAGAAGGAGAAGTCACTCTGGATTATTAGCCAAATAAATGGCTTTGGTTACTAAATAGTACCTCTAAATTTGATTTAGAGGTGATATAACTGGTTGAAGTGCATAGTGATACATTACCATCAGAGTGTTTTTGGTCTAGTTCTCAAGTGAGTACCAACAGAAGTGGTTTGGTCTCACATACAAACACATCTGTTGTCACGGTGATGGCAGTTGTCTACAGTGCCTTGCAAAAGTATTCACCCCCCTTGGTGTTTTTTCCTATGTTGTTTCCTATTTGTTTGTTATT
Source organism: Hoplostethus atlanticus (assembly GCA_034670405.1). NCBI lineage: Eukaryota > Metazoa > Chordata > Actinopteri > Trachichthyiformes > Trachichthyidae > Hoplostethus > Hoplostethus atlanticus. Next base: position 366,683 of record JAXDDX010000198.1, read on the forward strand.
ATTTTTTGGGGGGTTTGTATCATTTGATTCACACAACATGCCTACCACTTTGAAGATGCAAAATATTTTTTATTGTGAAACAAACAAGAAATAAGACAAAAAAAAACTTGAGTGTGCATAACTATTCACCCCCCCAAAGTCAATACTTTGTAGAGCCACCTTTTGCAGCAATGACAGCTGCAAGTCTCTTTGGGTAAGTCTCTATAAGCGTGGCACATCTAGCCAAAACTGCTCCAGCTCCTTCAAGTTGGATGGTTCTGCTGGTCATACCACAGATTCTCCATTGGATTGAGGTCTGGGCTTTGACGAGGCCATTCGACCACTCGAGTGTTGCTTTAGCAGTATGCTTAGGGTCGTTGTCCTGCTGGAAGGTGAACCTCCGTCCCAGTCTCAAATCTCTGGAAGACTGGAACAGGTTTTCCTCAGGAATTTCCCTGTATTTAGCGCCATCCATCATTCCTTCAATTCTGACCAGCTTCCCAGTCCCTGCCAATGACAGACATCCCCACAGCATAATGCTGCCACCACCATGCTTCACTGGGATGGTGTTCTCGGGGTGATGAGAGGTGTTGGGTTTGCGCCAGACAGTGTTTTCCTTGATGGCCAAAAAGTTCAATTTTAATTTTAAAGTTCATCTGACCAGAATACCTTCTTCCATATGTTTGGGGAGTCTCCCACATGCCTTTTGGCCAACTCCAAACGTGTTGTCTTGTTTTTTTCTTTCAGCAATGGCTTTTTTCTGGCCACTCTTCCTAAAGCCCAGCTCTGCGGAGTGTACGGCTTAAAGTGGTCCTATGGACAGATACTCCAATCTCCGCTGTGGAGCTTTCCAGCTCCTTCAGGGTTGTCTTTAGTTTCTTTGTTGCCTCTCTGATTAATGCCCTCCTTGCCCGGTCCGTGAGTTTTGGTGGGCGGCCCTCTCTTGGCAGGTTTGTTGTGGTGCCATATTCTTTCTATTTTGTAATAATGGACTTAATGGTGCTCCGTGGGATGTTCAAAGTTTGGGATATTTTTTTATAACCCAACCCTGATCTGTACTTTGTCGCTGACCTGTTTGGAGAGCTCCTTGGTCTTGGTGGTGTTGCAGACTCTGGGGCCTTTCATTACAGGTGTGTATATACTGAGATCATATGACAGATCATTTAACTAATTGTGTGATTTCTGAAGGTAATTGGTTGCACCAGATCTTATTTAGGGGCTTCATAGCAAAGGGGGTGAATACACGCACCACTTTTCAGTTTTATTTTTTGTAGAATTTTTTAAAACAAGTTTTTTATTTCATTTCACTTCACCAAGTTGGACTATTTTGTGTAGGTCCATTACATAAAATCCAAATAAAAATCCATTTAAATTACAGGTTTGTTGCAATGTAATGCAACAAAATAGGAAAAACGCCAAGGGGGGTGAATGCTTTCACATATCAAACTGAGTGCAGGCTAACCATTCTAAGGCCTGATAAAGCGTCACCAGTGTCCAACAGTGTTTCAGAGTGAAACTGTGTTCAGGAGGCGAGGTGGACCTGATGTCCAGGAGGGTTGTAGCTGCCAACAGCAGGAGCATCGCTGAGCGGATCATCAAAGAGATCGACGCCTTCAAACCTCGGAGAGACGACGCTCCTTCACCAGCTCAACAGTGACCCCTGCTGAGATACAGCTATTCTGAAACGACCTCCAGAAAGGTCATCTGCTGTCCCCATCATGATTGTATGACCATTAGAATAAGAAAACATGAAACAACAAGAACAACTTGTCCAATACTAATCACTTCTTAAGAGGTTTTTCCATCTTTCTGCTAGATGATTGAGGCAGCAGATGTAATCCTTCAACGAGCTCTCAACATTTCACAGGTTTGCTTGGATGGAAACACCACTACTGTCACACATTCAGCTGTGGCATGTTTAAAAGTAAAAAAGTCTTTTAGTCTCCACTGATATCAGTAGACCACCCAAGCAACCGTGGGTGGGCGGAGTCATCCCCCTGGGAGGGGTTTAGTGAAGTTGAGTGGGTATCATGAATGCTACTGAAGCCAAATTGATCACCGATTGATATGTGCTGAAGATTTGTCACTGAAGCCATTTCATGCATGAACTGTATTACAACAAATGTATATTTAACTGTACTGAAACCAAAGTGAGATATTTTAAACAGACCAAGTATCTGCACATGGACGTTAGAAAATAGGTTAAGGTTCACTAACAAAGAAACCAGGCTGGTAAATAAGTTTTTAATAAGGTATTTATTGAAACACAGGCTGGTAAAGTGCGTCTCAGCTGGAATGTATTACTGAACTAGAGGAAGGTTGAGGGTTCAGACTTTAGTCCTTCAGACTTTAGATGTGATGTGACGTCTTAGCCTCATCAAGGGGGAAGGCGGGCTACGATACACTTCCTGTCTCATGGCAAACCGTTGCAGATTGTAGCTTTAATACATCAGCTGCATCTTCTGACCTCAGATCAGGAGATAGATGGAACAGTGGCTTTCAACACAAACTTCTGATATTTTTATTAAGTCAAACTCTGAGTTGGTTTTCCAAAATGAACTTTTCAGTTGTTGGGTGACATTTTGACAGATCTTTCATATGAAATAATCAGTTATCCATATCCAAAATAGACCATATTCCTTTGAAAGGAAGAGCTTGTCTTCTAATTGTTCCTGAATGTTTCTGCTCTTCTGTTCATGAATTTGTTAGCAACTAAATAAAATTGTTTAATAATGTTCTTTATTGTGAAATTACTCACATCATGAGTTATGGATACCGAACGCCCTCTTTGACTATTAGAACCACCACACAGACCGGCAGCAACAGGCTAACAGTTAACTCACTGTCTGCTAGCACAGTCAGTAGCTGGAGCTACAGACCGGCCATCACCAGACTTCTAAAACCCTTTAGATTACATTCAGTCAGGATGAGAGCAGGAAACCTCATGTTCATCAGGAAATCATCACTGTTAGTCCAGTCATGAACACATATCATAACATAGAATACAGTACAGTAAGATGCTGCTGACCAGGCATCACCATTAATACTATTGGCTACAGGGGGTGGACAAACTAAACAAGCAACAGGAAAAAGGGCTTTTACTTTGAAGTAACTAAATCCCAATTCCAGCAGCAGCTTCACAAAACTCATGTTAAATTTAATGTTAGCAGTGTGTCAGCTTTACAAGAGCTCTGATCATCACCACTTTCATAACTATAATAACTAACTTAGTTCAAAACTAACCAACTGACTGAGTTCCACAGAAGCCAGATAGTTAAAAGGTTAAAATCCTGACGACAGACAGACAAACTTGACAGGTTAGTTGGACAAATGGACATTTAACAGGACAGTTGGGCAGACGGACAGTTACCAGGTTAGCTAGTAACCAGACCAAACCAGCGCCTGCACCATATAGTGTCTTCAGAAACCTCTTGTATGGGCGTCATGGCGGCTCAGTGGTCTGAGGCGCATACCACATGACCGTCCTGGGTTCGAATCCGGCCCGGGACCTATGTCGCATGTCATCCCTCCTCTCTCACCTGATCTTTCCTGTCTCTCTCTACTGACTGTCAAATAAAGGAAAAATGGCAACAAAAAAAAAGAAACCGCAGGATGCAGTAAGGGCGTGTCTACACATGTGGGCAGGCTTACATATGTAGCCCCGCCCACTGATGTTTGGTCACTCACTTTATTTTTTATTAGTAGAATTATTTTATTATTACATTTTTAGAAAAACATAACAATTTCCTTCTTTTTCAACGGTATCAAACACAAAAACGAGCAATATAGGACTATTTCACAAAAAATAATAGTAGTATTAGATAATTACACAATTTCCAAATATTGCTTTGTTCTTAGAATTCCAGGTCTCATTTTATTGGTTAATGTTCTTTTCTTTTTTTTTTAAGTTTTCATTTCAAACTGATTCTCATCCATTGAAAATAAAAGAATTGCTGCCTGATTGGCTCAATTTTTATTCAAAATGTTAAGAGGTTAAATATCAGTGAAATTGACAGCCAAACCCCAACTGCTATCTGAAGACATTTTTACTTCAGATAATCTACCAATTACTTTCCTCAGGCTGTATTACCCTGTAGTGTCCAGCAGGGGCGCTAGTTAGTCGCTGAGCAGCAGTACTGCATGGTCCTGGGGAGGGACTCTGGGAGCCGTGGTGGTCAGAGGGCAAAGGTCATTTTTCAGCTTGACTGGGGAGGGCCGATGTTTCCTGAGGGGGACGCTGTTAGTCAGAGTCTGGAAGGACACATGACAGACAGGTTACTGACAGGCAGACAGGTTCCTGACAGACAGACAGGTTCTAGACAGACAGACAGGTTCCAGACAGACAGGTTCTAGACAGACAGGTTCCAGACACACAGGTTCTAGACAGACAGGTTCCAGACACACAGGTTCTAGACAGACAGGTTCCTGACAGACAGACAGGTTCTAGACAGACAGGTTCCTGACAGACAGGTTCTAGACAGACAGGTTCCAGACACACAGGTTCTAGACAGACAGGTTCCTGACAGACAGGTTCTAGACAGACAGGTTCCTGACAGACAGACAGGTTCTAGACAGACAGACAGGTTCTAGACAGACAGGTTCCTGACAGACAGACAGGTTCCAGACAGACAGGTTCTAGACAGACAGGTTCCAGACAGACAGGTTCCAGACACACAGGTTCTAGACAGACAGGTTCCTGACAGACAGGTTCTAGACAGACAGGTTCCAGACACACAGGTTCTAGACAGACAGGTTCCAGACACACAGGTTCTAGACAGACAGGTTCCAGACAGACAGGTTCTAGACAGACAGGTTCCAGACACACAGGTTCTAGACAGACAGGTTCCTGACAGACAGACAGGTTCCAGACAGACAGGTTCTAGACCCACTGACCAGGCGGAGGCGGTGTGTGTACAGCGGTTCTGGTTCCTGTGGTTTCCGGGTCGGCACGGCAACCTGCCAGCGCTGCAGCTCTGTGATCATCTCTGCTGGGCTGAAGAGGACGGCCGGGTCTGCAAGGCTCTGGTTGATCAACTCCACCAAACGCTCCTTATAGTGCAACCTGCCAAAGGGGTGGAGCCTTACAACCACATGTTGCTGCTTTGGAACAACGTGACGAGGCCGTCCCGTCACCAAGGTAACCAACCTGAGCAAGACACCGAACCGTCTACCTGCTCACTCACTGGAAGGCGTTATCAATGAGAATGTACAATGTAATGTGGATGTAAGCAAGGTAACCTGTTCTGATGTCACCCTGACACCACAGGTTAGAACCCTGAGCCAGCCACACCTCTCTAGACTCAGTGTTGACCTGAAGTGACAGAGAGTGGACTGGTACTGGCACCAGACTGGGAACTGGTACTGGTGTCTTACTGAGAGGTGGCACTGGTATCAGACTGGGAGGTGGTACTGGGACCAGTGGGTCTTACTGGCAGTATCCTCTGTATTCTGGTAGAGCGGGTTGACCACAGGCCTCCTCCCTTCTGCTACCGGCGTCTCTCAACTCCGGAACTGAACACACTCCTGGAAAAACAGACAACTTACTCAATGACTTACTGAAACTGAAAGATGAAAGCATCGACTACTGGGTCCAAATGAACACTACCTCCTAGATTAGTGTCAGCTGAGCTGCCATTGGCTGTTCCCAACCAGGAGGGAGATACTCTGTAATGCTAAAAGAGAACGTTCAGTTTAGTTCATATAATACACCTTATCAAGGTAACATGGTTAATACCAGGTCATACCTGTAGCAGCAGGTGTAGGAGGCCACGCCCCCAGTCCCTTAGGTGGTTCTTACCTGTAGCAACAGATGTAGGCGGGTCACGGCCCAGTCCCTCAGGTGGTAGAGGCAGTCTCTGGGGTGGTGGGCATGGAGGCCTTTGGCCCCACAGTCCATAGAGAAACCACAGGCCTGAGGACCAACACAACACACTACCATCACACATTCATACCAGATTAAAAAGCACCTAAAACCTTTTGTCCAACTTAAGTCCAGACAACTGAAGACATGACTCAAGAACATCAGAGCTGAACTCTGGACATACAAGAACATGTATGTCCAACCGTGGTCCATGGAGGTCCAAGAGTCTAGTCTGATTTCACCAATTAACACCTTCAACCAGAGAGGATGAACCAGTTAGTGGAATGAGCTGCTGTAGTGACTGGTTGGAATAAAGACCTTAATGGACCATGGGGGAGAACCACTGATCTGCAGTAGCAGGCAGTAGATTACAGAGTGAGCTGATGGTAGATCACCAGCTTCAAGCCTGCATGTCAAGAGGTCAACCTCTTACAGCTATAACATAGCTTTCTGCTGATTCAGCTAGAAGACTATGATGAAAGAGTAGATGTTATTATAGTAGATGTGATTTAAACTCACAGAGCCCAGTCTGAACGGCTGGCTGCAGCCTCCACAGAACTGATGCTGACACTGGCTGCAGGTGAAGTGAAGGCAGCCGCCTTTGGACAGGTAGAAGATGAACTGGCAGTAGGGACACTCTGAAATATGATGAACTCAGGTTAGCTGTGTTTACAATAGAAACTTTTTATATTATTTCTATTTTTACAATAGAAATGCATTGTGTATACGCTGCTTGCCCAAACTCGGCATCTATTGCACGCCCAACCGTCCTGGTAGGGGGATCCCTCTCTGAGTAGCCCCTCCCTCTCTGAGTAGCCCCTCCCACTCTGAGTAGCCCCTCGTTCTCTGAGTAGCCCCTCCCTCTCTGAGTAGCCCCTCCCAAGGTTTCTCCCATTTTTCCCTATAAGGTTTTGTAGTTTTTCCTTGTCCTCTGTGAGGGTCTAAGGCTGGGGGATGTCGTGTACTAACCATTTATTGTTTCACATGTTGGGCTGTGAAGCCTTAGAGACTGGAACGGTGATGAAGGGCTGTACAGATAAATGTGGTTTGATTTGATTTGAAACACATTAGACCACTGACCCCACATAGATTATAGTGATAATCTATGTCTAACATTCACAGCACAGCAGAACATTCATTTTCCACTTGATGTATGATTAGGTGACTTGTTGAATATCTAGTCTAAACCAGTCTAAAGACCTTGCTGGTCTGTACCTATGCTCTTGTAGCTGAGGAGAAGGTGCTGGTCAGGCTGGTTCTGCTGCTGCCACTCTCTGAACTTCTGACAGGAAACTCCTTGATGCCGAGGAGACCACTGGAGGAGCAACACAGTCTGTTAGCTTACCATTACATCATGGTCTGTTAGCTTAGCGCTACACCACAGTCTGTTAGCTTACCATTACACCATGGTCTGTTAGCTTAGCGCTACACCACAGTCTGTTCTTAGCGCTACACCACAGTCTGTTAGCTTACCATTACACCATGGTCTGTTGGCTTGCCGTTACAACTAGCATACAGTAAATAGTAATAATAATTATTATATTATTATTATTATTATTATTATAATTATAAGTATATTAGTATCTTCCATCTGGTTTTCCAGCAAGGTGACATGGGTTGGGTATGACATGGGTATCATGGCAGGAAACAGACTGTCCACCGGCCACAGTGGCTGGTAAATCACCAAATTCACTAGCCATGGTATCTATTTCCTTAGCTAACTAGATGCTAAAATAGAATGAGACTCCAGATGGTGGCTGCTTATTGTAGACTAGACTAACTCACCAGACAGTATTAGACTGGTTAGTACTGGTGCATTTAATGCAAAAGTTATATTATCAGAGGCTGGATTAGTTAATTGTTATGTGAGGTCTCTCTCTCTCTCTCTGTGTGTGTGTGTGTGTGTGTGTGTGTGTGTGTGTGTGTGTGTGTGTGTGTGTCTTACAGCTGATCTACATTGAGAGCAGGTACTCTTCCTACAGCTGGGACAGTCCATCCTCAACCGGTCAGCTTCATGAAGCATGCCGAACGAACACTGAAACACACACGTGCACACGCACACAGGAGTAGAACTACTGAGTGAAAAAAATACTGAAGCCTGGAATAATTTTGAGTAACAATAGGGTCAGTGTTACCCTAACAGTAAACAACAATTAATTAATTAAATTAAACTTAATCAATTAAGCAAATCAACCCTACAGACCTGAACAGCTTAGAGAGTTTCCAACTCATCATTATCTTGTGAAATATGATTGATGCATTAACAGATCGGCTTGGCACAGTTACTGTTTCTGAACTTGACCCTTGAGGGTCAAAGGTCATTCAGGGTTTCTGCTTACATGAGCACACCAGCGGAAGTTGGCCATTTCCTGTAAGGCTCGGTCTCTGAGTTTCCTCTGGAACAGTTCATGGATCTGAGGCTCCAGGTAATGTCGGATCTGTTAACATGAAGACATCCAACCAACATCCAACCAACATCCAACCAACATCCAACCACAGCTCATCTGCTGAAGCATCCAACTAACCTCGTCGGGCTGCAGGCAATTAGAGATCCTGCCAGGCATATAGGTACAAGAGGTGTGGAGTTTACAGTAGATCAGACTGAGACTGTGCCCCCCCCCTCGCCATTTATCTCACATTTACTTCATCCTCTGGCAGCAGCACCTCTCGATCTGAAAACTACAGTACAGTCCTTCCAATTAAGACGGTATCTTTCTCCCACCGCCCCCGTCAAATTTCCTACCGACCCACAGTAAATTACAGAAACTTAATTGAAGTTAGACCCACGCATACTGCCATTAACATTGATAAAAATTGTGGCAGTACTGAACCTCTCACTTTGGGCTTCATCAATATCAGATCATTATCAACAAAAGCGCTGCTGATCAATGATCTGATTATTGAACATAATCTAGACTAGTCTCTGTGAAACCTGGCTAAAGCCAAATGATTTTCTGCCTCTAATTGAAGCTTCTCCCCCAAACATCTTAGTTCTCAGGTTGCCCGGGAGACAAAAAAAGGAGGGGGTGTTGCCCTGATATTCAACCCTATCCTTAGTCTTACTCCCAACACGAACAACAAATTTACATCCTTCGAAGTCCTGATTCTGCGCCCTACAGCTATGAATCTCCCGTCATTCTACTTGGCAGTACTTTACCGCCCACCTGGGCCCTATTCGCTCTTCTTAGAAGAGTTCTCCAATTTCACTTCGGACTTAGTGACCCGAGCTGATAATATTCTTATTATCGGTGATTTTAACATTCACCTGAATAATCAAACCGATCCCCTCAGTAAGGCCTTCCTAGATCTTATTGATACTTGCGGCCTCACTCAATTTGTTAAACCAACCCACCATGGCGGCAACACCCTTGACCTGGTTCTGACCCATGGCATTCCTGTTTCTCCTCTGATGTGCCCGGACCTATCTGATCACTATCTCATTAAATTCAAGATCTAATTGATCTTCCCACGCCAAAAGTGTGAAGATACATATATTACCCGTCGTATTAATGCCACTACAGCCTCGTTACTTTCTGAAAAACTGCCCAGTTTTCTCGCACCACTCTCTGGTCATGTTGGCTCACTTGATAATTTCACCAACAAACTAAACGCTACCCTTACCAACGCGCTTGACTCAATTACCCCGTTAGTCACTAGAAAACACCAGGAAGTTTGCACCGTGGTTTACTGCACTTAAACAAGCCTGTAGAAAACTAGAGCATAAATGGCGATTGACCAAACTCAAAATCCTCCGGCTCGCCTGGAATGATGCTACATTATAAACGCTCACTCTCGTCAGCCAGCCTCATCTACTCGATAGATCACACCGCATCCTTTACAACATGACCTCAGTGTTGTAGTGCAGTGTTGCTCCCTATCTCTGGAACAGTCTGCCTGCCTCAATCAGAGAGGCAGGCTCTATCGAAGTCTTTAAGTCAAGGATAAAAAACATTTATTCTCTCTGTCATTTGACCAGCCTTGAGGAAGTGGCTCAGTCTCTTCTCAGAGTAAGGCTAGACCAGTTAGCTCATCCTAGATCAGGGTCCTGATGGATACTAGCATCCTGCCTACATGTCCTATTCTCCTGGTCTACCTGCTCCTGTCCACTGATTGGTCATGTTTGTCTGTGTGAGTGAGAGTGTGTGTATGGGTGTGTGGGTGTGTGTGTGTGTGTGTGGGTGAGTCTCCTATCTGTTCCAGGCTGCAGCTCAGCAGTGTTGGTGTCTGGTTGGTCCTCTAGTCCTATGATGACACTGACTGAGCTGCTGTTTGCTGTGATACCCCATCAGTTCTGGATGTCCCACCATAATAAACTTTAATGCATTGTGTATACACTGCTTGCCCAAACTCGGCATCTATTGCACGCCCAACCGTCCTGGTAGGGGGATCCCTCTCTGAGTAGCCAATCCCTCTCTCAGTAGCCCCTCCCTCTCTCAGTAGCCCCTCCCTCTCTCAGTAGCCCCTCCCGAGGTTTCTTCCATTTCCCTAAAAAGTTTTGTGGGAGTTTTTCCTTGTCCTCTGTGAGGGTCTAAGGCTGGGGGATGTCGTGTACTAACCATTTATTGTTTCACATGTTGGGCTGTGAAGAGACTGGAACGTGATGAAGGGCTGTACAGATAAATGTGGTTTGATTTGATCATAATGTAACATCCAACCTGCTGTAGTATCCAGCCTGATAATATCTAGCCTGATGTAAGCCTTACAGTCATTAGGGGCAATAAAAAGCCATGACCTTGTCTCCTAGTGACCTGTTGACCTCTGACCTGGGTGTCCAGCAGGTTGAAGTAGTCCATGGACTCTTCCATGCCTCCCTGATATCCGATCTCTGGCCGGCTGCACAGCGGGCAGACCAGTTGATCGATACTCTTCTCCTTGATGGCTGTGGAGAAGTAGGCCTTGAAGCAGCTCTGACAGAGGCAACATGAGCAGTGGGTCATGGTGACGACCTGGAGAAGACACACCAGAAGAAGAAGTCTCCAGAATGAAGGAAAAGACAGTCTAGCAGGCACTGACATATTCCACTACACCTCTGACCTTCTCTCTGACTTTGAAGGACAAATGAGATGGTGTCCACCGGCCACAGTGGCTAGTACATTCACAGATATGCTTGCCACTTTCACTATTTTAGCAGCCAACTAGATGTGTAGAGTATAATAACAATAATAATAATAACTTAGCGCCTTTCAGAGTACCCAAGGCACTTAACAACAAGACAAATAGAAAAAGAAAAGCTAGGCTAAACGGCCTGGCTGAAGAGAAAGGTCTTCTATGGCCTTTTGACATGATGGATCTCCACAGGGAGGGAGGTCCAGAGCCCATGTCAGAGGAACAGAGATTTCAGGAGGGGGTTGTGGTGTGGTGGAGGTCTGACAGGTACTGGCGAGCAATAGGCTGGTGATGTCCCAGTCTGTACAGGTGATGTAAACCAGTGGTCTCCAACATGGACCATGGAGGTCCAGGAGTCCAACCAACCACTACAGCAGCTCAGTTCACTAACTAATTCCTCCTCTCTGAACTGAGCTGCTGTACACTGCTGTAGAGGAACCAGCTGTCCCACCTTACTGAAGGAAACCTGGTCCTGACAGATGGGACAGTTGTGGGTCAGGAACTTGAGGGCTGATGGGAGATCTTTGTTCAGCTGGACGGCCTCCAGGACGTCAGTGGGGTTGAAGTTCTGTCCCTCTAGGGCTACCAGCCTGAGGAACATGGCCGCCTTATCAGGAGGAAGACTAGCTGCAACCTGAGGCACAATCAGATCGGACAAGACTGAACAGAAGAAGGTTGAGGCTGCAGACTGTCAGCCTGACGAGAAACCGACCTGCCACTGATGACCGTGTAGTACATTTACTGTGGAAATTAACAATACATACAATTATGACAGCATTGGGCCTCCTGGTGGCTCAGTGGTCTAAGGCGCTTATCACGTAACCGCAACGTCCTGGGTTCGAATCCGGCCCAGGACCTATGTCGCATGTCATCTCACCTGATCTTTCCTGTCTCTCTCTACTGACTGTCCAATAAAAATGGCAAAATGCCAAAAATATAATCTTAAAAAAAAAATTATGACGTGTTCTGTATGTACATTTTTTGGAAGGTTACTACTTGACTAGTTGACGGCCTGTAGACGCCGCGAGGCAAAGGGTAAGCAGCTCATCGGGATGAAATAAGTAAGTAAGTAGTCCAGCAAAGGTTTATAGGTATATAGTTATTGGTAAATAAAAAAATGACAACCCAAGAAAGACTGACAGCTTTAAGACAGCCAAGTTATTGTAATTTATTTATTTATTTTTAAATTAGGCACATGGAGTTTATAATGGAGCATAGCTCCTCCTGTCCCTGGGGGACTTAAGACTGGACACCTCTTGGAGTCGATGCCAAACCTCTGCTTCTGCACATTTTTCATGTTGTCGCTGCAATAAATTCTTGCAATCCTAATCCTAGTCTCTCATCTGTTGGACTCTAAATTACTCTAGATAAGACTATTGATAAAACGTAATGTAAATGTGATGTAAGAGGTTTTGTGTGTTGTCCCACTCCTACTAAGGATCCAGGGCATGTTGCCATCTAAACCTCAACAGGATGCTTCCTTCAGGTCCTTGAACTCCTCCCCTATGGACTACAGGTAGTGTCAATACTTTCCAGTAGCGCTGCCTTGGTATGTCTGCTCCCAGTTTATCCAGAGTATCTAGGCATTTATCCAGACATGAAGGATGTAAAGACAAAGTTACTGGACAGGCCTACTCAGAGTGGTGTTACCCATCCAACCAAACCTGTGACTAATGTATCTCCACATCTTCATCCTAGTTATAATACTCTGAGAAGGAAGTTAAATGAAGTAGCACATTTAGATGACTGTGTATAACCACAGTACTCTCATAATGACATTCAGACTGAAGTATTGGAGTTATGTTAACATAGTGCAGACACCTTCAGGACATCAACAGAAACACTGGAGGAACAACAGTAGCCTTCCTCACCCCAGTCTGGTCCGGTCCATCCAGAAATGCTGTACAGGTTTTCTGAGTGCTGAGGGCCTGATGGAGTCCAGGTCCTGTACCTGGAATCACAGGGAAACTGCACCATCTACATCTGCAGCATCTGGCTACCGTCTAACATCGAGACACTTTGGGAGACCATGTTTTTTTACTATAATTGAAACAGAACCCTAACCCTGATCATCTACAGATCTGATTAGGTGTTTCAGCACCTTTAGTCTTGTTTAAAATAAAAAAATTAAAAACTGAAATGAATGTACTGAACTTGTACTTTTGAGGCTTGTGGTGATTCTTTTCTACATATGATTTGAGTTGTATTCAGTCCACTTTTCCCTAGAGCCGTAAATGCGTCTTGTTCACCCACTTGTTTGTTGCTGCTGTGTTTGTGTTCAGTCTCCAGTATCAAGACTCACCCTGCTGGTACCGACCAACCACGTTTTCCAGCTGGAGGCCGCCCATCATCCGGCTGAGGGAGTCTGGAGGTGAGGATACTGTGTTTACAGCTGTGATTAAAACCATACTTCTATAAGGCTGGATGTCTGGTCCAGGTCCATCTAATATAATTATATTATTATATTATTATAGTTATAGAATAATACTCTTAATTAATGTAGCAATTTGTAAAACATGGTTACATAGTGCTTTACAAAAGAGTACAAAACAAAACAAATAAAAATCATCCTGATTTGAAAAGCAAGGAGTGCTGGATCTGGTCACCAGGTTTGTTGTCAGTCAGACCTATTCTGTGTGAGAGCTTTTAATTTGAAATGTCACTACAGTGTGGTACACATGTACCCTGTACACTTTCCAGACAAGCTGCTAAGCTTGATACTGATTTTGCCAATGAAGTTTTATCTACAAGCTGTTAGATGCTATTCTATGATTCGTGTGGACTAGGACATGTCCCACAGCAGGGATCAGCAACTGGCGGCCCGTGGGCCAGTAGTGGCCCAGGAAAAACAATTCTGGCCCGCCAGTAGTTTCCAGTTATTGTAAAGAAAATTTTAAAAAATAAATAAAAACTTGCTGACGCGTCACACATCTATCTACATAGAATTGTTTTTTTATTTCTCCAAAAATATATAGTAAGATGACCTAACCCTAACCCTTCTCTAGACATGGTAATTGGTAATCAACTCCCCCTTCTTCCCGTTTGGTTTGTTCCTGTCATTCACGAGAAATCTGATCTAAAAGGTCGATCCATGTGAGATTCATATTGGTATTGACATCTTTTATGTATTGATCCAGTGATCAGGCCAGTGACAGTCAGCATGATGCAAGAGACAAACATGTTGAGGTCAGCAGTGTGCCAGCTTGTATTTCTCTCTGCGCCCCCTCAGATGTTTTGGGTGATGTCACCCTGCCTGTTGCTACGGAAACGTTTTGATTTGAGAATAAAACTGCTGAGGCTCTGCTGAGGTTTCTGAAGACAAACCCTTCAAGGTTAAACCTCACTATGTGTTATCTTTATCATTCTTTTCATGTATCTGCCTAACTTAACTATATTTGTATAGTGGTCAGCTTTCAAGGACCAAATTAATCAGACTCAAAGTTATCCAGGTTATTACAGGTGCTGTCCCTTTAAGAAAGGTAAGCCTGGGAGAACAACGGGGTTGGAGAGGGAAGATGTGACCTCTGTCTTAGTAGGTGAATGAGTTCGAAGACCAGGAGAGGAGCACAGACCGTCACTAGCGGAAAGGATTCCACGCCAGGCCGGGATTTAGAGCTTCCAGACCACCGGTGAGGTTGATCGTTTTTTTTGGATGCAATACATTTCTGTTTTTAGGGATATATTTTTGCATTTTGAAAGGGGAGCGCCAAACGCTGGATGTGACAATTATTTTTGGACTATTGGGATCATAGTTTTGAGTTTTCGCTGAGCGTTTTAGACATTTGAATAGGTTTAAGTGTAGTTGGCGAACTTTTGGTTTATTAAAGAGGTTAAAGGACAATTACGGGATTTTTAAACCTGGCCTCTATATCCACAAAATCGCCTATTATACCGCAAAATAGGTCCAAAAAGTTTCGGAATTGCTCCGGTAGATCGGCTCAGTTGGCAGTCGCGAAACGGGCTCAATGGCTGCAACGTAATCTGAACGGGCATAGGCGTGCGGTCAAAGTACGTCCACTAAAAGTGCTTGATTTTGCCACTGACAGGCTCAGATTGTTATTCGTGTGTCTGACAAGTGTCTGACAACATTACTGAAAGGATCGCTACAGAAATAGACCTTTTTTTAACCAGAAAACTAAAGTCTAGCTCAAGGAGAAGTCCCGCTCTGAAATGGACGGTGGACAAAGGTAGTCTATAGCGAGAGGGTTCACTTGTTGCAGCAAGAGGACGGTAGAAACCTGGCAAAGGTATTCTATGAAAGCTGCGCAAAGTCTTCCTCAACATTTTGTTGGCACAGTTTGGAAATGCGCAAAAACGAACCGTTTTTTTTTTCTTTGGGAAAAACAAATACTCTAAACTACGCTTTCTATACTCCAACACATGTCTCCAACGCTGATTTATGTTTCCACCATCCTCTTCCTGCAACAAGTCAACCCTCTTGCTTTCATAGACCACCTTTGTCACATTTCCACGTCCTCTCTCCACTCTGGCGAGATTTGAGAGTTGTTGGAAATGTGACAAAGGTGATCTATGAAAGTGCCCTCCGCCTTTAAAACGGCCGTGATCAAGCCACTACTGAAAAAAACGAACCTTGACCCCGAAGTACTTCAGAACTATAGACCAATCTCAAATCTGCCGTTCCTCTCCAAATTACTTGAACGAACAGTAGCCAATCAATTTACAGATTTTTTGTCAAAAAACAACCTACTTGATCCCTTCCAATCTGGCTTTAGATCCTTTCACTCGACCGAAACTGCACTCATGAGAGTGGTCAATGACCTTTTGTTAGCTATTGACTCCAACTCAACCTCAGCACTATTGCTACTTGACCAGCCTTCGAGTGCAGCCCTCGACACAATTGATCATACGATACTCTTGAACCGTCTTGAACATTATATTGGTATCTGGGGATCAGCCCTTTCTTGGTTTAGGTCTTATTTACTCGATAGATCACACCGCATCTTTTACAACAACATGACCTCAGTGTTGCAATATGGACTTTGGTGTGCCACAAGGCTCTGTCCTAGGACCACTGCTACTCTCCATCTATATGCTACCACTTGGTGGCATCATTTGCAAATTTGGCATTAACTTCCATTGCTACGCCGATTACACCCAAATTTACATACCAGTCAAACCCACCGATAATACCAAATTCCAAAAACTAGAGGCCTGTCTATCAGAGGTCAAATATTGGATGTCCCTAAACTTCCTACTTCTTAATGGCAACAAAACTGAGATGCTGATTGTGGGACCAGCTAGACATAGACACTTATTTGAGAATACTACTCTCAACTTTCATAGTTGTGTAATCTCCCAGAGCCCATACGTTAAAAACCTTGGGGTAAAATTCGACCCCCTCTCATTCGAGTTGCACATTAAGGAGACCACTAAAACAGTGTTTTATCATCTTCGCAATATTGGCAAAATTCGACCTATGCTAACAGAGGCAGATGCAGAAATTTTAGTACATGCCTTTGTATCATCCAGAATCGATTATTGCAATGTCCTTTTTTCGGGCTTACCTACTGGGCGCACTAAAAAAACTACAACTGGTCCAGAATGCTGCTGCCAGAATCCTGACCAAAACTAGGAAATTCGACCATATAACTCCCATCCTATCCTCATTACACTGGCTACCAATTCAGGCCAGGTGTGACTTCAAGGTGCTTCTACTTACATATAAATCATTACATGGGATGGCATCGTCCTACTGATCAGATCTGATCAAACCATATAAACCGCCACGCGCCCTCAGATCTCAGGACGCTGGCTACCTGTCTATCCCAGCAGTCAAAAAGAAAACTGCAGGTAACAGAGCCTTTTCTTACCAGGCTCCCTATCTCTGGAACAGTCTGCTGCCTCAGTCAGAGAGGCAGGCTCTATCCAAGTCTTTAAGTCAAGGCTAAAAACCATTTATTAGTGGGATTGCTGTGTAACAGCAAACCCACTATTGTAATCCGACTTTCTTCTTCTGTGCGCTTTTTTTGCTCACCTGTAGCCAGAAAACCGCTTGTGCCACATATGTGGTTCAGGTATCGAAATGTGCGGAATTATGCGGCGGGGTGTGGAAATTAGAAACAAATGCAGAAATTTGCACGATTTGCGAGTTATTGCAGAAAAACATGATTTTTTTAAAAACGCGGTTGAAGTGTATCTCCCGCAGTTTTCGAGCGACATGCACGTGTCATATGTCAAAGTGTCCGGAATTATGTGTAGAAGTGTGCTATGTCTGTTCTAAGAGATACTAGTAGTACTTTAGGAATTATGAAGTACTTTGTACCGCTGCTGAGTCAGCAAAAAACGCCCACAGACTTCAATGTATTTTGTACTCTCATAGACTTCAATGTATTTGCAATGCAACTGCATTCAACTTCATTCAACTTTCAAGTACTACTAATAGTACTACTACATATGCCGCCATTTTGGATCGAGGCGGCCATTTTGGATCCAGACCACCATTTTAGATCCAGAGAGTACACCTTAGCAATCACATAGACCTCAATGTATTTGTAATGCAACTGCATTCAACTTCATACAACTTTGAAGTACTACTAATAGTACTACTACAAATGCTGCCATTTTGGATCCAGACGGCCATTTTGGATCTAGCCACTAAACGTTAGCAATGACATATTAGACCCTAGCAACGACTTATAAACAACGTAGCAACCAACTATGACACCTTAGCAACCAACTATGACACCCTAGCAACCGCCTAGGACACCATAGCAACGGCCCAGGACACCCTAGCAACACCCTAGCAATGGCCCAGGACACCCTAGCAACACCCTAGCAACGGCCAGGATACCCTAGCAACGGCCCATGACACCCTAGCAACACCCTAGCAACAGCACAGGACACCCTAGCAACACCCTAGCAACAGCACAGGACACCCTAGCAACACCCTAACAATGGCCTAGGACACCCTAGCAACGGCCCAGGACACCCTAGCAACACCCTAGCAATGGCCTAGGACACCCTAGCAATGGCCCAGGACACCCTAGCAACGGCCCAGGACACCCTAGCGACACCCTAGCAACGGCCCAGGACATCCTAGCAACACCCTAGCAACGGCCCAGGATACCCTAGCATCGGCCCATGACACCCTAGCAACAGCACAGGACACCCTAGCAACACCCTAGGACACCCTAGCAATGGCCCAGGACACCCTAGCAACACCCTAGCAATGGCCTAGGACACCCTAGCAATGGCCCAGGACACCCTAGCAACGGCCCAGGACACCCTAGCAACGGCCCAGGACACCCTAGCGACACCCTAGCAACGTCCCAGGACACCCTAGCAACACCCTAGCAACGGCCCAGGACACCCTAGCAATGGCCCAGGACACCTTAGTGACCACCCGGTACAACAGAGTAATATATACTTTGCGGTTTGCCCGTACAGCAATCCCACGCATTTTCCGCAGGAAATGCATTTCTAGTTCTCTCTGTCATTTGACCAGCCTTGAGGGAGTGGCTCAGTCTCTTCTCAGAGTAAGGCTAGACCAGTTAGCTCATCCTAGCTCAGGGTCCTGATGGATACTAGCATCCTGTCTACATGTCCTATTCTCCTGGTCTACCTGCTCCTGTCCACTGATTGGTCATGTTTGTCTGTGTGAGTGAGAGTGTGTATGGGTGTGTGTGGGTGTGTCTCCTATCTGTTCCAGGCTGTCAGGGTGTGTATGGGTGAGTCTCCTATCTGTTCCAGGCTGCAGCCAGGCAGAGTTGGTGTCTGGTTGGTCCCTTAGTCCTATGATGACACTGACTGAGTTGCCGTTGCTGTGATGCCCCATCAGATCTGGATGTCCCACCAAAATAAACTTTTATATATTGTGTATACGCTGCTTGCCCAAACTCAGCATCTATTGCACGCCCAACCGTCTTGGTAGGGGGATCCCTCTCTGAGTAGCCCCTCCCTCTCTGAGTAGCCCCTCCCAAGGTTTCTCCCAATTTTCCCTATAAGGTTTTGTGGGAGTTTTTCCTTGTCCTCTGTGAGGGTCCAAGGCTGGGGGATGTCGTGTACTAACCATTTATTGTTTCACATGTTGGGCACTGTGAAGCCTTAGAGACTGTAACGGTGATTAAGGGCTGTACAAATAAATGTGATTTGATTTGATTTGATCCTCAGGTTGGTCTACAGTCTCAAAGCCCTGATGGTGAAGAACCAATCAGCTCTTTAATAATAGTAATACTTGTGTAGTAAAGGTTATTACTGCAGTAGTAGGAGGAATAATGTGAGCTTCACTCCTTACCTGAGGAGGTGGTGGACAGAAAAGAGGAGGAGGAGAAGGGAGGAAGAGCAGGAGTGCTGAAGTCGATCCCCAGTAACTCCTCAGTATAGGACCTCCTCACCCCGCCCTCCTTGCCCTGCTCCCATTGCCTGGCTGGAATGGAGGGGGAGGGGCTAGGTCAGAGTCACAGTGGTGGAAAGTAGGGACCCACCAACTCTGATCTGATCTGCTGATCAACAGACTGGTGGATTGACATGACTGGGCCAATGAAAAGCCATGGTTTACCTCTCCCTGCAGAGGAGGTCTTCAGACAGGACGGGGAGGAGGAGGAGCTGGGATGATGGTGGCTGGAGGAAGAAAGAAAATATCACTGGAGTCCCATTCTAGCAGATATGGTGACCATGGTGGCGGTCAAAAGGCTTACTGACCTTCCATCTGAACCAGACTGTCCAGGTCGATCTGATTGGACACAGGGAGTGGCATAAAGGGGCGTGTCCTTCTGGAAGGCCCATCTCATCTCTGTGATGAGAAGTGACAGACTGGACACACTCTGACAGGAAGACAAAATGAGTCATCCATTCATAAATACACACAATTCAACAGTAACAAGATGCTAATATCACTAGACTACTGCTGAGTCTTTCTGGGTTGGACCATTCCAATGTTAACTAACTAGGATAGGCCATTGCAGTGTTAACTAACCAGGTAAACCAGACTTACATTGGTCCAGTTGCTGAGGTAATCCAGACTGATGTTTCCACTGGTGTCCACACAGGGGCAGGTAGGGTTAATCATCATGGAGACAGAGGGGCAGACGTAACAGCGGGGGCAGTTGATGGGGTGGGTTTCATGAAGCCAGATGCACACTGGGATATTATATTCATTTCCTTAGAGAGTAAACATGTTACCAATTAATAACCCAATCAGTCAAAGGAGCTTAACCAGACCAGACCAAACCAGTACAGGCAAGAGTCTCACCATCAAAGTTAACAGGAACAGTACCGGCCAAATACACCAGCTTCTTCTTCTCCTTGTTTGGATAACCTGGAACACAACAGTCCATCATCATCATCATCCATCAAGGTCCAGGTCAGGGTTGCCATGGCAACAGGGCAGCAGAGCAGCCCAGACGTCCAACTCCCAGCAACGTCCAGCTCTTCCCTGGGATCCCAAGCCCCTCCCAGGTATGCTGGAGATGTAGTCCCTCCAGCAATATACCTGGAGGGAAGGGGGGCGGGTGAGGTGGTTCTTCCTGGATCACTGAGCTCCTCGCCCTGTCACACTGAGGAGAAGCCTCGTGTCACCCTGAGGAGAAACCTCGTGTCACCCTGAGGAGAAACCTTGTGTCACCCGGAGGAGAAACCTCGTGTCACCCGGAGGAGAAACCTCATGTCACACTGAGGAGAAACCTCGTGTCACCCGGAGGAGAAACCTCGTGTCACACTGAGGAGAAACCTCGTGTCACCCTGAGGAGAAACCTCGTGTCACACTGAGGAGAAGCCTCGTGTCACCCTGAGGAGAAACCTCGTGTAACCCTGAGGAGAAACCTCGTGTCACCCGGAGGAGAAACCTCGTGTCACACTGAGGAGAAACCTCGTGTCACCCGGAGGAGAAACCTCGTGTCACACTGAGGAGAAACCTCGTGTCACCCGGAGGAGAAACCTCGTGTCACACTGAGGAGAAACCTCGTGTCACCCGGAGGAGAAACCTCGTGTCACACTGAGGAGAAACCTTGTGTCACCCTGAGGAGAAACCTTGTGTCACACTGAGGAGAAACCTCGTGTCACCCGGAGGAGAAACCTTGTGTCACCCCGAGGAGAAACCTCGTGTCACACTGAGGAGAAACCTCGTGTCACCCGGAGGAGAAACCTCGTGTCACCCGGAGGAGAAACCTTGTGTCACCCTGAAGAGAAACCTTGTGTCACCCTGAAGAGAAACCTTGTGTCACCCTGAAGAGAAACCTCGTGTCACACTGAGGAGAAACCTCGTAACTTCTGCCGCTTGTATCCATGATCTCATTGATTTCCCAGCTGATTTTGTGGCCAGAATCACAACCGTCTGAATATCGAGACTGATGTTGGACCTAGTCCAGTCTGATGTTGGACCTAGTCCAGTCTGATATTGGACATAGTCCAGTCTGATGTTGGACCTAGTCCAGTCTGATGTTGGACCTAGTCCAGTCTGATATTGGACATAGTCCAGTCTGATGTTGGACCTAGTCTAGTCTGATGTTGGACCTAGTCCAGTCTGATATTGGACATAGTCCAGTCTGATGTTGGACCTAGTCTAGTCTGATGTTGGACCTAGTCCAGTCTGATATTGGACATAGTCCAGTCTGATGTTGGACCTAGTCTAGTCTGATGTTGGACCTAGTCCAGTTGGACCTAGTCCAGTCTGATATGATGTGATATGGGTCCACTAGAATCAACTATGGGAGTAAGAAGCTCAGTCGCTCAGTCAGTAGAGCATGAGACTCTCTCAGGGTCGTGGCTTTGGATGAAAGCTAAATGACTGTAATGTAATATTGATTACATATTTATTGCAGAATTGACAGATACTACATTGGTTGTATCTGAACTGATTCTAATGAGAAAAGTATGAATTTACATCCATCCATTTTCTATACCTGTTTATTCCTATTCAGGGTCCCGTGGGGGGTGGAGCCTATCCCAGCATGCATTGGGCAGAATGCAGAGAAACACCCTAGTCAGGTTGCCGGTCCATCACAGGGAGAACACATACAGACTAACAGATATTTCATTATTTATTTTATTATTATTTTAACACCTATTTTAGCCTTGCTACGATGGTTTCCAGTGAATTTTAGAATTAATTTTCAGATTTTATTGATAACCTTCAAGGGTCATGTTGGACGAGCACCTAGTTACATCTCTGACTTCTGACCTATGAGACCCTGCAGGATGCTCCAACATCAGCCTGGATGTTGGAGCGTCCTGAGAGTGAGATCGTCAGGAGTGAGCGTCCTGAGGTCACCGAGAGTGATCCGTCAGGTCAGGCTTTTAAAAATGTACTTTTATAAACCTGCTACTTTGTTTTTGTGTTGAGTTTGCTCACTAATATCTTCTCTTTGATTTGAATTTATTATCTGTTCATTTTATCACTGCTGTTTTTTCTCTTGGTTGTTTTATATTCTCCTTCTATGCTGTTCTGTGAAGCACTTTGTTGCTTTGCTGGAGAGTTTTAGTGTCCCATGTTCTAAATGCTGTTTGAGGCTTTTCCACGAGAATAAAATTCAAGTAGAAACACTGAATACTTCCATGATGTCCAAACTGACAAAGTGTTATATCACATTGTTGTTATCACATTGCAGTGTTTCCCATACATAGGCTCATCAATATCGGCACAGCCGCCACAAAATAAAAAGTTGGTTAATGTATAGAAATGGATCTAAATCATCTCTAATGCCTGAGGTGCATCACGTTATGTTCTCTGTCACCTGGAGACTCACACATCACACATGAAGCCTCACGGTGTGAAAACGAAAGTGAAACTTAAAATTCTACAATTTGCTCCAAACTCGCTCCGAAACTCCTGGTAGTGTCTGTAAAACGTTGGTAGTGTCAAACTGCCCAACACAGTTTTAGACAGTTAACATGAGTGAAGTGCATAGACTGGCATATTGCTCCTATTGGATGCCACTGGACACACATCCACACCCCACGACAAGCTGTGATATATTGAACACCACCCGCCACAAGTAAATTGTCAACCTGTGGGGAACACTGCATTGTCATCACATTGTGTTATCACTGTCTTATCACCTATCATTGTGTTCCTGTATTAAACCTCATAGAGGTCTGACTCATTGTCAGATTAACTGGATTAAGGGTTAGCAAGGTAATTGAACTTAATCCAGGGGTTTCGGTGTCACAAAGGTGGCTTACCTTTTACCGGAGCGTGCTGAACGGCTAACCTGCTCCGGACCAGGTTATGTTCAGGATATCGGATCAAAACTGATAAAAAGCCTCCTCACCAATCAGCTCTCTGAAAGAATTGGCGTCATCACTCCTACAGGATACCGTGAACTTTTGAAACACTCTTTAGTGCAGAAACTAAACCAGATATGAAAAAAACATTCCATTGAAATGGAAAATAAACTGTACACTATTAATTTAACAGATAGTAAGAAGGGCTCTTGGTGTTTAGACACCGGCACAGCACCAGATAGCTGGTAGCTGGCTTTAGTTATCAATCAATGAAATCTACTGCTGCATATGATTGGTGATAGATTGGACCAAACATGAGGTCGACTGAGGTCAGCCTCAATGTGATGATGCAATATTGTATCAATGAGAAATATCTCCATCGTGCCTTAGTGACGATCAGTGATCAGCCTACTACCTACACATTTACACTGCATTGGTTCTTCTTGAGAGAAAAACAAAAGTTAGTAATCCATTTATTTCCCATACATACACAAACATATCAATAACAAAGGAAATATATAAATCAATAAAGATAAATGTATTTCATCAACTTACAGTAGAAGTCCACATAGAGTCGCAGATCGGAGTAGACTGACCGGGCTCTACTGATGTCAGACAGAGTTTCTACTGGAAAACTATACTGACACTGAGGAGGAGAGGAAAGGAGAGAGGAGGAGAAAGAGAGGAGAAGCAGGAGAGTAGGACAGGAGGAGAAAAGGAGGTGGAGGAAAGGAGGAGGATGAGGGAATATAGGACATGGAGGAAAGGAGGAGAGGAGAAACGGAGGCAGAGAAAAGGAGGAGGGCGAGAAAGGAAAGAGGAGAATGTTGCTGTATGTTGCAGGTTGATGTTTTTAGCAGTTAGCTGACCTAGCTAGCGGCTATCTTAATACATGCTATTTATTATCTGTATGGTTAGTTAGCCTAGCTAGTTATCCCGCGTTAATGACAGAAGCCAACTAACGTGTTTACTTTAAGTTCTTTTGAAGCGCAGCTAACTAACGTTAGTTAACTTGGTTAGTATAAGCAGCTACCTGAGTTTAAACTTTATTTTCTCACCTCGGTCAGAGTTTTATGTTCCAGATCAGCAGGGATCTTTGGCATTGTCTGTTTTAATGCACTAAATTAATACATTACATTAATGTACCATCATCACTTCGCCTTTCTAATACAGCTAACTAGCTAGCATCTGTTGGCATTGGAACGTTCTACAACAAACCTACATTTCCGTTTTGTCAAAATAAAAGCACGTAGGGTTCTTCTTCGTCAAATCATAATTTAATCTTTTTTCCCATAGACTTAAAATAAATAATATTTGGGGAAAAACAACATCATACTCTGCACTCTCACCTTGATTCTAAAATCACATCTCCGACTATTTCATTTAAAACAATGTACTATTTAGACATGTATGTACAAATCGCATTCTCGATAATGTTTCTTCCTTTCTCTTTCCTGCGTTCCTCATAAATCCTGCCATCCTGTCCTTTCTTTATCCCATTGCTTTTACTTTTGTCCATTTGCAATTAGGCTTATAGCCTCTTTTCCACTGGAGGGTCAATATTAGGAGGATCTTTGTGAACATGCTTCAATTTGCTCCTTAACATCCAGAAACTTTGCTGTCGCTTTCACAATTATTTGCATCTTTTCTGTTTTGTTTTTTGCTTGATCTGAGAAATGAATCATCCATGGTTTTGTTTAGCCTTACAAGCTGTAGCAATACGCTCCTATCTCTGCCGTTTCTAACATTAAAATTCCCACCATTGTCTTTCAGGTAAAACAGAATCTAGAAACTGCAGCGTGGTTGACAAACTGTCTTCTTTTTGCCATTTTCCATGACTTTTGACCTCTCAGCTCCCTTCAGATCTCTTCCAGGCTTTCTGGAGTCTTCTACCTCTCTGCTCTCTACATTACATTACATTACATTACATTCTAGTCATTTAGCAGACGCTTTTATCCAATGTGACTTACAATAAGTGCATTCAACGTAGGTAGGAGAGAACTACTAGTCACTACTACTAGTAAGAAATCGTAAGTGCAAGCTATCTACAGATCTGTACAACGTCCACCACTACCTGCCATCCAGTCACACAACTGCCTTTATGTAATGGTTATTAGATATTACAGTATAGTATTTTTGATTTCAACACAGCGGCTGCTTGTATTTTTAAACGTGAACCAAAACGTTAAGCTAACGTAACAATCTCACAAGAACATTTAAGCATGGACGTTTGATACACAGAAACATTTATATATTTATACTTGTTTATACTAATTATATAGATTACTATAGATATATATTTACTTATTTACAAGCATTTCCACTGCATCATAACGGTTTTGAACAAAACACATAGAGAACAGAGAACTATTCCTCCAACGTGGTGATGAAGTGACAAGTAGAAAGGAAGGTGAACTATGACCTCCAGTCTGATCATAATAAGACAATAAGAACACAATCATCAAATCATAATCAACATTGATTAATGCTTTTCCCCATATAACTTACTACTCATTATGACGTATAAGGGTTTAGGTGGGTTGACCACCACTATATCCGAGTCTGATCGCTGACAGCAGTGCTGGTTCAGTCAGTCTGACCTGGTTCACTGGGTCCACCTTGACCTCAAGGGTCCACAGCGATGGTGTGGCGTCCTCAGTGGCGAGCCGGTCTAGACAGAGGGAGAGGACAGCACTTCCTTTCATTCATTCTAATCTGTGACTCTTATTCTACTCTTCTCCCAATGAGAAGACTCTCTCCCAGTCTTTCCCTTCCTGTGCTCACATCAATATTTGTGTGCTGTGACCTCTGACCCTTGACCTCCTTCCTATTGGTTTTAATGTTTTTGATGTAGGAAGTGAAGTTTATTCTGCTGTTGACTCATTGGGAGAAGAGTAGAATAAGAGTCACAGATTAGAATGAATGAAAGGAAGTGCTGTCCTCTCCCTCTGTCTAGACCGGTGGTGGTATTAGTTCTCTAATACCACCACTAGATGGCAGTATGACACCTGATTTCAACAGCGCTGCTGCTTTGTCGAATCTACTGTCAGTTAAACTAAAACCTCCTTCATTCCATCCAGGAGAGGAGAGGAGAGGGGGAGAGGAGGAGGAGAGGAGGAGAAGGTTAGAAGGTATTACTGAACAGAGAGATAGAACAGATAATGTCTGCTGAAACGAGAGTGTGTGTGAGTGTGTGTGTGTGTGTGTGTGTTAAAAGTAGGGTAAAAGATCAATAAGTTAGCTACCTACTCTTTATTTAAACAAATGAGAGAAATAAGTGAAGCAAATAAACAAGAGCTAAGAGGAAGAGTCAGGGTAGTGTTTCTAGAAGAGGAGGGTCAGGGTAGTGTCTCTTGAAGAGGAAGGGTCAGGGTAGTGTTTCTTGAAGAAGAAGGGTCAGGGTAGTGTTTCTTCAAGAGGAAGGGTCAGGGTAGTGTTTCTTGAAGAGGAAGGGTCAGGGTAGTGTTTCTTAAAGAGGAAGGGTCAGGGTAGTGTTTCTAGAGGAGGAAGGGTCAGGGTAGTGTTTCTTGAAGAGGAAGGATCAGGGTAGTGTTTCTAGAGGAGGAAGGGTCAGGGTAGTGTTTCTAGAGGAGGAAGGGTCAGGGTAGTGTCTCTTGAAGAGGAAGGGTCAGGGTAGTGTTTCTGGAAGAGGAAGGGTCAGGGTAGTGTTTCTAGAGGAGGAAGGGTCAGGGTAGTGTTTCTAGAGGAGGAAGGGTCAGGGTAGTGTTTCTTGAAGAGGAAGGGTCAGGGTAGTGTCTCTTGAAGAGAAAGGATCAGGGTAGTGTTTCTGGAAGAGGAAGGGTCAGGGTAGTGTTTCTTGAAGAGGAAGGGTCAGGATAGTGTTTCTTGAAGAAGAAGGGTCAGGGTAGTGTTTCTTCAAGAGGAAGGGTCAGGGTAGTGTTTCTTGAAGAGGAAGGGTCAGGGTAGTGTTTCTAGAGGAGGAAGGGTCAGGGTAGTGTTTCTTAAAGAGGAAGGGTCAGGGTAGTGTTTCTAGAAGAGGAAGGGTCAGGGTAGTGTTTCTAGAGGAGGAAGGGTCAGGGTAGTGTTTCTTAAAGAGGAAGGGTCAGGGTAGTGTTTCCTGAAGAGGAAGGGTCGGGGTAGTGTTTCTAGAGGAGGAAGGGTCAGGGTAGTGTTTCTTAAAGAGAGGAAGGGTCAGGGTAGTGTTTCCTGAAGAGGAAGGGTCGGGGTATTGTTTCTTAAAGAGGAAAGGTCAGGGTAGTGTTTCCTGAAGAGGAAGGGTCGGGGTATTGTTTCTTAAAGAGGAAAGGTCAGGGTAGTGTTTCTTGAAGAGGAAGGGTCAGGGTAGTGTTTCTTGAAGAGAGGAAGGGTCAGGGTAGTGTTTCCTGAAGAGGAAGGGTCGGGATAGTGTTTCCTGAAGAAACAGGCAGCAGGTTGATTGTGAATCCTAAGGACTGTGTGGTGGGAGAGATGTAGCCCGAGGTTAGCATACTCGAGGCACCTGAGAGAAATCAGGAGGAGGAACAGGAAGATCAGGAGAATAGGGAGAAGTTTTAGCAAGGAGACAGGTGGCGTGACAAATGGGACCCCATTCAATTAGAGTACCAGTGGACCAGTCCATATGGGGGGAATTGATGAGGTGGCAAAGCTAGATCTGGGTTTACCTCCCCAGGAACAGATGAGTTGTGCTATATCATGTTAAAACATTTAAGTGATACAGGGCTGCATAACATTTTAGATGGATAAAGGGTAAGCTGCCCAGTAGTTGGAAGGAAGCTGTGGTTATCCCCATCAGAAAACCAGGAAAAGACCAGATAAACCCAACATATTATAGACCAATAGCTCTCACCTCACATATTTTTAAAGACTTTTTCCTGGAAATCTCCACATCAGACTGGCTTTAGAAATGGGTGGGGAATAATGGATTCTGTGTTTTTTCTGGAGGCAGAGACCAGGAAGGCCCAAGTTAATAAGTCCTCCCACTACTCCTCCCAGTGTCCTCCCACTACTCCTCCCAGTGTCGTCCCACAATCATCGATAAATGGTCAATGCTAAATAGGTCATGAATATGCGACGTTGTTAAGTAGCCTTTGTTGGACTATCAATGAGGGAAAGACGGAGAGACGGCAACTGCAAGAAAGGCGAAATTTGCGGAGTGCGAGATCGAGGTCCTCATCACTGAGGTTGAGCGCCGTAAAGGTGTAGCTGCTGTCTGGGGGTCAGTAGAGGATCTGGGCCACATTGTGGAGAACAGCACAAGCCCTAATAATCCGGCACACCTTAATAATAATAATAATAAACTTCAGTTTAAGTTACAAAGTGCTTTAGAAGACAAAATAAAAATAGTAGACAAACTGACGATGAACAAAATGATAAAAACAATTTAAAAACAGTTTAAAAGTTATACAACATTGAGCATAAGGAGCTACATATGAGAGAGTAAACTATGCTTAGCCCCTCAGTTGTATTTTTGCCCCCTCAGTTTAATCTTTATGTATCTATAGAAAAATATTTCCATAGATGTATGCTAGGGCGTCCATAGTAGCCCACTGAAACAGAGCTGAGGAGATCGATAGACAGACACGTCACTTAGTTCGGTTTCTCAGCCTGCTTGCTTTTCGTGGTGGTAAATACATTACCCCCATTGGAGGGAGGGAGAGAGAGAGAGAGAGAGAGAGAGAGAGAGAGAGAGAGACTCCCCCTGCTGATTTTGACAGAATCGTTATCGTTCATAAATTCTCTGCAGTGCTTCGTTCTTATGTGAGTCTCTGATTAATAAATGTATTCTTTGATTTTGATCAGTAGCCTCATGTTGTTCTTTAGCCTTTCTGAGGCTGTTGCAGGTTAAATCACTGAGTTTTATTTTATGAAAAATTGCCCCTCAGTCACTTCATCCTGGCGCCGGCCCGGTAAAATAATCAATAAAATAAGAGTTAAGAGAATGCCTTTGTATAAAAATAGGTTTTAAGTAGTAACTTAACAGATACAACAGACCACAATCCCTGTGAAAGCACACTTATAAAACTATGTTTTTAAGAGGACTGAGCTTTATTTTGTGATCTCCCCATCGGGCGTCGCTGATTCCCGTGTCTGAAAAACTTTGCGGTGAGCTCTACGGGTGAAAGGATGCGTAGAAGTGCGCACCTTGTACCGCATAGAATTTTTCTATAAATCCCGATGTTTGCGGTAAAATATGCGTACGCACATTTCACCCCCGTTAACGCCACTTTTTTGTGCGTAGCAACCTTTATAAATGAGGCCCCAGGCCTTTACACTTGAGATGGAAACATCTACTACTGGGTTAATCTTCAAGATCATGAACATGTTCATCCAACAACCACGTTGGAAGTTGACGAAAAATGAAAGCTTTGTCTCGGTAGGAAATTAAATGCCAAGGAGATGGGATTATATGGGAAGATATATAGCTGTACAGTACTTTTACAATACTGCCCTGGTTAATT
Organism: Hoplostethus atlanticus; assembly: GCA_034670405.1. Classification (NCBI taxonomy): domain Eukaryota; kingdom Metazoa; phylum Chordata; class Actinopteri; order Trachichthyiformes; family Trachichthyidae; genus Hoplostethus; species Hoplostethus atlanticus. Next base: position 396,227 of record JAXDDX010000198.1, read on the forward strand.
CCACAACCTCAAATAGACTTTGAAATGATGCATTCAGACAGAAACCATTTTCCATTTCCTCCTCCTGTTGCTGTTGCTAGGTGTCATATTACTCTTCTTATTTGACATCAAATGGTTTCAGCCCCTAGAGCAGACCTATTCTGTCCATATATAGATTATCTCCTAGAATGTGTTATTCTATTCTATTCTATTCTATTTTATCCTTCTATGGCTTCTTTAGGATTGGAAAAATTGCTACCTAGATTACAACCTCTAATCATTTTAACCATTTAAATTATGTTACGTTTGCTGATTTGGTATTTCACCCTGATCATCACAGACTTTCAGACAAGCATTCCAAACCTGGAGGCCTTGCTGTGTCATACATGGTGATATTGCATCCCCCCTTACAAATCCATGGTGAAGTATGTCAAAATTAGAGCCCACTCTAATGCCACACCCCTGCTCTTCTAAACCCTTCACTTACTCCTATGACGAAATCCTGGTTCGACACTCAAGCCATTCTTTTAGGATTGGCATAGCTACTACAACTGCCATGCAAGGCATATCCTCTGCCTCGCTGTATAAATTAGGCCGTCGGTCATCCTCTGCATACTGCGTCATATATCAGACCCAACACTTCTTCCATCCTTGCCATTCAAGAAGCTCTCCTGTCATGATTGTGTTGGTTAAGTCATGCATTGCTTGTGTCTCCTCTCACTATTGTTTCTCTAGGTAGTCTCACACCCATTGTCCAATTAGCTTCCTCAGCAAGGACAAACCTTCTTTCCCACCCTCTTGGGGAACCAATTGCAAACTGCTACTTGCCCCGTCTCTGTGTTGCTGTCATTTCAGTTCAGTGTAATTGCTGCGCTCCACCGCCTCCCCACCACCACCAGTGCCAGGCTCCAGTTGGTCATCGGCGGGTTCTTCATTTTCCCTAAAAGGAGCGGGGGGGGCATTTGGTTTCTGTTCATTGTCTAATGACATTATTTCACATTTTTAAATTAGTCTCTCTGCACTGAACTATCTGTAGAGGGTTCTGTGCTGTGAATAGATGCCAGTATGACAGTAACATATAAATAAGTAGGAATTGTTAGTAACCTGCACTAACTAGCAAACAGACTACTGACTCTGAACTGGTGTCTCCACCTCATATATCAAGGCTTGGGTCAATCGAACACACATTTAAAAAACAACAAACAAACATTTACTGTTATTGGCTGGACTGCTGACTGGGATCAACTAGATGTGCTTTAGTTATTTCTGACTGTCTGGAATCATCTGTTATTAATGAGAAGGACGTCTCTCTAGTCATTTCCTTGTTTTTCTTCTAAATTAATCAATAAAAGTGCTTTAAATTATCATTTATTTGTTAATCATGAGGCAGAAACTGAACTCAACCCTCAGAAAAATCTGTCTGCCTCCTGGATCTATTCTCCTCGGCTGGGGTGGGGGGAGGTCGATTGATTTTGTAATCCATTTTAATTGCCTTGCTTGGCTTGCATCTATGCTGCTTTCTGCCTGACAGACTGGGAGGTGAGAGGTAAATAGATGCTTTATAAATGTGCTGTCTGTCAGGACATCATTATCATTCAGAGCTTGAAGACAGCAGCAGACTCTGGTTGGTACAAGTCAAGGTTTTGCAACCATTATCACCAGAGAAAGACCTGGAATATCTGGATCTGATGTTGTCCTGACTGCTCGATATGATTGATTACATATTTATTAAAGAATTGATTAATACTACACTCTATTGGTCTATTGGAAGCCCTTCAGCTGAAGTGACTATATTCTGGATTCCACACAATTATAGGTGGTTGTAACAAGGTGTGGCTGTAACGAGGTGGTTGTAACGAGGTATGGCTGTAACAAGGTGGTTGTAACAAGGTGGTTGTAACAAGGTGTGCTCGTAATGAGGTGTTGCTGTAACAAGGTGGTTGTAACGAGGTGTGGCTGTAACGAGGTGGTTGTAACGAAGTGTGGCTGTAACGAGGTGGTTGTAGTGAGGTGGTTGTAATGAGGTGGTTGTAATGAGGTGGTTGTAACAAGGTGTGACTATAACGAGGTGGTTGTAGGAGGTGTGGCTGTAACGAGGTGGTTGTAGGAGGTGTGGCTGTAACGAGGTGGTTGTAACGAAGTGTGGCTGTAACGAGGTGGTTGTAACGAAGTGTGGCTGTAACGAGGTGGTTGTAACGAGGTGTGGCTGTAACGAGGTGGTTGTAGGAGGTGTGGCTGTAACAAGGTGGTTGTAGGAGGTGTGGCTGTAACGAGGTGGTTGTAACGAGGTGTGGCTGTAACAAGGTGGTTGTAGTGAGGTGTGGCTGTAACGAGGTGGTTGTAGGAGGTGTGGCTGTAACAAGGTGGTTGTAGTGAGGTGTGGCTGTAACGAGGTGGTTGTAACGAGGTGTGGCTGTAACGAGGTGGTTGTAGTGAGGTGTGGCTGTAACAAGGTGGTTGTAGGAGGTGTGGCTGTAACGAGGTGGTTGTAGGAGGTGTGGCTGTAACGAGGTGGTTGTAGGAGGTGTGGCTGTAACGAGGTGGTTGTAGGAGGTGTGGCTGTAACGAGGTGGTTGTAGGAGGTGTGGCTGTAACAAGGTGGTTGTAGTGAGGTGTGGCTGTAACGAGGTGGTTGTAACGAGGTGTGGCTGTAACGAGGTGGTTGTAGTGAGGTGTGGCTGTAACAAGGTGGTTGTAGGAGGTGTGGCTGTAACGAGGTGGTTGTAGGAGGTGTGGCTGTAACGAGGTGGTTGTAGGAGGTGTGGCTGTAACGAGGTGGTTGTAGGAGGTGTGGCTGTAACGAGGTGGTTGTAGGAGGTGTGGCTGTAACGAAGTGGTTGTAGGAGGTGTGAGTCAGAAGGTCAGAAACAGAAACATGATCAAGGTCTAGTCTCAGCTCCATTACTCCTCAGTGTAGCGGCGAGCTCTGCAGGAAGCCCTGTGTGATTCACTATAGCAAGAATACATTAGCAGCAGCTATACAGCAGCAGGAATAAAGGTCAAGAAACGGGAAGCAAACAGGAGGTGGGGTTGCTTCAGAGGGTAGCTGAGAGGAACAGATTGGATTCAAAGCTTTTATCTGTTTCCTTAAATATGGCAACTGTGATCCATTCCATTCAGAGGCTTGATGCAGCAAGGCAAGCAGAGTGAAACCAGAAGCTGTTAGAGGTCACAGCAGGAGTCTAAAGACATATGAAATATCAGAGCAAACATCCAGGAAACAGAGCAGGGCATTATGGGAAAGGAGGGGAAGAGGACAAGCTGTTCAGGATTAACTCTTAACTCTCACCTTGAGAATTTATTTATTATTATTATTTAGATTTTTTACTTTAAGACAACATAGTTTGCTCCAAATTGCTTTACAGAGAAGGTGAGATTAACGCAGAATAAAGCAAATTAAAAAACACAATTGTATGTAAAGATTTCAGTTACTTAAAGGCTTCAAGTGATCATGTTAAGGAACCGACTGGACAGACAGAAGACCTTGGCCAGTGGGCCTGAGGGATCAAACAGTAGGAGGGTTAGCGAATGGGGGAGTGTTATGATCTAGTTTAAATAAATGTAGTTGAAAGCCTGGCGGCTGCATTCTGGACGTGTAGAGAAGACTGACTGATGTTCAGTGAGTTGCAGTAATCTATACAGGATGTGAAGAATGCATGGATGACTCAATCTAGATGCGAAATAACATATATATATATAGAAATAACAGGATTTGGAGTTGCTAGAAGCTGGATACTAAGGGTAGTGATTAATGGGTATGCAGACACTACAGCAGCTGTTTGACATGGTCGTCCCCAACAATGTTATTCCTTTGAGAAATTCAGAGCTGAATAATTGAAGATGAGGAAATATTTCAAAGAATTGACCAAATCAGCATTTCAACCATTGAAACAAGTCTACTGTGAAAGGAATTCAGATCCAGTGTTTCTGGGTAGTGCAGCTATATGATGGTCTACTGGTACTCATGTGTTGTAGTGATTTACTGCATTTCTACAGTGATATACGTCATCACATCTGACAGGCAGGATGTAACCTCACCAAGTGAAGGAGAAGAGGGCGGAAGAGGGTCCTCCTCCGCCACTAGCCACCGTGGGGTCCTCCACCACCACCAGCCACCGTGGGGTCCTCCACCGCCACTAGTCATCGTGGGGTCCTCCACCGCCACTAGCCACCGTGGGGTCCTCCACCGCCACTAGCCACCGTGGGGTCCTCCACCGCCACTAGCCACCGTGGGGTCCTCCACGGCCACTTGCCACCGTGGGGTCCTCCACTGTGGGGTCCTCCACCACCACTAGCCACTGTGGGGTCCTCCACCGCCACTAACCATCGTGGGGTCCTCCACCACCACTAGCCACTGTGGGGTCCTCCACCGCCACTAACCATCGTGGGGTCCTCCACCGCCACCAGCCACCGTGGGGTCCTCCACTGCCACTAGCCACCGTGGGGTCCTCCACCACCACTAGCCACCGTGGGGTCCGCCACTAGTCACCGTGGGGTCCTCCACGGCCACTTGCCACCGTGGGGTCCTCCACCGCCACTAGCCACCGTGGGGTCCTCCACCGCCACTAGCCACCGTGGGGTCCTCCACTGCCACCAGCCACCGTGGGGTCCTCCACCGCCACTAGCCACCGTGGGGTCCTCCACCGCCATCAGCCACTGTGGGGTCCTCCACCATGGGGTCCTCCACCGTGGGGTCCTCCACCGCCACCAGCCACCGTGGAGTCCTCCACCACCACCAGCCACCGTGGGGTCCTCCACCGCCACCAGCCACCGTGGAGTCCTCCACCGCCACCAGCCACCGTGGGGTCCTCCACCGTGGGGTCCTCCACCGCCATCAGCCACTGTGGGGTCCTCCACCGCCATCAGCCACCGTGGGGTCCTCCACCGCCACCAGCCACCGTGGAGTCCTCCACCGCCACCAGCCACCGTGGAGTCCTCCACCGCCATCAGCCACTGTGGGGTCCTCCACCGCCATCAGCCACTGTGGGGTCCTCCACCGCCACCAGCCACCGTGGAGTCCTCCACCGCCATCAGCCACCGTGGGGTCCTCCAGGTTTTGAGTGATCTCAGCAGGGTGTGATGGGTATTCATGAGTATTTGATGCCATCTGAAGGCAAAGTTTGATTCAGATGGAAGATGACATGTTGAGTTTGAGGTTTGTTCAGATCAGATCAGATCAGTGCGATTTTGATTTTGTGTTTATAGTTTCGGGGAAATGAAGCATCATTTCAGAAAATGTGTCTAGTAGTCTATTAGAAAAACTATTAGTGTTCTTGATTCAGGAAGTATGAGATTTAATGAAAGGATTTTATTTCTACTGGATGGAAAAACGTTCAGACCAACCTCCTGTTTCCTGCATTAAATAGAGCATACACAAGATCTGACTCTCTCTCACACACTTTCAGCTGATGTCACCACATCTGTTTCAGCCTGGAGGAGTGTGTGTGTGTGTGTGTGTGTGTGTGTGTGTGTGTGTGTGTGTGTGATTATGTGAGTGTAAATGTGTGTGTGTGTTTCAGGTAATTGATCTCTCTGTCCTGTCGTCATAATAGGATTAAGGCGGCTCCTGCAGGAGAACCAGGCAGAGCAGAGCAGCACCTCCTCCTGGAGGAGAACAGGAAGACACTCAGCATGGGAGTCGAGGAAGAGTAGGAGGAGCAGAAGGAAGAGGAGTAGGAGGAGGAGCAGGAAGAGGAAGAGGAGGTGAAGGAGGAGAAGGAGGAGGTAGAGCAGCTCCAGGTCAGAGTCTTTACATGCTTAATTAGACATTAATGCTCTTTGTCTGGAAAAAGACCAGAGAGAGAGAGAGAGAGCGAGAGAGAGAGAGAGAGAGAGAAGTTAATGTACAAGCAGGTCTCTCTCTCTCTCTCTCTGTCTCTCTGTGTCTCTCTCTCTCTCCCTTTCTCTCTCTGTCTCTCTCTCTGTCTCTCTCTCTGTCTCTCTGTGTCTCTCTCTCTCTCCCTTTCTCTCTCTGTCTCTCTCTCTCCCTCTCTCTCTCTCCTCTCTCTCTCTCTCTCTCTCTCTCTGTCTCTCTCTCCTGATAAATGCAATGAAGCTGGCAGCCATTAATACCAACAATCAATAATCAGATCAATACTCTCGTAGTAATAATGATAACTATATTATTGCAAGTTAATGTATTAAGATATTACATTGTCAATAAAAAATACAATTTTCTTTTTACATTTTTGACCTGTAGGTCAGGTTGTTATACTATCAGCTGCTGCAGAGCATGGACCTGTATGATGCTGAATTAGATCAATAATTATGATCAATAATTCATCATTTCTTTGCCAGTCGGCTTATTCTGCCTGAGGCTGGGGGAGGGGGGGCACACACACACACACACACACACACACACACACACACACACACCCAGAGGAGCTATGACTAGCGCCCCCGTGCCTCCAGCAGTGGCATAGCAGCCAACAGGAAGTGACAGGAGGGAGACCACCCGTAAATCTGTTTTTATTCTATTTAGACCAGAAAGTAGACCATGACATGTCCTCCTCCTCTAAACCAGCAATAGAGGATTCCGGTATTAGTGATCCAGTGATCCAGTGATCCAGCGATCCAGTATTAGTGATCCAGTGATCCAGTGATCCAGTGATCCAGCGATCCAGTATAAGTGATCCAGTGATCCAGTGATCCAGTATTAGTGTTCCAGTAATCCAGTATTCCAGTATTCCAGTGTTCCAGTATTCCAGTATTCAGGTATTCCAGTATACCAGTAATCCAGTGTTGCGGTATTATAATGTAATAAAACCATGAGCGCATAACGTAACAACAGCTTTCTCATGATGTAATAAGTGATTACGTTATGAACGTTAAATAATGTGATAAATTCAACACATAGTGTAATAACCTTTTAAAAGAGCATTGTCCTTGTCTAAGAACCCTTCTAGAGTTACATTAAGTGCATGATATTTATCCAATTAAATTTTCAATTTATTTTGTAACTTGTACAACAAGCAGTCTTCGTCCTTCTCAAGTTTCAAATTTTCCACCAAAGAATCTTCAATAAATATTCTTGACAGGGAAAGCTCTCTGAACAAGTTGGAAACTCTATTGAAAGTGCCAAGCATTGACATATCAATAGACAGGCTCCCAGCCCCCCACACCCCTCACACCCACACACACACACACACACACACACAATGGGACAGAGGAGAGAAGGTTTCCTCCCCATCATTTGGACCCATCGTCGGTAGTGCCATGCCTCAGCAGCCTCTCTCTTGTTGACTCTTCTTTGCAGTGGAGGGTTTGGTAGTTTTCAGATTGTTATTCATGTGCTGATGCTACAGTAATAATAATAATAATAATAATAATAACTTTCAAGGTACCCAAGGCACTTAACAATAGAAGAGAGATAACTAGATAAGAACGAGAGTAGACAGTAGACAGTAGACATTATAGAACACTGTTTCCTCTTCTCTATGAACTGAGGGAGTGAGGTGGGAAGACTTTTGACAGAAGGATGATTTTCTGTTTCCATCCTGGACCAACTACTGTACTGGTACAGGTACTGGTACTTTAAACCTCCTCAGCTGACCTGTCAGCGCTGCACCTCCCTCTCCTCCTGCGCTAACAGTGATTAGCATAGCTAGGTTAAGTCTATGGAAAGCAGATGCATCCTCAGTTCTCTCAGGAAACAAACAGTGGGCAGTGACAGCGACTGACAGCTCTGTAAATGTGAGTTGTCGTTAACAAACAGCGAGTCAGTGCTGAAGCTGCTGGCCTCTGATATTCAAATGAAGGGGCGTGGCACCTCACACACACCAAAAAACAACATCAAAGAGGCTAGTGTGTGTGTGTGTGTGTGTGATTCTCAGTAGTTTTCATTCAGGTGTGTTTGTTCCAGGCTCAGTCAGCTCAGCACTCTGTCAACTTTAAATGAAATTTAAATTTCAAAGAACATTAAATTGTAATTTCCATGCTCATGTTGTGTCTATGTAGTCTGTGTGGCTGAACGGGCAAGGCACTAACACTGCCTGGGTTGGGGGTTCAATTACTACTGGGAACACCGTAGTCATGCTGCAAGGCATTCTGGATATTGTCAACAAAGTGTCAACAGAATGGCTGATGAGTTGTTGAGATGTTTCTAATATGTGTGTCCTGAGGGTGGGTGGGGTGCTGCCCAGGGTGCTGAATGTGGGGTGCTGTCCAGGGTGCTGTCCAGGGTTCTGAGTGTGGGGTGCTGCCCAGGGTGCTGTCCAGGGTGCTGAATGTGGTGTGCTGCCCAGGTTGCTGTCCAGGTTGCTGCCCAGGGTGCTGTCCAGGTTGCTGTCCAGGTTGCTGTCCAGGTTGCTGCCCAGGATGCTGTCCAGGTTGCTGCCCAGGTTGCTGTCCAGGTTGCTGTCCAGGTTGCTGTCCAGGGTGCTGTCCAGGTTGCTGCCCAGGGTGCTGTCCAGGTTGCTGCCCAGGTTGCTGCCCAGGTTGCTGCCCAGGGTTCTGAAGGTTTCATGTTTATACCACATACATTTAGTTTTTTATATTTTCATATTGTAGAGATTTTTTCATTCACTTTCTTTGTCTCAGTATATATAATATAATAATATAATAATATAATAATAATAATATAATAGTAATAATAATACAATAATAATAATATAACAATAATATAATAATAATATAATAATAATAATATAATAATAATAATATAATATAGGGTTAATTACATAAAGTTAAGTGAGTTTGTGGAACAAACTCTAATCTAATTTACTGTACTCTAATCTAATCTACTGTAATTTAATCTACTCTACTCTACTCTAATTGAATCTACTCTACTCTACTCTAATTTAATCTACTCTACTCTACTCTAATCTAATTTAATCTACTCTACTCTACTCTACTCTAATTGAATCTACTCTACTCTACTCTAATCTAATTTAATCTACTCTACTCTAATCTATTCTACTCTAATTTAATCTACTCTATTCTACTCTACTCTAATTGAATCTACTCTACTCTACTCTAATCTAATTTAATCTACTCTAATCTATTCTACTCTAATTGAATCTACTCTAATCTATTCTACTCTAATTGAATCTACTCTACTCTAATCGAATCGAATCGAATGTTAACAACACATTGCTTATGGTGATTTCTGGTCTGGATTTCTACCAGACCTCCGACCAGCAGAAACAGCTTCGGTTTGAAACCAGTCAGCTGGAAGGAAGAGGATGCATTCTGCTGCTTCACACACACACACACACACACACACACACACACACACACACACACACACACACACACACACACGAAAGGGTTTCCTCCTGACCAGCTCTGATTGGATCATCCTCTGCTCCAGTAAACACACACAAACAGAAAGAAAGAAGAGGAGGAGATTCTACTAGACTCTACCGTACTTTACCATACTCTACAAAACCCTACCAGACTCTACCAGACTCTATCAGACTCTACTGGACTCTACCATACTCTACAAACCCTACCAGACTCTACTGGTCTCTACCAGACTCTACAAAACCCTACCAGACCCTACCAGACTCTACTAGATTCTACCAGACTCTACCAGACTCTACAAAATCCTACCAGACTCTACTGGTCTCTACCAGACTCTACAAAACCCTACCAGACCCTACCAGACTCTACTAGATTCTACCAGACTCTACCATACTCTACAAACCCTACCAGACTCTACTGGTCTCTACCAGACTCTACAAAACCCTACCAGACCCTACCAGACTCTACTAGATTCTACCAGACTCTACCATACTCTACAAACCCTACCAGACTCTACTGGTCTCTACCAGACTCTACAAAACCCTACCAGACCCTACCAGACTCTACTAGATTCTACCAGACTCTACCAGACTCTACAAAATCCTACCAGACTCTACTGGTCTCTACCAGACTCTACAAAACCCTACCAGACCCTACCAGACTCTACTAGATTCTACCAGATTCTACTAGACTCTACAAAATCCTACCAGACTCTACTGAGGTCTATCAGTCTCTACTGGACTCTGGTCCGGTCGGGTCCGGTCCGGTCTGGTCTGGTCCGGTCTTGTTTGGTCGGGTCTGGTTTGGTCCGGTCTGGTTTGGTGCGGAATGAACTGGTCTGGTCTGGTCTGGTCTGGTCTGGACTGGACTGGATGGGTCTGTGATCTTCTGTTTTTTTGGATAATACTCTCCCCTATACACCGTAGCTAGTGTGTGTGTGTGTGTGTGTGTGTGTGTGTGTGTGCGTGTGTGCGTGCGTGTGTGCGTGCGCGTGTGTGCGTGTGTGTGTTTGTGTGTGCGCGTGTGTGCGTGTGTGTGTGTGTGTATTTGGATCATGTTACTGTGGCGATTTTATCACACCGACAGCGCTGCCAATCAATCAATCTCTCTCTCACTTATCAATCAAACAGGATTCTGATTTCAGCTTCATGTGAACTTCAGAGGTTGTTCAGGTCATCCAGGTCGTTCTCTGTGTTTCTGTAGTGAAGATCAGGTGCTGCTGCTTGGTAAATGATTTGTCTGCAGGCTTCGGCTCCCCTCGGTAAGACTTGAATGATGGTATCTGAACAGCAGACCGTCCACCAGATCCATCTCTGCTCCTCTATGTAGGTCAATGGAGGAAACAATCACCTCCTCCTCTGCTCCAATTCACACAGACACTCTGAGGCCATGCAGGAAAAAAACACAACAGTCATGTTTCACACTTGACAGTATTCCCAGCTATTCCCCAGGATGCTTTAAGAACTCTGGGAAAGACAAACCAGTCTGGTCTGACCTGGTCCGTGCTGGTCCAGATAGTCCACTTCTATGTTTAGCCTGCCATGTCCTTCATAAAAGAAGCTCCGCGGTCATGAATACAGCAGGTTAAAAACAGCAGGCACAAAGATGGATCCTATTAGAGTCCATGTTGCATCCAAACAGCTGATATGACAAAACCAATACACTGGAAATCATTTTGATTCAAGGAGCTCAGGTGTGGTCTCGGATTTAGCTGAAGGAAGGTTTTTATTAAGAAATCAAGTGCAACACTTAATATATACACACTTGATTGACCATTTGTAAAAAAAAAAATACGATATTGGAATGATTTCAGAAACAAATGGACTATTAAGCATTAAGCATAGTAACCTTTGATATCATCCAGTCCAAAGTGACTGGGAGGAGGTTGAGGTTGACAGGAGGTAGGAGGTTGACAGGCCTCTCTTATTGGTCCCCATGGTAACAGAGATGGGAAACAGATTCCCATGTGTCACGGCCACCCTAGGGTCCAGACATCCCGTAAGCCGAGACCGCTATCTTATAATAACGATAACGTAAAAGTATGTAAATAATAATAATAAAGTCTAGGAGTGATGGCTTATCCTCTGTTTATCAGACCCCGGAGTGCCTCTGCACCTTTAGAAAACACCCGGCTTGCCTGGGAATACAATAGGGGAAATAAATGTTTACTGTCCTACCGGTTGGCAGGTGATGGTTTTGGCCCCGGGTCTGGAACCAGCTCCGTCGGTGCGTCCTCGACACGGCCAGCCTCGGCGTTATCATGGAACCTCGTCGGTTCAGGAGTTCAGTTTGTATATGTTTTAAAAGTGGCAATCATCAAATAACATCTGTTGCTGTTGAGCTTGCTGTCTTGCTTGGGGAAGGAAGGGTTTGAAGGACGTTTTTTCTCTCGCTGGTCAGACGCTGTGCGTGCGTTTCAGGGGTTATCCAGTTCAACAGGCGCCATCTTTCTTTAACCCCTGACCCTGTGACCTCACCATTTCCGGGTCACAGACTTCCTTGAACCCCCATAAACATTTCCCCCCCATGCATCCCAGGCAAGCCCTTTACTTATGATGACCTCACCAAAGAAAATGGGAACCCAAACCAAAACATAATAATTGGGGATAAACTATACAAATATCCTCCAAGGGGAATGACATGTCCGTAACACTTGTTAACCAATTAAATTGCAGCTGTAATTATCGTCAGTCCAGGAAACCTTCTGCTAAAGGGTCAGCCTGAGGAGCCTCCAGCACTTTTAATTAGGAGAAGACTTCCTGCCAACATGAGGAAAGGAGGAAGAGGAAGAGCAGGGAGAGGAGGAGGAGGAACAACTAGCAGAGGAGAAGGACGAGGAAGAAGAGGAGGAGAGAGAAGGTCATGGAGACAGACTGGTGGAGACAGACTGGTGACCATAGAGACAGACTGGTGGAGACAGTCTGGTGGAGACAGACTGGTGGAGACATACTGGTGGAGACAGACCGGTGACCATAGAGACATACTGGTGGAGACATACTGGTGGAGACATACTGGTGGAGACAGACTGGTGGAGACAGACCGGTGACCATAGAGACATACCGGTGACCATAGAGACAGACTGGTGGAGACAGTCTGGTGGAGACAGACTGGTGGAGACAGACTGGTGGAGACATACTGGTGGAGACAGACCGGTGACCATAGAGACATACTGGTGACCATAGAGACAGACTGGTGGAGACAGTCTGGTGGAGACAGACTGGTGGAGACAGACCGGTGACCATAGAGACAGACTGGTGGAGACATACTGGTGGAGACAGACCAGTGACCATAGAGACAGACTGGTGGAGACAGACTGGTGGAGACATACTGGTGGAGACAGACCGGTGACCATAGAGACAGACTGGTGGAGACATACTGGTGGAGACAGACTGGTGGAGACAGACTGGTGGAGACAGACTGGTGGAGACAGACTGGTGGCCATCTGGAATGACATGTGACCCTCCAAAATAATCCTTAGTAATCCTTAATCTTCATAATCATAATAAGGCTGTGAACTAAACAAACACACTAACTACCAATCAGCTCTAATAGAGGGAAGACCACTAGCACATTATGCTGACCAGAGAATAACTGCTGTTATACATGAAAATACAATTAACTTGAGACTCCCGTCAGCTGTTGCGTGACTGAGAAGTCCAAAGGACAAATAATAAGTAGGTGATTTGGTAGCAAGACATGACTAATACCAGTAGGTAGCACAAAACAGAGATGCATACAGCAGCACAGATAGCCTGGCATGCTAGTTACTGAAGGCACTCTGATTCTTCTTTGAATGAGGCCTGTGTGAGAGGTGTGGAGTTGACTCTCTGTCTGCAGTCTGTTCAGGTGTATTCAGCCTCCAGCTGAAGCTAATTCAGTTCATCTGAAAACACCTGAGACTCTGAGAAGCTCCGGGCTCAGCTGGGCTCGACACACCTGAGACCCACACCTCCAAACTCTCTGGGGCTTTTCACTTTTCTGCAGCTGATTTTTGCTGAAAATAAAACTATTCTGTCCTTTTGAAAAGACCCATCGTGTTGAAAGCCTTCATTCTCTCGATATGATCTTTGGAAGTATATAGTTAAAGGTACCTCAGATTTTCACTTTTATCTAGCCTACAATTTAATGAAAGAATGTATTAGGGCCCCCAAAGCTTAATATTGTTAACACCTTACTTTCTACTGGTATTGTACCTTCTGCCTTTAAAACAGCTATGATTAACCCCCTGCTCAGAAAGCCTGATCTTGATCCCGAAGTGTTTAATAATTACAGGCCAATCTCAAAACTTCTCTCCAAAGTCCTCGAACGAACAGTAGCCACCCAACTAACTGAGCATCTTTCTACCAATGGTCTATGCCAACCATTTCAGTCTGGTTTTAGACCGCAGTTATGAAGGTGGCAAATGATCTACTGCTTGCTTCTGAATCTGACTCGATCTCAGTTTTAATTCTTCATGACCTAAGTGCAGCCTTTGCTGACCACAATATCCTTTTAGATCGCCTCACACACTACATTGGCATCCACGGTACTGCACTCTCATAGTTTAGGTCTTATTGGTCAGACAGAATGCTACAACTACAACTGGTCCAGAATGCTGCTGCCAGAATCCTGACCAAAACTAGGAAATTCGACCATATAACTCCCATCCTGTCCTCATTACACTGGCTACCAATTCAGGCCAGGTGTGACTTTAAGGTGCTTTTACTTACATATAAATCATTACATGGGATGGCACCGTCCTATTTATCCGATTTGATTAAACCTTATAAACCGCCACGCGCCCTCAGATCTCAGGACGCTGGCTACCTGTCTATCCCAGCAGTCAAAAAGAAAACTGCAGGTAACAGAGCCTTTTCTTACCGGGCTCCCTATCTATGGAACAGTCTGCCTGCCTCAATCAGAGAGGCAGGCTCTATCGAAGTCTTTAAGTCAAGGCTAAAAACCCATTTATTCTCTCTGTCATTTGACCAGCCTTGAGGGAGTGGCTCAGTCTCTTCTCAGAGTAAGGCTAGACCAGTTAGCTCATCCTAGATCAGGGTCCTGCCGATGGATACTAGCATCCTGCCTACATGTCCTATTCTCCTGGTCTACCTGCTCCTGTCCACTGACGCTGGTCATGTCTGTGTGAGTGAGAGTGTGTGTATGGGTGTGTGTGGGTGAGTCTCCTATCTGTTCCAGGCTGCAGCCCGGCAGAGTTGGCGTCTGGTTGGTCCCGCCTCCTAGGACGATGCTGACTGAGCGGACGTTGCGTTCTCCTATCTGGGCAGTGTTGGCGCCTGCATGGTCCCCTAGTCCTATGATGACGCTGACTGAGTTGCCGTTGCTGTGATGCCGCCCCATCAGATCTGGATGTCCCACCAAAATAAACTTTCATATATTGTGTATACGCTGCTTGCCCAAACTCGGCATCTATTGCACGCCCAACCGTCCTGGTAGGGGGATCCCTCTCTGAGTAGCCCCTCCCAAGGTTTCTCCCAATTTTCCCAGTGAGGGTTTGTGGGAGTTTTTCCTTGTCCTCTGTGAGGGTCTAAGGCTGGGGGATGTCGTGTACTAAGCATTTATTATTTTCACATGTTGGGCACTGTGAAGCCCTTAGAGACTGTAACGGTGATTAAGGGCTATACAAATAAATGTGATTTGATTTGATTTGATAGTGCCTTCGGTGTACCTCAAGGCTCAGTCCTAGGACTGTTGCCATTTACTATCTTTTCTCTTGGAGAATTCATTTGTAAATATGACGTTAATTTTCACTGTTATGCTGACAATACCCAATTGTACACACCCATCAAGCTAGCAGCCTTCACACGTTGTATGGACCCACAACAGAAATTCAACCACATACAAATGGATCATTTAGAAGCCTGTTTATCTGCTATTAAAAATGTTACTCTTAAATGCCAACAAAACAGAAATGTTAGTTGTTGTTCTCTCTGTGTCGACATTACCCTGAAGTTTGACAACTATCTTATTACCCAGAGTCCCACAGTGAAGAATCTACATGTTCTGCTCAATCCTACATTTTTCCGCCATTGCAATTTTGCAAAAATCCACCCTATGTTAACACAACACAGTTCTGGTGCATGCTTTCGTTTCATCAAGATCCGACCACTGTTTCATTCTCTGGCCTACAAATCGCCAGTATTAAAAACCTTTAACTTGTCCAAAATACTGGGGGCAAGAATTTTGACCAAAACTAGAACATTTTATCATATTACACCTTGTGGCGGACTGGGGGGGGGGGGGGGTGGGGTGAGGCTTCATTGGATCCAGGAGAGAGGTGAGTCGGTGGACTGCCTCTTCCCTGGATCCGGTACCAGCTGCAGACAGTTGAGGCTGATTGCGGCTGGGGCCTTTTTAACCTGTGTGGATGGTGAGAGACTGACAGTGGGTGAGTCGGCAGGGACGGAGATCCGGCCAGCTGTATACGTAAGGGAGAGAGAGCTCAGCCAGCAGCGGCGACCAGCCGAGGTCCACGGAGGACGCAGTCAGGGGCAGGCCTGGCGGGCTGACCAGTCGGGGTTGGGCGGGACGCCCCTGGAAGCCTGGCGGGCTTGGGCCCTTCGGCCTGAGGGTGGGGTGCCAGCGGAGGGAGACGGTGCCGAACAGCTGCAGTCAAACCCGGGTCGGCTTTATGTTGCTTGTGTTGTGGTGCAAATAAAACGGCCCTGCTGGCCACTTGACTCTCCCCTGCCTTGTCCTTGTCTGTCACGGACCCCGGTACCGTAGCAAGTTGCTACACACTATATGAACTCCCAATCCAGGCCAGATCTAACTTCTAAGTGCTGCTACTAACTTAAAAAATGTTGCACGGGCTTGTGCAGTCACAAGTCACATAACCCCCTACATTGTCCCCTATATAAGCCCTACATTGTCCCCTATATAACCCCTACATTGTCCCCTATATAACCCCCTACATCCCTAACCCCTTACATTGTCCCCTACATAACCCCCTACATTGTCCCCTATATAACCCCCTACATTGCCCCCTATATAACCCCTACATTGTCCCCTATATAACCCCCTACATTGTCCCCTACATAACCCCCTACATTGTCCCCTATATAACCCCCTACATTGCCCACTATATAACCCCTACATTGTCCCCTATATAACCCCCCTACATTGCCCCCTATATAACCCCCTACATTGTCCCCTACATAACCCCCTCCATTGTCCCCTACATACCACCCTTCGCTCACAGGATGCTGGATACCACCCTAAAGTGACCTCTGGTCACATGTCCATAGTGTAGTTTTAGTCTCACCTACATAGTGTAGTATTGGTCTCATGTACATAGTGTAGTATTGGTCTCATATCCATAGTGTATTAGTATCATAGTGTAGTATTGGTTTCATGTCCATAGTATATTAGTATCATCGTGTAGTATTGGTGTCATGTCATAGTATATTAGTATCATAGGGTAGTATTGGTTTCATGTCATAGTATATTAGTATCATAGGGTAGTATTGGTTTCATGTACATAGTGTAGTATTGGTGTCATGTCATAGTGTATTCATATCATAGTGTAGTATTGGTGTCATGTCATAGTGTATTAATATCATAGTGTAGTATTGGTTTCATGTCCATAGTGTATTAATATCATAGTGTAGTATTGGTTTCATGTCCATAGTGTATTAATATCATAGTGTAGTATTGGTGTCATGTCCATAGTGTATTAGTATCATAGTGTAGTATTGGTGTCATGTCATAGTGTATTAGTATCATAGTGTAGTATTGGTTTCATGTGATAGTGTATTAGTATCATTGGTATTGGTGTCATGTCATAGTGTAGTATTGGTTTCTTGTCCATAGTGTATTAGTATCATAGTGTAGTATTAGTGTCATGTCATAGTGTATTAATATCATAGTGTAGTATTGGTGTCATGTCATAGTGTATTAGTATCATAGGGTAGTATTGGTTTCATGTACATAGTCTAGTATTGGTGTCATGTCATAGTGTATTAGTATCATAGTGTTGTATTGGTGTCATGTCATAGTGTATTAATATCATAGTGTAGTATTGGTGTCATGTCATAGTGTATTAATATCATAGTGTAGTATTGGTTTCATGTCCATACTGTATTAATATCATAGTGTAGTATTGGTGTCATGTCCATAGTGTATTAGTATCATAGTGTAGTATTGGTTTCATGTCCATAGTGTAGTAGTATCATAGTGTAGTATTGGTGTCATGTCATAGTGTATTAGTAACATAGTGTTGTATTGGTGTCATGTAATAATGTATTAGTATCATGGTGTTGTATTGTGTCATGTCATAGTGTATTACTATCATAGTGTAGTATTGGGGTCATGTCATAGTGTATTAGTATCATAGTGTAGTATTGGTGTCATGTCATAGTGTATTAATATCATAGTGTAGTATTGGTGTCATGTCATAGTGTATTAATATCATAGTGTAGTATTGGTTTCATGTCCATACTGTATTAATATCATAGTGTAGTATTGGTGTCATGTCCATAGTGTATTAGTATCATAGGTATCACTATGTCCATAGTGTAGTAGTATCATAGTGTAGTATTGGTGTCATGTCATAGTGTATTAGTAACATAGTGTTGTATTGGTGTCATGTCATAATGTATTAGTATCATGGTGTTGTATTGTGTCATGTCATAGTGTATTAGTATCATAGTGTAGTATTGGTTTCATGTCATAGTGTATTAGTATCATAGTGTTGTATTGGTGTCATGTCATAGTGTATTAGTATCATAGTGTAGTATTGGTGTCATGTCATAGTGTATTAATATCATAGTGTAGTATTGGTGTCATGTCATAGTGTATTAGTATCCTAGTGTAGTATTGGTTTCATGTCATAGTGTATTATTATTATAGTGTAGTATTGGTGTCATGTCATAGTGTATTAGTATCATTGGTATTGGTGTCATGTCATAGTGTAGTATTGGTTTCATGTCCATAGTGTATTAGTATCATAGTGTAGTATTGGTTTCATGTCCATAGTGTATTAGTATCATAGTGTAGTATTGGTGTCATGTCATAGTGTATTAATATCATAGTGTAGTATTGGTGTCATGTCATAGTGTATTAGTATCATAGTGTAGTATTGGTGTCATGTCCATAGTGTATTAATATCATAGTGTAGTATTGGTTTCATGTCATCGTATATTAGTATCATAGGGTAGTATTGGTTTCATGTACATAGTGTAGTATTGGTGTCATGTCATAGTGTAGTATTGGTTTCATGTCCATAGTGTATTAGTATCATAGTGTAGTATTGGTGTCATGTCCATAGTGTATTAATATCATAGTGTAGTATTGGTTTCATGTCATCGTATATTAGTATCATAGGGTAGTATTGGTTTCATGTACATAGTGTAGTATTGGTGTCATGTCATAGTGTAGTATTGGTTTCATGTCCATAGTGTATTAGTATCATAGTGTAGTATTGGTGTCATGTCATAGTGTATTACTAACATAGTGTTGTATTGGTGTCATGTCATAATGTATTAGTATCATGGTGTTGTATTGTGTCATGTCATAGTGTATTAGTATCATAGTGTAGTATTGGTTTCATGTCATAGTGTATTAGTATCATAGTGTTGTATTGGTGTCATGTCATAGTGTATTAGTATCATAGTGTAGTATTGGTGTCATGTCATAGTGTATTAATATCATAGTGTAGTATTGGTGTCATGTCATAGTGTATTAGTATCATAGTGTAGTATTGGTGTCATGTCATAGTGTATTAAAATCATAGTGTAGTATTGGTGTCATGTCATAGTGTATTAGTATCATAGTGTAGTATTGGTGTCATGTCCATAGTGTATTAATATCATAGGGTAGTATTGGTTTCATTTACATAGTGTAGTATTGGTGTCATGTCATAGTGTATTAGTATCATAGTGTAGTATTGGTGTCATGTCATAGTGTATTAATATCATAGTGTAGTATTGGTTTCATGTCCATACTGTATTAATATCATAGTGTAGTATTGGTTTCATGTCCATAGTGTATTAATATCATAGTGTAGTATTGGTTTCATGTCCATAGTGTATTAATATGATAGTGTAGTATTGGTTTCATGTCCATAGTGTATTAATATCATAGTGTAGTATTGGTGTCATGTCATAGTGTATTAATATCATAGTGTAGTATTGGTGTCATGTCATAGTGTATTAGTATCATAGTGTAGTATTGGTGTCATGTCCATAGTGTATTAGTATCATAGTGTAGTATTGGTGTCATGTCCATAGTGTATTAGTATCATAGTGTAGTATTGGTTTCATGTCCATAGTGTAGTAGTATCATAGTGTAGTATTGGTGTCATGTCATAGTGTATTAGTAACATAGTGTTGTATTGGTGTCATGTCATAATGTATTAGTATCATGATGTTGTATTGTGTCATGTCATAGTGTATTAGTATCATAGTGTAGTATTGGTGTCATGTCATAGTGTATTAGTATCATAGTGTTGTATTGGTGTCATGTCATAGTGTATTAGTATCATAGTGTAGTATTGGTGTCATGTCATAGTGTATTAGTATCATAGTGTAGTATTGGTGTCATGTCATAGTGTATTAGTATCATAGTGTAGTATTGGTTTCATGTCATAGTGTATTATTATTATAGTGTAGTATTGGTGTCATGTCATAGTGTATTAGTATCATTGGTATTGGTGTCATGTCATAGTGTAGTATTGGTTTCATGTCCATAATGTATTAGTATCATAGTGTAGTATTGGTTTCATGTCCATAGTGTATTAGTATCATAGTGTAGTATTGGTGTCATGTCATAGTGTATTAATATCATAGTGTAGTATTGGTGTCATGTCATAGTGTATTAGTATCATAGTGTAGTATTGGTGTCATGTCCATAGTGTATTAGTATCATAGTGTAGTATTGGTGTCATGTCATAGTGTATTAGTATCATAGTGTTGTATTGGTGTCATGTCATAATGTATTAGTACCATAGTGTTGTATTGTCTCATGTCATAGTGTATTAGTATCATAGTGTTGTATTGGTGTCATGTCATAGTGTATTAGTATCATAGTGTTGTATTGGTGTCATGTCATAGTGTATTAGTATCATAGTGTAGTATTGGTGTCATGTCATAGTGTATTAATATCATAGTGTAGTATTGGTGTCATGTCATAGTGTATTAGTATCATAGTGTAGTATTGGTGTCATGTCATAGTGTATTAGTATCATTGTGTAGTATTGGTGTCATGTCATAGTGTATTTGTATCATAGTGTAGTATTGGTGTCATGTCATAGTGTATTAGTATCATAGTGTAGTATTGGTGTCATGTCATAGTGTATTAATATCATAGTGTAGTATTGGTGTCATGTCATAGTGTATTAGTATCATAGTGTAGTATTGGTGTCATGTCATAGTGTATTAGTATCATTGTGTAGTATTGGTGTCATGTCATAGTGTATTTGTATCATAGTGTAGTATTGGTGTCATGTCATAGTGTATTAGTATCATAGTGTAGTATTGGTGTCATGTCATAGTGTATTTGTATCATAGTGTAGTATTGGTGTCATGTCATAGTGTATTAGTATCATAGTGTAGTATTGGTCTCATGTCATAGTGTATTAGTATCATAGTGTAGTATTGGTGTCATGTCCATAGTGTATTAGTATCAAAGTGTAGTATTGGTGTCATGTCATAGTGTATTAGTATCATAGTGTAGTATTGGTGTCATGTCATAGTGTATTAGTATCATAGTGTTGTATTGGTGTCATGTCATAGTGGATTAGTATCATAGTGTAGTATTGGTTTCATGTCCATAGTGTATTAGTATCACAGTGTAGTATTGGTTTCATGTCCATAGTGTATTAGTATCATAGTGTAGTATTGGTCTCATGTCATAGTGTATTAGTATCATAGTGTAGTATTGGTGTCATGTCATAGTGTATTAGTATCATAGTGTAGTATTGGTGTCATGTCATAGTGTATTAGTATCATAGTGTTGTATTGGTGGCATGTCATAGTGTATTAGTATTATAGTGTAGTATTGGTGTCATGTGATAGTGTATTAGTATCATTGGTATTCGTTTCATGTCATAGTGTAGTATTGGTTTCATGTCCATAGTGTATTAGTATCATAGTGTTGTATTGGTGTCATGTCATAGTGTATTAGTATCATAGTGTAGTATTGGTGTCATGTCATAGTGTATTAATATCATAGTGTAGTATTGGTGTCATGTCATAGTGTATTAGTATCATAGTGTAGTATTGGTGTCATGTCATAGTGTATTAGTATCATTGTGTAGTATTGGTGTCATGTCATAGTGTATTTGTATCATAGTGTAGTATTGGTGTCATGTCATAGTGTATTAGTATCATAGTGTAGTATTGGTGTCATGTCATAGTGTATTAATATCATAGTGTAGTATTGGTGTCATGTCATAGTGTATTAGTATCATAGTGTAGTATTGGTGTCATGTCATAGTGTATTAGTATCATTGTGTAGTATTGGTGTCATGTCATAGTGTATTAGTATCATAGTGTAGTATTGGTGTCATGTCATAGTGTATTAGTATCATAGTGTAGTATTGGTGTCATGTCATAGTGTATTAGTATCATAGTGTAGTATTGGTGTCATGTCATAGTGTATTAGTATCATAGTGTAGTATTGGTGTCATGTCATAGTGTATTAGTATCATAGTGTAGTATTGGTCTCATGTCATAGTGTATTAGTATCATAGTGTAGTATTGGTGTCATGTCCATAGTGTATTAGTGTATTAATATCATAGTGTAGTATTGGTGTCATGTCATAGTGTATTAGTATCATAGTGTTGTATTGGTGTCATGTCATAGTGTATTAATATCATAGTGTAGTATTGGTGTCATGTCATAGTGTATTAGTATCATAGTGTAGTATTGGTGTCATGTCATAGTGTATTAATATCATAGTGTTGTATTGGTGTCATGTCATAGTGTATTAGTATCATAGTGTAGTATTGGTTTCATGTCCATAGTGTAGTAGTATCATAGTGTAGTATTGGTGTCATGTCATAGTGTATTAGTATCATAGTGTTGTATTGGTGTCATGTCATAGTGTATTAGTATCATAGTGTAGTATTGGTTTCATGTCCATAGTGTATTAGTATCACAGTGTAGTATTGGTTTCATGTCCATAGTGTAGTAGTATCATAGTGTAGTATTGGTTTCATGTCCATAGTGTAGTAGTATCATAGTGTAGTATTGGTTTTATGTCCATAGTGTAGTAGTATCATAGTGTAGTATTGGTGACATGTCATAGTGTATTAGTATCATAGTGTTGTATTGGTGTCATGTCATAGTGTATTAGTATCATAGTGTAGTATTGGTTTCATGTCCATAGTGTATTAGTATCATAGTGTAGTATTGGTATCATGTCATAGTGTATTAGTATCATTGTGTAGCATTGGTGTCATGTCATAGTGTATTTGTATCATAGTGTAGTATTGGTGTCATGTCATAGTGTATTAGTATCATAGTGTAGTATTGGTGTCATGTCATAGTGTATTAGTATCATAGTGTAGTATTGGTCTCATGTCATAGTGTATTAGTATCATAGTGTAGTATTGGTGTCATGTCCATAGTGTATTAGTATCATAGTGTAGTATTGGTGTCATGTCATAGTGTATTAGTATCATAATGTAGTATTGGTGTCATGTCATAGTGTATTAGTATCATAGTGTTGTATTGGTGTCATGTCATAGTGTATTAGTATCATAGTGTAGTATTGGTTTCATGTCCATAGTGTATTAGTATCACAGTGTAGTATTGGTTTCATGTCCATAGTGTAGTAGTATCATAGTGTAGTATTGGTTTCATGTCCATAGTGTATTAGTATCATAGTGTAGTATTGGTGTCATGTCCACCTATGGACACCTATGGGTTTGTAATGGCATCCTGTGTAATAAAATAAACAATAGGTTGATATCCAGCTCTTCTCACTGTCCTGATAATAAACACAGATGACTAATGGATGAAACAGTCCTCACTAGGTATCCAAAGCAGGTAGTGGCTATCACATAGACATTGCATCATTCACTTTGTATAAATGATCTGCACCAGAGCTGTGGTCCATACCAGAGGATCCATCTCTTTGTCTTGCTCATATTTGGGATGCAGTTCTCTCCATTCATGGCTGAATATTTACATGAATTAGTGCACATTACACATTAACAACCTTTGTCAGTCAACATCTTTGTCCCTTTGGTTGTAAATTAAGTTTCAGATTCACATTCAGTAGATAAATCTGTGTGCACTATTTCAGTCAGTCAGCCATCTTGTCATCCTGCATGGTGTTGGCTTGGTTTTGTAAATGACTCGACGTGTAAACACAACGTCTAATCTTCTGATTGTTGTGTTGACAGGAGGATCGTACGATTGACAGAGCCACATCCAGATACACAATGAAGTGTGTGTGTGTGTGTGTGTGTGTGTGTGTGTGTATGTGGTATTTATCCACAGACAGAACTGGAGAGCACTTAGTTATGGCTACTATATCTTGTAGCTTTGTAACTTTATGCACAAAACAATCTTCTTCTCTCAACATTGTTTGCTGAGTTATTAATGTCTTTCCCAAAGCGAACAACAAGAAAATTGAGCTTTGAATTGAGCTGAGTTTTGTAGGCTACCAGACGCTAGTAGATTTACTGCCACTGTGGTTTAATTTCACTGGAAACCATGAAAACAAATCCTTGCAGAAGCACAGCAAACAAGAAAACTAAAAACATGAACGTCTGCGTCTCAAGAACCAAAAAAGCAACAATTAAAAAGGAAGTCTGTCCCCTTTCTCTGCTAATTACCTCCTGGGTCTCAATGGAGACAGTCGGCATCATCCCCATGGAGAGCCAGTCATCTCTAATTTCCCTGAGTGGAATAAAGGAGAACAAACTACAGTATTAGCTTTGACTTCAAACACTCTCAGCCAGCTTTGAAGGTTGGAAGGTTTCACAAGATACAAATAGCAGAGAGAATGAATCCTGCTTGTCTTCCTGTAGAGTCCACAGCACCTGAACAGCACATCTACATTCAGATTCAACAAGACAAACATGCTGATGAAAGATGAGCATGTTGCTTGTCTTCCCTTGGCCATCTCGCTCTCCCGCTGCTGTTTCAGCGATGGAAAGGTTTTCTTGTTTTGTGGTTCTGAAATGTATTTATTATATGTATTGAATGAGTTTACTGAAGTGACCTGGACACCAGAGGCAGGTTGTGACAGATGTGATTGGAGGAAGAGAGATTGGTTGAGGCTTCCTGATTGGTTGAGTCACTACAGTACAATAATATGGAGACTTGTAGCAGGGTAATATATGTTATACTTTTCATTGATTATTGTCTGATTCCATAACATGAAGTTATTTTTTACCACCAACATTTTCATGTGTTTCTGCCTCATGTTTATTGTTTATTGTTTATTGTTATGCACCAATCCCCAAGACAAATTCCTTGTATGTGAAAACATATTTGGCAATAAACCTGTTTCTGATTCTGTTTCTGGTTTTGTTTTATCACATGGCCACCTATGGAGACCCAGGAGTGTCTGTCTGTCTGACTGACGGTCTGTCTGTCTGATTGACTGACTGACTGATGGTGTTGATGTGTGCCATCACCAGTTTCTCCAGGCACTTCATTACTATCAGTGTGAGTGCCACAGGGCGGTAGTCGTTCAGACGGGTCACCCTGGTTTTCTTGGGAACAGCACACTGTAGCAGAGAGCCATTGAAAATGTCTGTGAAAACAGAAGCCAGCTGGGTGGTGCAGGTTTTGATGGTGGTATCCCGTCAGGGCCAGGGGCTTTGTGAGATTTCACTTTCTGAAACACACGTCAGCCTCGGATAGCTGGAGAGTTGAGTGGCCTGGCACACTGTGTGCTGAGGCAACTGATCTGATGTTGAGTGCATCGAACCTCACGTAGAAGCTGTTCAGCTCGTCCGGGAGTGATGTGTCAGCTGTGGAGACCTCCGCAGGCCTCGCCTTGTAGCCTGTGATAGCCTGCAGGCCTGCCACATGCTCCTGGAGTCATGTACTGGCTCTCCAGCCTGGTCCTGTATTCCCTTTTGGCTGATTTGATGGCCTTTTCCAGTGAGCGTCTGCTTCGCCTGTAGAGCTCTATGTCTCCTTTCTTTCAGTTTACTGGTCATGGTTCTGTTCATCCAGGGTTTTTGATTGGGAAATGACCGAATTTTCCTGGTAGTGATGCAGCTGTTCATGCAGTTCATGATGTGGTCAGAGACAGATTTGGCATATCCATTCAGGTCCTTGGTGGAGGATTTGAAATAACTCCAATCAGTCGTTTCTCTTCCTTCCTCAGACCAGATCTGTGCAGTCCTGAGGTTGGCGTCACACTTTTCAGGCACTGTCTGTAGACCGAAAGTTACCACATTACTATAGTAAACCTACCATACCATTACCACATTACTACAGTAATCTTACCATACCATTACCACATTATTATAGTAAACCTACCATACCACTACATTACTATAGTAATCTTACCATACCATTACTACATTACTATAGTAAACCTACCATACCATTACTACATTACTATAGTAATTTTACCATACCATTACTACATTACTATAGTAATCTTACCATACCACTACATTACTATAGTAATTTTACCATACCATTACTACATTACTACAGTAATCTTACCATACCACTACATTACTATAGTAATCTTACCATACCATTACTACATTACTATAGTAATTTTACCATACCATTACTACATTACTATAGTAATCTTACCATACCACTACATTACTATAGTAATTTTACCATACCATTACTACATTACTATAGTAATCTTACCATACAATTACCACATTACTACAGTAATCTTACCATACCACTACATTACTATAGTAATCTTACCATACCATTACTACATTACTATAGTAATCTTACCATACCACTACATTACTATAGTAATTTTACCATACCACTACATTACTATAGTAATTTTACCATACCATTACTACATTACTATAGTAATCTTACCATACCATTACTACATTACTACAGTAATCTTACCACGCTCTTCCTACATGCACAGGTACTAAAGATATTAAACAGCTATTCATTTACAGCAGCAGTTTCTGAGGTGGATTCTGCAATCAGATTGTACTTTAATTAACAGCAAGGAGGAACGTAACATCTGACCCTGCAGACACCAAATATTTATTCATGGCCACATTAAACATTAATGTCTTTTCAAGGGTTAGGAGGAAGTTGTCCATTTGTTCCACTTGTTGATGGACGTTCAGCCTCAAAACATGATAAAAATCACTGTGGGTGACCTGGGGTGAATGGGGCGGGACCATAAAACCTGCTGTGAAACGCCATTTTGTTTTAGTTTAATCTTTTACCAAGGTTTTAAATTTATCTTTATAATCCTGAAATATATTCTTTCGTTTCGGTTTAGTCAGCATCCATTCCCAAGACAAACAAGTAAATGTTATTATGAGCCAATGCTGGTCCATCCAATTACTGTGGCATCCTAGTCAATATGGCTGCCGTCCCCAGGGAGCTGAAAACGACAAATATTCCCAGGAGCTCGCTGCAATCTATAGCTGAAATTAGCAGTGATCAGTACAGATTTCCACTGTCCTGTCCTCGATCAATACTGCCTCCTCCATGCACCACAGACCGCCTCATAACTAATATTGTGATTCAGTTAGAGCACAGTTGAAATCAATAGACTCAGCCACTGTGCCATGGATGCTGCTTTGAGAGTTTTATAGAGAAGTTATTGACTTTCACATGGTTTGCTTGACTGCCATCAAATATGGCTTTATGTGTTTATTAATGATGACTGACCTGCTTCACTCTTCACTTCAGGATGTGAAGTACAGGAGTATATTTTCCCTCTGCTTTCATATGGCTGATGTTGAATAAAATCGTTAATGAAAGATTAAGAGTTTAGAGTCAAGTCGTGAATTACTTGAGTATATTTATTTGCAATAGCTGAGCGCTCAGGAGAGATCCACACACAGTATAGGGTATACAGATCTCTGAAGAAAGAACAGTTGTGAGTGAGGTTTCATAGAGACAAGGCCTTCTGTCAAGTCAAAACACCTGTATAGATAATAATACCACTAAACATGAGCAGTTCCTTCAGAAACAACTAAAGTGTAGGAGAACAGTCACACAGAGGACATCATAGTAAATGGTTGGTTGCCCTAAAGAATACTAAGAAGGGTGCATACATGAAGTTTTTCTTCGACAGCAGAGCTCAGCCAGAGCAGCACAGTACCCTGTACACTGTATATATACATACCATGGGTTGGCTGTAGATCTGTATAGACTATCTACAGGCTGCAGTTCAACACCAGACTTCAGATGAGGTCTTTGGTCTCCATCCTTCAGTCCAGTTTAGAGCAGTAAGACTTCACAACAACACTAACAAATACAAACATACACTAACAAATACAATTTTGTGGTATTTGTAATTGAATTGTGTGGACTTTTATTTTGATAAATGTGTGGACTTTTATTTTGAAATATCTAAATGTCAGACTCCAGAGTGAGTTGATTTAATTGAGGGCACCTGTATATGGCAGGTAATGTTTGGTGTCTTTATGTTTGGCAACTTAAACTTTGTGTTTAATAAATAAAACGTCAACTTTTGATACGTGGATCTTTTTGGAACGTCCATTGAAACAATCTACTCCCGTCTCAGTAGTGGCTTATTGGAACCCAAATAGAAAGCCCCTACACAAACACTAACAAATACAGACAAACAATAACAAATACAAACAAACACTAAAAATACAAACACTAACAAATACAAACAAACACTAACAAATACAAACTAATACTAACAAATACTAACAAATACAAAGAAACACAAACAAACACCAACAGATACCAACAAATACTAATGGATGCGAACAATAACTGTACTACTGTCTGTTAGAGGTCTGTTGTCCTGTCAGTAGCTACTGTACTATGTTAGTCTGTTAGAGGTCTGTTGTCCTACTGAAGGTGTCTGTGGTGTTGGTAGTGGATGACTGATTTCTTAGTTAATTGCTGCATTGTTGGTGCAGAGCTGCCAATCATCCACCTTCGTTAGCGACTTAAACTGCTTAGTAATTACATGTCTGCCGGCACTGTCGCTGTGGCAACAGACATCCTGGTGAAGATGTGGTGGCTCAGGTATGATACATGTAGGACATTATTCTGAAATGAGTTCACATACATCTGTATCCTCAACTTGTTTTCTGTGATGACTCATTTCAAATGACTTGACCTTTGAACCTGGGGAGTTTTCTCTTTATGTTGGTAACGTTTTATTTCCGTCAAGTTGTTATGTTATTAAGGTTCTGCATCACTCTTGGCGTTGGCGGCCATGTTGTCACCAGACTTTCCCGTGTAGCATTAAAGGCTAAAGCTGTGGTTCCTGGTCCTGATGGAGGCCAATGAGATCGTAACCCATGGTGTCGTCCTGTTTGGTCAGTTTACAGCAGCTATCTGCACTGGCTGTACGTCATACTGACTTTTAAAGCTATTGAAGGTGGATGTTGACCCATTTAACAGCCTCTCTGTGGTAGATTGAACACCATCATTATTTCATTTAGGAAGACGTGCCCTGATCACATTTACTGCAGCATAAGGGCTCATTTTCAATCACTTCTCAGGTCTGAAAGGAGCCTATTAGTTACTAATTGTGTATTAATCAGCCATTATAGCTCATTTAGCAGGAACAGACATTGCTGCCCTCCAGCTTCCTGTCTCATCTGAACTGCTGGGATGGGAGACACACACACACACACACACACACACACACACACACTTTTGATTTCAAACATTCTTCATGCAGCACACTGAAGGGATATGTTGTTCATGACCTCACTGTCTAGTGAAGAAACCTGGTAGTGTAGTGTTTCTTGAAGAGGAAGAGTCAGGGTAGTGTTTCTAGAAGAGGAAGGGTCAGGGTAGTGTTTCTAGAAGAGGAAGGGTCAGGGTAGTGTTTCTTGAAGAGGAAGGGTCAGGGTAGTGTTTCCTGAAGAGGAAGGGTCATGGTAGTGTTTCTTGAAGAGGAAGGGTCAGGATAGTGTTTCTTGAGGAGGAAGGGTCAGGGTAGTGTTTCCTGAAGAGGAAGGGTCATGGTAGTGTTTCTTGAAGAGGAAGGGTCAGGGTAGTGTTTCCTGAAGAGGAAGGGTCATGGTAGTGTTTCTTGAAGAGGAAGGGTCAAGGTAGTGTTTCTTGAAGAGGAAGGGTCAGGGTAGTGTTTCTTGAAGAGGAAGGGTCAGGGTAGTGTTTCTAGAAGAGGAAGGGTCAGGGTAGTGTTTCTTGAGGAAGAAGGGTCAGGGTAGTGTTTCTAGAAGAGGAAGGGTCAGGGTAGTGTTTCTTGAAGAGGAAGGGTCAGGGTAGTGTTTCTTGAAGAGGAAGGGTCAGGATAGTGTTTCTTGAGGAGGAAGGGTCAGGGTAGTGTTTCCTGAAGAGGAAGGGTCATGGTAGTGTTTCTTGAAGAGGAAGGGTCAGGGTAGTGTTTCTTGAAGAGGAAGGGTCAGGGTAGTGTTTCCTGAAGAGGTGGGTTTTCAGCCTGGTGGAGGATGGGCAGCGAATCTGCTGTCCTGACATTAGTGGGGAGTTCATTCCACCACTGTTGGGCCAGGACAGAGAAAAGTGTAGATCGTATAGATCGGCCCCCAGGGGCCTGTGAGCGACGGGGCAATCAGTCGCCTCGAGGCAGCAGAGTGAAGTGGTAGGGTGGGGGTGTAAGGCTTGACCATAGCCTGGAGGTAAGAAGGAACTGTTCCTTTCACTGCCCTATAGGCTAGCACCAGGGTCTTGAACTGGATGAGCTGCTACAGGGAGCCAGTGTAGAGAACAGAGAAGGAGGTTGTGGGAGGACTTGGAGCGGTTGAACACCAGACGAGCTGCAGCTTTCTGAACAAGCTCCAGAGGTCTGATGGCAGACGCCGGGGCACCAGCAAGGAGGGAGTTGCAGTAGTCCAGGTGGGAGATAACAAGAGCCTGGATGAGCACCTGCGCTGCCTCGTCAGTGAGGAAGGGGAGAATCCTCCTGATGTTGTAGAGGAGGAATCTGCAGGAGCGTGTCACTGATGCAATGTTTGTCGAGAATGACGGGACAGCAGCTATGGTCCCTCTGGCTCATAGCCGGAATCAGACGAACCCTCCTCGCTCCAGTCCACATCGCTCAAGTCTGAGATTCTCCACTGTTTCAATAAGTGTTTGATTATAGCAATAAGTACAAACAACGACGTATCTTCAAACACTTGACTGATATCAAACATATCTCGGGCAGTACTGTTTACCAGGCTATTTTAGAGAGCATAGTTAGGTATGGGATGTCAGCATGGTATGGCAATCTCAATGTAAAGATGAAATCTAAACTTGCTCGTCTGGTACAGACTGCCATGAAGGTTATGGGGAGGAAGGAACACCAGTCCCTCCAGTCCATTTATGAGCAGTCTGTTTCTAAGCAAGCACAGAGAATATTGTCTGACCCATCTCATATTATCCACGCCGAGTATGAGCTCTTACCCTCGGGCAGACGATATAGAGTACCTAGATGTAAACTCAACCGTTTTAAAAACTCATTTGTGCCTATCTCAATTAAAATTTGAAATAGTGTTATGTAGGGGTAGGATGTAAGGGTTGTTCAATAGCTCTATGGTGTTCTTATCATTGGTTGATATGTGCAATATGTGGAATGTGCAATATGTGGAATGTGCAATACGTGGAATGTGCAATACGTGGAATGTGCAATATGTGGAATTGGTGTTGATTTACTACAGTATGTGCTGCTTTGTTATATGTTGTTTGTTTTTATTATGGAGGCAGTTATATGTGTGCAATACTTGAGTCCAAGACAATTTTCCCCACGGGGACAATAAAGTATATTGTATTGTATTGTATTGTATTGTATGACTCCCACGACAGTCTTCGACTGGACTCCGCCCCTTGTGTTACTCCCTCAAAGGTCCCACTGGGAAACACGTACTGCAACGTCCACCAACAGATTCCCCTTCACCCAGTTCATGAAACAATGCCAAAGTCTCTTCTACATTTAGTCTTCGGTTTGATCTCTTCATCTTCTCTCTTCATCCTCTTGCTCCTCAAATAGCAGGCAATAGTGGATAATCCTGACGCAACTCAAATAGACTACTGCTCTGTGTTTCGGATTGAGATTGTTTTGGGGTGCAAAAATGGCCTAACATGGTTCAAATATTACCTAGCTAACTTTTCTAGCTGTGTAAATAACACATGTTAGCAAAATCAGAAGATCACAATTCAAATGTATTCAATCACAAACAACAAGGGGATTATTGACTAAACATGTTATGTTTAATTTACACTTGGAGCACTGCTACCGGACGCCATGCTTGTCGGGATTAGGGATATTGAACTCGTGTAATGTGATTGGCTGAAATGGAAAGAGACGTCTGATAGGCTACAGAGAAAGGTCCTTTAGAAAAAATGCATTTGTGAATCTAACCACGTCAGGAAACTCTCAAAAATCCACACACAAATGTAACAAGGTTTACAACTCATCTGGAGGTTTCTAAACGCAGATTCGACAGTAAATAAATGAAACATTGAAATATGTTTTAGATGAACACTGCAGCTGTTTTTAACTAAGTATATTTGTGGATTTGTTTTACATTTATATAAAATGAGACGTATTTGTGTGTGCATTGAAAAACATATTTGTGAACAGAGTCAATTATATATGAATCGTGTTGGATTCATTTGTGAATATTGAGAGTTAACTGACCCCATAGTGAAGAGACAGAATATATTCAACCAACCTGACTTAGTGATGAAAGAGCATCTGGTATGGAGAGGAGAGAGGGGGGGAGAAGGAGAGGAGAAGAGGAGAGAAGGAGAGGAGAAGAGGAGAGAAGGAGAGGAGAAGAGGAGAGGAGAGGAGAGGAGGAGAGAAGAGAGTGGAGGCAAGTGGAAGCAAGTGGAGGCAAGTGGAGGTACGCATTGCTGCATGCCTGGCAGACATCTTGGAGTGGATGTCGATGCACCACCTGAAGCTCAACCTGGACAAGACTGAGCTGGTGTTCCTCCCGGGGAAGGGCTCTCCGCACCGAGACCTGGCCATCACCATTGATAATGCTGTGGTGACGTCAACTCGGACTGCGAGGAATCTGGGTGTGACCGTGGACGACCAACTGTCGTTCTCGGCAAACATCGCATCAGTGACACGCTCCTGCAGATTCCTCCTCTACAACATCAGGAGGATTCGCCACATCCTCACTGACAAGGCAGCGCAGGTGCTCATCCAGGCTCTTGTCATCTCCCACCTGGACTACTGCAACTCCCTCCTTGCTGCCCCGGCGTCTGTCATCAGACCTCTGGAGCTTGTTCAGAAAGCTGCAGCTCGTCTGGTGTTCAACCGCTCCAAGTCCTCCCACAACCTCCTTCTCCGTTCTCTACACTGGCTCCCTGTAGCAGCTCATCCAGTTCAAGACCCTGGTGCTAGCCTATAGGGCAGTGAAAGGAACAGCTCCTTCTTACCTCCAGGCTATGGTCAAGCCTTACACCCCCACCCTACCACTTCACTCTGCTGCCTCGAGGCGACTGGTTGCCCCGTCGCTCAGAGGCCCCTAGGGGCCGATCTACACGATCTACACTTTTCTCTGTCCTGGCCCAACAGTGGTGGAATGAACTCCCCACTGATGTCAGGACAGCAGAGTCGCTGCCCATCCTCCACCAGGCTGAAAACCTCTTCAAGAAACACTACCCTGACCCTTCCTCTTCAGGAAACACTACCCTGACCCTTCCTCTTCTAGAAACATTACCCTGACCCTTCCTCTTCAAGAAACACTACCCTGACCCTTCCTCTTCAGGAAACACTACCCTGACCCTTCCTCTTCTAGAAACATTACCCCGACCCTTCCTCTTCAAGAAACACTACCCTGACCCTTCCTCTTCAAGAAACACTACCCTGACCCTTCCTCTTCAAGAAACACTACCCTGACCCTTCCTCTTCTAGAAACACTACCCCGACCCTTCCTCTTCAAGAAACACTACCCTGACCCTTCCTCTTCAAGAAACACTACCCCGACCCTTCCTCTTCAAGAAACACTACCCTGACTCTTCCTCTTAGCTCTTGTTTATTTGCTTCACTTATTTGTCTCATTTGTTTAATAAAAGTAGGTAGATAACTCATTGATCTTTTACCTTAGCACTGGTTCTGCTCTTAGTTGCTTGTTTAGGAAGGAGATACACATGATTTCTGGTGACTAGTAGTTCTCCACCTATGTTGAATGCACTTATTGTAAGTCGCTTTGGATAAAAGCGTCTGATAAATGATTGTAATGTAATGAGAGGAGAGACAGAATATATTGAACCAACCTGACTTATGAAAGAGCATCTGGTATGGAGAGGAGGAGAGGGGGGGAGGAGGAGAGGAGGAGGAGGATGAGACGAGGAGGAGAGGAGGAGATGAGAGGGGGAGAGGAGGAGAGGAGGAGAGGGGGAGAGGAAAAGCGTTTCACAGCTGTTGTTCTCCTCTGTGGCCTCAGCTGTTTGATTTCTGTGACACACACACACACACACACACTCAGATGTTAACATGTATTTCAGTGTGTTTCTTCTCTATCAGACTGAATCAGTGAACTGACCTGTTCCAACATGGCTGTCAACAATGCAAGAGAATAACTATGCAATATATATAATAATAATATATACTCTTAATATACAGTCATATTAATATAAAATAATATACAGTCATATCAATATAAAATAATATAGTCATATAATATAAAATAATATATAGTCATATTAATATCTAATAATATACAGCCATATTAATATATAATAATATAGTCATATCAATATAAAATAATATACAGTCATATCAATATAAAATAATATACAGTCATATTAATATAAAATAATATATAGTCATATTAATATCTAATAATATACAGTCATATCAATATAAAATAATATAGTCATATTAATATACAAGAGAGAACACAGGGAAACACGGAGAGAACAAAAGAGTATCACCGGTAATACTGTTTATTTATTTGCCTGCCTTTTGTCATTTTGCTGTTTTACAGATGTAAACATCAGAGTGACGAATAAAAGGTCCAGTCCACTAAGTTACGGCTGCTTCTTGTCCCACAAGACGACATATCTGTTCCTGGAGGGTTAGTTTTTTACAGTCGCTAACACCCGTTTGTCCAATCTGTAGTCACATTTTCAAAACTCTAAACACAATTAGCACAACATCCGTCAGTTGTGGACCATACCATTAACACAATTCATGTTGTTTTCACACAATAAGCAGTCAATTAACACGTTTCTTTCCATACAAGCTTACCCAATGCCAAAATGATGAATCTTTCTTGTCTTATTTACAAATGCTTGCACACAGCATGCCAGAAATGAAAACCTATGTTCAAAACCTTAAATACAGTATAAAGCCTCTACTTCTGCAACAACAGCAGCTCAAAAGCTTTATTGAAACAGCTGATAAGCATTTCTGAATGAACAGATCACTGAAACATTGAGAAATAGCTGATTTAAGTTGTGTAAAATAGACCAAACCTTTAGAAAGGAACAGTGAGCGGGTCACCAGCACCGGCACCAATACGTCCAGGTATGGTGTCTAGCCAATATGTCTTGTTCTATAGTGAGTTTTACACTATGCTACTCTACATGTAAACATGGGTTACAGTACATACAGTAGGACATACTGAAAAGCATTTACACATACTGTGTTTACACATATTGTGCATGCCAAGCGTTTCTATCCAAGGTGCATAGCGAGAGACGACATAGATGTGATGTGGACGAGAACATGTGGCCAAATGCTGAAGATCTTTTAGAACAGGACTGTGCAGTTTGGTGTTTTTTCCCTTCTGTGCCTTTTTTACTGTATTTGTGTATTTTATTTGTACACATTTGGAACCAAAGGCCATGTATGTTGGATTTCTTGTTCATCACTGGCAGCAATTTCATGTTGCTACTAAAGCTTTTACTGCAGCAATTCTGTCACTTACTATTTTTACTATTTTTCTACTGTACATTCAATAAAGTAAAGATGACTCATTCACTTTTAGATAGTGTGTTGCCAAAAATGCACACATTCAACACTCAACCAAAACAGTGGTTTACAGTGAAAGGAAACTGGATTATAAAAAACAATGGATTTCATATTGTCTATTGTATGCAGGTAGAACTAAACATGAAAAGTAATGCAGTTTTTGTAATGCCATCAACTGTTAGTATTTTGAAAGCTGTTGTGCTATGATTGACTACCTGTTCCTCTTGGATAGAAAACATGTTCTAGTGTTTTGAAAGAATGATTTGATATTGAGTCGGTTTGCCGTGTTTTGATAGAGTTAGTGTATGTAGAGAAAGTAGAGTTGGTGTTTAATGAACAAAATGTGGTTTTGAGCAGAAAATTAACTATTTGGCTAATTGTGTGATGTAGGTGTGTTGCTGTGTTAAGAGTTTAGAAAAAGTATCTTAGGTAAACGCTTGTTAGCAATTGTAAAAAACTGTAATGGTTATTGATTGCTCTGGCCACTGCCACCCCCCCCCCCCCCACACACACATACCCCCTCGGCTTCCTCCCCCTTTCTATTCATAGCTTTCATTCTGGGAGGCTTTTGTTTGTCAGTAATACGCAGAGACAGCCATTCATGTCACTCAGCTTGATGTCCACAATCCATTGTAGAGCACCTCAGGGTGCTCGGCATCACTTCCATCACCTGCTGAATACTGATACTGCATCACCCTGTTGTTTATTCCTTTCCCTTCTCTTCTCTGTCATCATCACCTTCTGGGGTCCATCTACTGTCAGGGAGCTGTGACCTCTGACCTCTTTACTGTTGGTTGTAATGTTGGTGATCGAGGAACTGAAGTTGATTCTCCTGTTGACCAGTGGAGTCTCAGACTAGAGTGTGAATGATAGGCCTGTACAGTTACTGTAAAGTTGTGCCATTTAACGCTTTTCCATCTCAATAAAGATGATTCCACTTCCACAATCTATTACCTTTGACACTGTCCTCTCTCTGCATGATTATATCAAGTTTTCATTAGACATGCATCTCAGTAATCCAACCACCCCATCACCTGATCACAGTAGTAACTGTAACAAAGTAAATGTGCCGTTTTTGTAATCAGTTTCTGTAATCCCATTACCTGTACTTAGTTACTCCTCCTCCCTGCCTCTCATAGGTGTCACACCTCCAGCCACAGTAATGTCAACTGCTTTCTGAGGCATCTCTGCACATCGGCCACATGGCCTCATCCTGAACCCTCAGTGGACAGAAAACCACAAACTCAGGCTAAAATCTTGATGACATTATTAACTTCTCCCTGGGCGTCGGCACACAGAGGAAGCGCTGCATATCCTTGACAAAGCCCATCATCATATTCTACACTGCTGGCTAATTTACATTTAAACTGTGAAATTAGGAGCTGTTTACAGCCAACTGCTCCTGAATGACTCCATTACGGTGGAAAGCGAAGTCTAGTCACAGCCGATGGGATTAGTTTAGCCGGCAGGCTCGTCACATGAGTTTTCTGCTGCTGACGGCGACACTGAAACTTCCTGAAGCACAGTAAGCTGCCATCCTATTAGAAAACACAGGGTTCATAAGCTTCTATGTTTCTAATCCAAGCTAAATTAAGTCAGCGTTGGGTCAAAGTGACCAGGCTGAAATCAGGAAACACCTTAAAACACAACAGATTCTGTCTAATGAGCAGATTTGTCAATAATCAAATCCCACATAGGACCCACAATCCTCCCTGACCCCTGATTTAGATCAAAACAAACAATCTGTTGTATGTATTTAGTCCCCGCCCCCCAACACACTAACACACTCTAACACACTCTAACACAACCATCAAAAACACTAACACACTCTAACACAAACCTCACAAACACTAACACACACTAACACACACTAACACACTCTAACACACTCTAACACAACCATCAAAAACACTAACACACTCCGACACACTCCGACACACTCCAACACACATTAACACACTCCGACACACTCCGACACACTCCAACACACATTAACACACTCCGACACACATTAACACACTCCGACACACTCCGACACACTCCGACACACTCCGACACACACCGACACACTCCGACACACTGACACACACCGACACACCGACACACACTGACACACTCCGACACACTCCGACACACTCCGACACACTCCAACACACACTAAAACACTCCGACACACTCTGACACACACTAACACACTCCAACACACTCCAACACACTCCAACACACTCTAACACACTCTAACACACTCCAACACACTCCAACACACACTAACACACACTAACACACTCCAACACACTCCAACACACTCCAACACACTCTAACACACACTAACACAACCCTCACAAACACTAACACGCTCTGACACACACTAACACACTCCAACACACTCTAACACACTCCAACACACCAACACACACTAACACACACTAACACCCTCTAACACACTCCAACACACTCTAACACACTCCAACACACCAACACACACTAACACACTCCATCGGGGAAAACGGAGCGGAATTCGGAACAGACTGAGAGTTCAAGCCCACCGTCCACCTCTGCCCAGCATCCTTCTTGCTAACGTCCAGTCTCTGGATAATAAGTTGGATGATGTTAGGCGAGGATTAGATTCCAACGGGACATGAGGGATTGTAACATCTTTTGTCTGACGGAAACATGGCTGACCCTGCTGGTGCCGGATCGAGTCATATACCCAAACGAGTCCTTCTCTGTTTTCCGTGCGGATAGAACGGAAGAGTCTGGCAAATCTAAGGGTGGAGGGGTTTGCTTCATGACCAACAACAAGTGGTGCAACCCCAAGGACATTAAGACTCTTTCTCGTTCCTGCTCGTCGAACCTGGAACATCTGACGATCTCATGCCGTCCATTCTACCTTCCCCGGGAGTTCAGCTCGGTCATCACCACAGCCGTCTACATACCACCACAAGCGGACACCGACGTAGCACTATCGGACCTACATGATGTGTTATGTCGGCATCAGAACAAGCATCCCGACGCGGCTATGGTGGTGGCTGGGGACTTTAATAGGGCGAACCTAAAAAAAAGTCATGCCGAACTTTCATCAGCACATTATGTGTGCTACCAGAGAGGAAAGAACGTTGGACCACTGCTATACGCCGTTCAAGAGAGGCTACAAGGCTGTCTCTCTCCCTCCGTTCGGCAAATCAGACCATGCCGCCATTTTCCTGCTACCGGAGTATAAACAAAGGATAGCACGGGAAGCGGTAGTGACGAGGGACGTAAAGCGGTGGTCTGACCAATCAGAGGCTGAGCTACAGGACGCTCTGCGTGACGTCGACTGGGACATGTTCCAATCCAGTTCCAGGGACGTCAGCGAGTTTACGGAAGTAGTAACGAGCTTCATAGCAACGCTAGTGGATACCATCGTCCCCACGGTGAAAGTTAGGTCCTTTCCTAACCAAAAACCGTGGGTTGATAGATCCATCCGCAACGCTTTGAGCGCCCGTACTGCTGCCTATAACTCCGGTCTTGTATCCGGCAACATGGACGAGCACAAAGCAGCGTCCTATGGACTGAGAAGGGCGGTGAAGGAGGCCAAGAGGAGGTATAGGGACAGAGTGGAGTCGCAGATGGAGCAGCGCGACACCAGACGCCTATGGCAGGGGCTACGGACTATAACGGACTACCAGAGCAGACCCCCCGCAATTGTGAGTGCCGACGCATCCCTAGCGGAGGACCTGAACTCATTCTATGCACGGTTTGAGGCTAGCAACAACAGCGCTAGCTCGCCGGCTAACAACACCACCGTTAGCGCAACCGGAGTGAGTTCTACCGCTGGGGATGAACACACACTCTCTGTGACCGAGCACAGTGTGAGGAGGGCTCTGACGAGGGTGAACACCAGGAAAGCTGCTGGTCCAGATGGCATATCTGGGCGAGTACTGAAGACCTGTGCTAATCAGCTAGCTCCAGTGTTCACCACTATATTCAACATCTCCCTGGCTGAGTCTGTGGTCCCCGCCTGCTTCAAGAGATCCACTATTGTCCCTGTGCCCAAGAATGCTTCTCCAGCATGCTTGAATGACTACCGACCGGTGGCCCTCACCTCGGTGGTCATGAAATGCTTCGAGAGGCTGATAA
Organism: Hoplostethus atlanticus; assembly: GCA_034670405.1. Lineage (NCBI taxonomy): Eukaryota > Metazoa > Chordata > Actinopteri > Trachichthyiformes > Trachichthyidae > Hoplostethus > Hoplostethus atlanticus. The sequence goes on from JAXDDX010000198.1 coordinate 435,597, forward strand.
AAGACTACATCTGCGCCTTCCTCCCTTGCTCCATGGACCCGCTGCAGTTTGCTTATCGTCCCAACAGATCCATGGATGATGCTGTCTCCCAGGGACTGCACACCACACTCTCTCATCTGGACAGCCGGAAGGGGGGCTATGTGAGACTGCTGTTCATTGACTATAGTTCAGCTTTCAATACCATAGTCCCCACCAGACTGGCTGGCAAGTTGATTGAGCTGGGACTGAACACCCCCCTGTGTGCCTGGATCCTGGACTTCCTGACCGCCAGGCCCCAGGTGGTCAGGGTGGGTAGACACACCTCCAACCCCCTCACCCTGAACAGAGGATCCCCCCAGGGTTGCGTCCTCAGCCCCCTACTGTACTCCCTGTACACACATGACTGTGTGGCCAGGTTCAGCTCCAACTCCATCATTAAGTTTGCGGATGACACAGTGGTGGTGGGCCTGATCTCCAACAACGACGAGAAGGCCTACCTGGAGGAAGTTGCTGATCTGTCACTCTGGTGCCAGGACAACAGCCTCCTCCTGAATGTCACCAAAACTAAGGAGCTGATTGTGGACTTTAGGAGGACACAACTACAGAGGACGTACTCACCATTGGGGATTAATGGGAATACTGTGGAGAGGGTGAGCAGGTATAAATACCTGGGAGTCCACATCACTGATGATCTGACATGGACAACACACACAGACACTCTGGTGAGAAAGGCGAGGCAGCGCCTTTACCACCTCAGGCAACTGAGGAAATTTAAAGTCTCCCGGAGGATCCTTCAGTCCTTCTACTCTGGAGCTGTAGAGAGCATCCTGACAGGAAGCATCACTGCCTGGTTTGGCAACAGCTCCGCTCAGGACAGGAAGGCTCTGCAGAGAGTAGTGCGTTCGGCTGAGCGCACTATTGGAACTACACTCCCCACCCTGCAGGACTTGTACACCAGGAGGTGCAGAACCAGAGCCTGCAAGATCATGAAGGATCCTCACCACCCCAACAACGGTCTGTTTCAGCTGCTGCGGTCAGGCAAGCGCCTCCGTAGTCACGCTGCCAAAACAGAGACTGAGACGGAGTTTCTTTCCTCAGGCCATCAGGACTGTGAACTCTGACCTCACCAGGGCCCCCACCAAGACACACACACTGCCCCTCTTATGCACACACACACACTTAGGTAAAGACTACACATAATTTATAATTTATATTATATTATACATACAATTTCCCCTTTTTTACTATATTTTTTTATAAAGTGCTCTTATTGTAAATATTGTGTTGTTTTTTATATAGAGCTCTTAAAAACTGTGACATTGTAAATATTGTGTTGGTTATTGTAAATAGTGTGAACCTGTTATTTTGCACATTTCTGCTGAGCATTGCCACTTTGTATTTCACTGCACACCTCGTGTGTGTATGTGACAATTAAACTTCTTGAATCTTGAATCTTGAATCAACACACTCCAACAAACTCTAACACACTCTAACACACTCCGACACACTCCGACACACTCCGACACACTCCGACACACTCTGACACACTCTGACACACTCCGACACACTCCGACACACTCCAACACACTCTAACACACTCTAACACACTCCAACACACTCCAACACACACTAACACACACTAACACACTCCAACACACACTAACACACACTAACACACACTAACACACTCCAACACACTCCAACACACACTAACACAACCCTCACAAACACTAACACGCTCTGACACACACACTAACACACTCCAACACACTCCAACACACACTAACACACTCCGACACACTCCGACACACTCTAACACACTCTAACACACTCCAACACACTCCGACACACACTGACACACACTAACACACTCCAACACACTCCAACACACTCTAACACACTCTAACACAACCAAAGGACCAGTTTGATGCCTCCAGTCAGACTGCAGTAAATCAGTAGGTTCTTCTGAAAGTGACTTTGAGATGTTTAAATGAACAAGGCAGCAGTATAACTGGATCACACAGGCCAACGTTATATTAATGCACAGATGGTAACAAGACATTTGAAAGTGAAAAACATATGGAGCCATTATACAGCCTGACCTACTACAAATGCTGTAATTGAAATTTTCTACAGTTTAGCAAACTGCCCTTGAAGCTAAATTAGCTAACACTCCAGTTACAGTTTTTTACAATCACTTTGTCACTTATTTCAGAACCTTGATGTCATTTTTCAAAACTCTAGACACAAAACTCACAACCGATGATCAAAATGCACATTTTTCAAAACTCTAACATTTTTTCTAATTGCTTGGATAGAATACACAGAAACCTCAGATCATTGGTTCATTGAACTAAAATCACCTGTTCAAAATGACACAACTTAACATCAAAGTATTACCAGTTCAAAATGCAGTTCACACATTACATGTGTTCATTTCATTACAATGATCTAACTATCAATTGATACAACTCCTCAAAATAATAAGTAACTGTTTCATTACTCTTAATGCTTAGTTTTATGGAAACTGACGAACAATATTCCATGTTTAGATGATGAAAGTTTCAGGATAACGAGATCCATTGACACCAATTACCATGGAACATGAACATAACTATGGATGTAATATTTCATCATCATTCTTTATCAGACACTGTTTCTATGCTCCCATGTACCACTTTTTCAGACCATGTTTTCATATTTGACATTACTGTATGTATGCAGGCCCTTGTAATTGCTTTTCCAATACTGCCAACTCGTTACTGATGAGTATACAGTAAAATGAGTGGTATCCACCTACAACAACATAGCGATAACATGGAGCCGGCAGGTGATCCAGGTCACAATAGAGGTCAAGCAGTGGGAGGAGGAAGACCAGGAAGACGCGGTAGTCAAAGAAATGGCAGGGGACAAGCACCCCTTCTGAGAGGTGGTCGTATTGTATTGGATAATGTCAGGTTCCACCATGCTCAAATGGTGCAAGCATGGTTTCAGGCCCATCCACAATTTACCACCCTGTACTTACCCCCATACTCTCTTTTCCTTAACCCAATTTTTCTCCCCATGGAGGTGGAAGGTATATGATAGACGCCCTGATGAACAAGTCACCCTTCTCCAGGCCATGGATGACGCATGCAATGACATCACGGCAGACCAGTGTCAGGCCTGGATTCGCCATGCCCAAAGATTCTTCCCAAGATGTTTGGGATGAAAACATCCATTGTGATGTGGATGAGAACCAAATCCACAAGACAGGGTTGATGGAAATATAGAAGTACAGTAATCAATCCTTTGTTTTGCTTTTTACAGTAAGCCAGGTGAGGAACACTGCAGTTGATGTTTTATTTTTTATTTTTTGCAGCTAATTATTTTTGCTTTGATTCAAAGAAATGTTGTGATTTTACTGTATTTCATCAATACATTTCAGATTTTATTCAATGATTCCACTGTGTCTGTAGTCATAATGAAACATGTATCACATATTTTGTACTACAATATTTAGTGATTGTACCAACAACTAAACAGTGAAACTATCGGTATCTTGTGTGTGTGTGATCTAAATGAATGTTCCTCTGGTATTTCATGATAAATGAGTTATTTGAACCAGTGATTCTCCAAGTGCAAGGTTTCTTTAAAGATATGAACGCACAATGCAATGTTTTGAACACTGGACAGCCTGTGTTACAAGTGATGACCGTTTTGAGTTTTGAAAAATGACATTAAGGTTCTGAAATTAGTGACAAAGTGATTGTAAAAAACTGTAATAGCCTACAAGGTTAGCGGGGAAATTTAATTTCTGTCTTTTCTATTACAGGTTTTCTCAATTGTTTACACACTCAAACTGGAACTTGAGGCACAATCACTGAAATCTGAAACTCATGTACCTACCCCCCAAACCAAGTCTGCAGAAATACAAGCACAGTTTGCAATTTTAAATCACACTTTTTGCAGAATACTAAACACAATTATCTACATTTGGGACACTCTTCATAGATAAAACCTCTTGTGTTGACATGGAAAACACTGACATTCAGGATGCTAAACCTAAATGATCAATTAACCACACGACTCATCACACCAAACACCTGCTGCTGGTAGTAACTGTTCACTTAGCAATCGCAGTTTCAGCAATAAAAGGGCCGAAGTTGAGCTCTCCTGTTTTGGAGAACAGTGTCCTGTTGTCTGTTTCAGAGAGTTCTTGAGCTAGATGCTGATGCAATACCACATGAGTTCATCTTTATTGATGAAGTGGGCAAAGGGGAAGGAACATCATCGGCCGGCGTGCCATTGTTGAAGTCCCTGGCCAGTGCGGAGGGAATATCACCAAGTGTAGCCATGAACCACCACGGCATCCTCCATCACCATGCTACCCTTGGCCCCTACAACACTGCCCATCTCATCACATTCCTGGACACACTACACAATATCATCATTCCACCAGACCAGATAGATGGCCCAGAGCAGCCCAGGTACGTTGTCACCTGCTCTGGTCCACCACTGGTCCATCGAACATCCAAGATTTACTGTTGTTTATCTGCCACCCTATTCACCATTTCTGAATCCAGTTGAAGAGTTTTTTTCGGCTTGGCGTTGGAAGATCTATGAGCTCAATCCCCATGTGTGCATACCCCTTCTACAAGCAATGGAGGAGGCATGTGGCGATGTAGCTGTAGAAGCATATCAGGCTGGATTCGTCATGCCAGGCGATACTTGGCCAGGGAGGACATTGCTTGCGATGTTGATGAGGTCTTGTGGCTAGACAGGAACCAAAGAGGATGCAGCCTAACTTTTGTTTTTCTTTACAATATACAAAAGGTCTATTTTGTTTTCTATTGTTTGTTCTCTATGCATACAGTAACACTATACACATTCAACTGTTAGCTGAGATGTATACCATATTTTGGGGAAAAGTTGTTCCTGTAGTTGTGCGTTTGTTTCATATTTGAGTATAAAAACATAATATTTTACACCAGGCTACTGTAGGTAGTAAGCTTAACACTGAACAAGGCCTAAGCCTACTGATAAGATTCATAGTAGTGTTTTCCATTGAGCACATTAGTGTGTAAATGGTGCTTAGAAATGTCTACTCATATGATGGTCTGTGTCATTTGAACACAAAAATCCATTTTGACAAGACATAACATTGTTTTGAAAGCAAAGTTTCACTTCGCAAGAGATTTGTGGGGTTTTGTGTTTTGTGTTTTGTGTTTAGGGTTCTGAGAATATGAGGTATACTTTCAGAAAACGTGTGTAAACAATTGAGAAAAACTGTAATTTCTTTCTTTTTCCTTCACAAAGCCAAATCTTCCTTCACTGTAAGGTCTTTGGTTGGAAGAAAACCAATGCAGTTTTCATAAGTCTCTTCAGAAATAGTCAAGATGAATGACCATCCATCTATTAAATGAATAAATATATTTACAGTTTTTTACAATCGCTAACATCCTTTTGTCCAATCTGTAATAACATTTTCAAAACTCATTTTTGAATGAACGGATCATTGAATCGTTGAGAAATAGCTGATTTAAGTTGTGTAAAATAGACCAACCACAGAGTTTGAATGACACAGTTGTACACAGTTCCTTTTGCTACTCTACATGTAAACATGGGTTACAGTACATACAGTAGGACATACTGAAGAGGGTCAGAGAGGAGCAAATATCACAATGTGTGCTGCAATCTGGAGTGCTGGTTTGGTCCTTACAACACTGAGCACCGCAGAACGGGAACAGGTGGGAGGAAACATGAGGACATTTGTGATTGCATGGGACAATGTAGCATTCCACCATTCACATGCAATCACAAACTGGTTTGCAGCCCATCCAAGAATGGTTTCCCTTTTCCTCCCTCCCTACTCGCCTTTCCTGGATGCAATGGATGCCGGCTTCAGAGACATCTCAGCTGAAGACTGCCAGAGGTGGATAAGGCATGGCAAGCGTTTATATCCAAGGTGCATAGCGAGAGACGACATAAGATGATGTGGACAAGAACATGTGGCCAATGCGGAAGATCGTATTACAGTTTTTTACGATTGCTTTGACTCATTTTGCACAGCAGAATTTCAGTGTACAAAACTCTAAATGCAAAGTGCCAAACTGACTTTCAAAATTCATCCTCTAAGACACTACATACAAAGTGCCAACCTCTAAATCTTCAGAGTACAGCCACCTAACATTACAACAATGTTCAAATGCTTATTACTACAAACGCAGATCACTAAATCAGTTCATCAGGTGTTTGTAGCCATGTCTCATTACTTCCGGCAACCTTGCCCAGGTGAGTAGCATTGCAACACAATTGATAATCTCATCAACAAAACATAAAAGGCTGCTTAGAAACCTGAATGGCAGTTTCTGACAACATGGAGCCGATGAGGCCGATTCTGTGGCCAAATGCAGCAGAGAGGCAAAATGCTGCTGAAGCACTGAAATGCATTTATGTGTTTTTTTTTACTGTAAAGTTTTTTGTTACTTTAACTGTTGTTTTTGCTTTTACTGTAAAATACAGTTGAGTTTACTGTATTACTGCATGACACACATCACACCTGACACACATACGCACACACACACACACACACACAAACACAAACACACACGCTCAAATGTGCACACACACACAAACAAACACACACACACACACACACACACACACAAACCCAAACACCTGAAGTAACCTTACTGACTAATGTATCTAATGTTATCTGAATAATCTGAATGTTTATTTTGTAATCTGCTTTGGCAACATTGTTTCTGTTTACAGTCAATAAAGCAGATTGAATTGAATTGAATTGAATTGAGAGAGAGAGGGGTAGAGGATGAGGAGAATGAGAGTGAGCAATAGTGGGGATTAAAGGGAGATGAAGAGGGAAGGATGGAGAGGAGAGGGAGGAAGGAAAGAAGGAGACAAGATTTTTTTTAACTTTGTTACTGTCCATGTTTTATATTGAATCAGAATCAGTTTTATTATAAATTTGACTTTTTGGTTTGTTCCCATAGGTTTACGTTAAACATAAAACCATACAAAAGTATAAATAGTATATAAGTAGAAATATCTATTTTTCTTCATGTACTACCCCTTTCTGAGTAATATACTAAGTATAAGTCATATATTACTTATTTCTGAGTAATAAAAGTAGAAGTAGAAGCAGTATATAGACAGCAGTAGAGAAAAAACAATAAACAGAAATATATAAATGTGTAGAGCATCTTGACCTGGGTATAACTTCTCCCCCACTGGAAGTTCTGAGGACCAACAGGAGACCTTCATGACCTTCAGATGGACTATCTGAATGGTTCTTGACCCTCTTAGCTTTCACTTCAGATGATTAGACATTACATTGAAAGGCACACAACACATATCAGACTGCCGGGTAGGGTCTTTCTAAACCAAACATAATAAATATACCATGGAGTAGAGAACACTCTTATTCTTCTGCCTGACTCCCTGTAGATGTTCATCTGGGCTGGAAGGGGAATCTAACAGCCAAAACACAAATAAAGTGAACATCCCAGTCAGCTGAACAGTGAGAACCGTCAGCAGTGGTTAGGCTAGCGTGTCGCAGATACAACAACACACTGTCGCCTTGTTTATTCCTCCATCTCAGCCTGCGGCTGCAGCCTGCCCGTCTTAAATGATTCATTAATTTTAATGGCTTCTGGAAACCTGTCACAGCCAGCACACAGAGAGTCAGTGTCAAATGGTTGACTTGTAAAATCCATATTTATAACAAACTATCTTCGATATATTTGGAACCTGAAAACAAAGGCATAATGAGGCAGACAATTCAATATTGATGAGCAGTAGCACCAGTGGGACAACAGCAACCTCAAGGTGAGACAACAGTAGAAAGAGACTCAAGTTCACCAGTAGAGACGGATGTATCTAGAAATCCTCCTTATAGACTCCAGAGTTACTAGGTTAGCCTACTGATAGAGTTACTAGGTTAGTCTAGTATTAGAGTCACTAGGTTAGTCTACTGATAGAGTCACTAGATTTAGTCTAGTATTACAGTTACTAGGTTAGTCTAGTATTACAGTTACTAGAGTGAGTATAGTATTAGATTTACTAGGTTAGTCTACTGATAGAGTTACTAGAGTTAGTCTAGTATTACAGTTAATAGGTTAGTCTAGTATTACAGTTACTAGTGTGAGTATAGTATTAGATTTACTAGGTTAGTCTACTGATAGAGTTACTAGAGTTAGTCTAGTATTACAGTTACCACAGCATTATCAATGGTGATGGCCAGGTCTCGGTGCAGACAACCCTTCCCCGGGAGGAACACCAGCTCAGTCTTGTCCAGGTTGAGCTTCAGGTGGTGCATCGACATCCACTCCGAGATGTCTGCCAGGCCTCCACTTGTGTGTCAGAGGGGGGAAATGACAGGATCAGCTGGGTGTCATCTGCATAGCAGTGGTAGGAAAAGTCGTGGGAGTGGATAACAAAACCAAGAGATGTTGTGTAGAGGGAAAAAAGAAGAGGACCCAGAACCGAGCCTTGCGGAACCCCAATAGTGAGCCTGCGTGGTTCTGACACAGACCCTCTCAGCGTTTTAGTGCAGAAGAAAGCAGCTTTAGCAGCAGATAGAGAGGAGGAAAAAGTGGAAAGGAGAGATTGGAAGGTAAGAAGGTCCTCTGGGAATTTGCCTAGGACCTTTTGAAGTCATGTCCAAAAGCCCTATATTGAAAGGTTCTGAAGCTGTGGCACTTTTTCAACTTTCTGCCAGTATTTGGGCATTTCTAGTCAATTTCTTCAATTTAAGAGATAACTCAATTAATAAACCGTTGATGAGCAGGGGTCCCGTATGGGCATTTCCCTTATGTATACAAAGTTGTTTCATATCTCATTTGACAGCTAACTCTAAGGGAATGTCCAAATATTTGGCCAAAATGTGCTGTGATTTGACGGCTATGTGCGGGTATTTCCCATGGTCCAATCATCTGAATAATCTGAATCATTGGGTTCAGATTTTATACCTAATTTGTTACGGAAAGGTTGAGCAAAAATGGTTGTGGCGTACCACGCGAGGAAAGATTTTGTGGCCTGATATTTCACCTGTTTTGCATAGTTAGCTGATAAATGTGACATGAAATCACAACGTGATTGGTACCAAAGACAAATATCAAATGCTCAAATCTTCCAGCGATACACAATTAGCTGGTTGGGGGAAGACCCGACCAGCTGAGAGCTAACCCCTGAGCTAACCCCAACCAGCTAGTATGCAAGCTAGCTATTACAGACCTACTATATGCAGTAATGATGCAATGCAACTGTCTACATATGTTATGTATAGTACAGTATATATTCAGTATATATAGTTGTCATATAGTTATACATACATATACATTAGTTACATATATGTATAGCTGTCATATACAGTATAGTTATTTATAGTATATAGTTGTGTGTAGTAGTAGTATAGTTATATATAGCTATGTGAAGTATTGTATATATGTAGTTATTCATATATAGTTACATATGATATATAGTTATTATATCATATGTTATTATAGTTATTATATAGTATACATCACTCATTTCACTATAGTTGTTATATGTAATTGTATAGTTTTTTTTATACTTATGTATAGTAATTCATATAGTTATATTTTGTATATACATTTTCAGTCACCGGAGGAGCCGAACTGCGGCTGCGCGATGTCTCGTGCAGCTGTCACCGAATGGAAGTCTTTGAAACGACAGACGTAGCACGAGAGCTGAACGGACCGGTGAGGAACCGACCAACACCGTTAACCACAGACGGGCTCCGGTACCGCTGCCTGCTGGATTTATTCTACCTGAAGTTTTTACCAAGAAAACTGTTCATCAGTCAAGTGAGAGTGAATGTTGTTGCTGTATCAATTACTATAATCAATAACCAGACCGATCAGGTTCACCTTAACACGTCGAAACTAGAGGATCCTGAAGAACACAAATATATTCCGGTTACAGTGATCCCGTGATCCGGTCACACCGAGAGACAGGATCCACAGAGGCACGGTAGACACTGAGGGTAAGACATTTATATATAATGATAAATTGACAGATATTTATCAAATTGTAATACTAAAGGAAAACACTAAGTACTATAATATTGAAGAAAAACACACTAAATATAATACTGAAGAAAATACACAAATAATACCGAAGATATTATATTATTATACAAGAGACAAAATTCACAACATATTATAATACAAGTTCACTGACTGACTGGTCCAATTGGCCAGTTTAGTTTAGACAGTCTGGAAGGTTAGTCTTTTAACTGGTTTGTACTGGTGGGACTGGGCTGGCTGTTGTCTTCTAACTGGAATCAGAGGAAATGAATCAGTTATCAGGTTGTCCCTCCCCAGCATTTAGATCAAAGTCAACTTCTATATTATTATCATGTCCTCCTTCCCATGACTGGTTCATGTGTTAAAGTGTGTTTTATCTCTGACAGCCCGGCTTGACTTCTTATCCGACTTTAAATGGAAATTTAGACCAACAGCACCTCAATGTGAAGTGATGTGGTCTAAGTCCATTTGTTCTTAAACGTCTCTTTACAGTAAAACAATAACAATTTGCCTCTTGACTTCCCAACATACTAACCTGCTATTTACTGCTCCAGACCAAACCTGTCTAACAATACTGTACATGGGAATATCTTGACTTATTCTAAAAGACAAAGAGCTGCAAAAGGCATTGAACAATTTTGCATGTGTGTTTGTGTGTGTTTGCGTGTGTGTGTGTGTGTGCTCCAGCAGTCAGTCAGTATAGGAGTGGTCTCAGCTGGTGGGTTGCCATTGCTGTCTCAGAGGTCATCCATCCTACACTTTCTATCTGCAGGTTATTAAAGGTTCAGTTCTCCAGTAAAACTCAGTCAGCTGGTAGCTAAGTGAGGATGATGATGCTGATGACGATGATGATGCTGGCTGTGGCTTCACTCCAGCCAAGGGCAAGCAGTCATGTTGGCAGACTGCCTCACATGTTGATGTCTTTGTTAACATTAATGCTAAACAGCCATAGGAGCCATATAACCTGGAAAAACAAGGATCAGTAAAAACCCGTAAAAACATAAAATCTGTAAAAAGCAAGAATCTGTAAAAAGACAAAAAATTGGATCTGTAAAAAAATAGTATCTATAAAAAACTAGAACCTATCAAAACTAGAATCCGTCAAAACCTGAACCTGCAAAAATGAAATGAAAACTGAAGAAGAACACACTAAATATTATAATTTGGAAGAAAAATACAGTATCTATTATAATACTAGATAAGAGATAAGAGACAACATTCAAATTATATTATAATTCATGTTCACATTATAATAGTGGATGTGTGACTGACGCTGGTCCCATTGGTCAATCAACAGGTTTTTCTAAAAATAGTTTTCTACATTTTTCTAAAAAATAGAACCTGTATCTTGAACTTGAACCTGCAAAAATGATAAACTGTAAACAACTAAACCTGTAACAAAGTAGGACCATGCAAGGAGTGAGCTGTGCTGCAGGGTTGGGCGTCCTCTTCCCAGTGGAGCTCAATGGGTAGAGCAAGGCACTAGCGCTGCCAGGGTTGTTGGTTCTATTACCATGGTAAGGGTTAGCGTTACAGACAATGGTAATATTCATTATAGTGTTGATTGTGCAAACTGGTGCAGTGTGTCTGTGTGCTGTAATAACTTAATAACCAACATATGGCAGCAGTCATCCTCTCTGCACTCTGCTGCATGTCCAGATGTCTCTCTCTCTCTCTCTCTCTCTCTCTCTCTCTCTGATATGAATGGACTAGCTTGTCATGTTGGTGCAGAGAGGGAGGTTAGAAGAAGTAGGTTAAGGAGAAGGAGGAGATGTAGGAGGAGAAAGAGGATAGCAATGAGACAACCTTAATCAATCAATGACCTAACTGCTACTAACCAGGGCTCAGCATCCATTCTGCTCCTTTACCACTGTTGATCATCAAATTCTCCTTGACCAATCAAAAACCTTGTTGGCATGTGCAGCACGCTTACTTAGTACTCCTAAGTAACTCCTAAGCTGGTCCTCCTGGTCCTACTGATTCTGCTGGTGCCACTGGTTCTACTGGTGCTGCTGGTTCTGCTGGTGCCACTGGTTCTACTGGTGCTGCTGGTTCTGCTGGTGCCGCTGGTGCCGCTGGTTCTACTGGTGCTGCTGGTTCTACTGGTGCCGCTGATTCTGCTGGTGCCACTGGTTCTACTGGTGCCGCTGATTCTGCTGGTGCCACTGGTTCTACTGGTGCTGCTGGTTCTACTGGTGCCACTGGTTCTACTGGTGCTGCTGGTTCTGCTGGTGCCACTGGTCCTACTGTTTCAGCTGATCCTGGATTAAATCCTGCCAAGTCATCACTGATAAAGGAAGGGCCACAAGTTATTGATTGAAGGAGTTCACATATATTTGCACACAGGGATATCTAAGTGTTTGCACATGTTCTTTATTTGGGATATCTTCATTAAGATTTGAGGTTTAGATAAGGACTTCACTATTCCTCTATAATAAAAGAAAAAAGTTTGTGTTGTTCACAAACTTTTCAAGCATGATTGGCAGGCATTACAAAATAGGATAGGAGAAACAAAACTAGACAGAAGTAAATGGGCTGCAACTCTAACCAACGGCTGTATTCTCCTTTCATGTCTGCTAGGGTGAGCAGATAGCTTTCAGGATCTGATGGATCAAATTAAAGAAGCGCTTGTACTTCATTTCTCTCAGCAGAAAAAAAATATTTAAATCATGTTTATTAATTTCCAAAACAACCTGAAATCAAAATGTTGATTTATGTATTTAATGTTTTTCTGTTGCAGTACAGGGTTATCAGGCTGTTTAGAGTGACAGGCTCATCTTATTCCTCATCTTCCTCTCCTCCCTCCACCTTGTGTTTCTCTTCCAGCCTCCACCTCCTCCTGTCACCTGCTGTCTCTCCCAGAAGAACACCTCCTCCACCAGTTCCTCTGTCCAGCTTCTCCACCAGCTTCACCATCTCCTCCTCCACCAGTTCCACCACTCCCTCCTCTACCTCCTCATCTTACAGACTTCTGGACCTGGAGAAAGTCCTGTGAACTTCCTGTTGTGGACCGACTGTTTCTTCCCCTGAGGAAGAAGTTTATCCTACAGGTTGGATAGTTTCCTATTGGATAGTTTTCCTTTTAGAGATGAATTGTTTTTACATTTTGAGCATGCTCAGTGCATTGACCATCCTCGTCCTATTGATATGGGAGGAGTCGGGTTGTGAGGCGATGACCCTGAACTCCGTGCTCCTCCCTCTGGCCTGGAGGGGAGGCATCCACCGTCACAGAAGGAGCTGGGTCTGGAACCAGTTCTTCGTACTGGAGGAGTATACTGGAGATGACCCACTGTACGTCGGCAAGGTAGGAACCACACCAGGCCAAACTGGAATACTTCCTCTCCGTACAGTAATGTAATACCAGTACACTGTAATAATACTAACTGGTACACCAATGTTCTAGTAGAGCTGGGGACTTGAGACTTGGACTTGAGTCAGACTTTTTTCATTTGTTTTTATATTTAAGTTTTTGATTAACAGAATAAACCAAAGTAGACTTCCATTCCCTCAGGATGATCCTCTTAGCTACGATGCCAAACAACATTAATGGCAACTGTACAGAGTATGGCATTAGAGCAGCCAAGAAGGGCCAGTTCAATATCTGGAAAGATCTCCTGATCATGACAATTTGATAAGCATATAAAGACAACTTACTTACTTACAGTCGGGGTGACTGCGAATGCATATGGCTAGTGGCTCTAGGGCTAAATTGAACAGCAAAGGACTTATACAGCAGCTCTGCCTCATACCTTAGTGGGGTGGAATGTAATCTGACTTGTCTGAGTTAGTAAGTATAGCTGATTTAGGGGAAGCATAAAGCATCTTCATAAGAAAACAGAAATGATCCCCAAAACCAAACTGTGTGTACCTCCATTCAATCTGAAGAGCTGCCTTTGAGTTCTTACCATACATGACGTTCAGCAGGTGGCGAACATTTGAGAATGAAAATCTGCCAGGAACAATGCCAGTTTGACCAGAGTGAATTAACAAAGCGACATGCCTACCCAGCCGTATGGCCAAGACCATAGCTATATATTTTTTGGTCACAATTGAGCAAACTCTAGGGCCTATTAGCAGAAGGATCTGTATCATCCCTATGTTTTTTCTGAAGCAGACAAATGTAAGCCTCATAAAGAGATTGCAGGAATATCTTGTTCAGTTGAGTACTTCATCATTCTGAGCATCAGAAGAGCGACAATATCAGTATGTGCTTTGTAAAATTCAATGCCAAATCCATCGGGGCCTGGAGCCTTCACACTAGGGAATGACTTAAGTGCTTCTACAATTTCTTCAAGTATAAACTCTGCATCCAAGTCATCTCTAGAGGCGTCGCTGAGCTTTGGAATGTTATCAAGAAAATGAAATGAAAATGAATTGCAGAATCAGACGCATGGCATGTAGAAGTATAGACGTTCTTAAAAAATTCCACAAAACAATTATTAATTTCTTTAGGATTAGTTAGAAGAGTACTAGAAGTGGATTTGACTTGAAGAATTGAAGAATCTCTCAACTGCCTAGAAAGTAACCTGTAAGGCTTATTCCCCAGTTCAAACTGTTTCTGTTTCAGCTTGAGAAGTAATCATAACGTGTTCACTCAAATGGAATTATATTCATATTTCAATTTTAAGATAGCATTGAGGTCACTTTGAGATTTGGAAATCCTATAGAAGCAGGGCATCAATTTCAGCCAGACGTTTACTTTACATTTACGAGGCAATGATATTCCCTCTTTCCACGACTTTAAATGTTTCCCTAAGGATAGAGTCACAAACATCACCTTTGTCATTGGTTTGTCATATGGGTTTTTCAAGCAAGTTGTCATATGGGTATGAAAACGCTTCTCCAATAATAAAGATGGATTAAAACGCCAGCTGTAATGTAATTTGGGTAAGGAAGCATTATAAGGGGGCTGTGGTCTAAGATTAATATATTGTGGTACTTGGTCTGCATTTTGAGTCAATAATGAAATACTCTATTCTGGTGTAAGATTGGTGAAATGTGAAAAAGAGTAGTCCCATCCTGTTGGGTGCTGTAATCTCCAAACATCCCCAAGATTAAAAGACCTGAGTAAATTATTCAGGACAAAAACAGAATTACATGCAGGTTGGACACGCATGGAAAGGCGATCCAGGTATGGATCCAAATAGCAGTTGAAGTCACAAGTTGGTGGAACTAGGGCCCGGGAACAAGTCAAAAACCTTGTGAAAGAAACCTGGGCCATCGCAATTTAGACTGTACACATTAACATATGTAATCGGAAAAGAGTTAATAGATTCTGGTGCTAAAATGTATCTGCCTGCCAGGTCAGCGACAACTGAAGACATGGAATAGAATAGATTTAGGAACAGAATGGCTGTGCCTCTAGCCTGAGAGGAAAATGTAGATTGATACATTTGAGAGATCCAGTTAGGCCTAAGCCGCCTTTGCTCAGTGGGTTTAATGTGTGTCTCTTGGAGAAATATTATATTAGTCGACAGCGACTTCAAGTGTGCAAACACCTTACCTCTTTTAACCCGGTGCCCCATAGCTTTCACATTCCAACTCACAAAAGTAGCATTTAACAAAGTGTCAGAAGTTCTATTTTCAACCCCCATCATCTATTTTAACTCGTAGCATGCAAACCACAGAAGCACATACCATTGAAATAAAAGTAGTCTGGCAACAACAGTACAACAGGGCCTAATAGAGTCCCCTGCTGGCTATGTAGAGGTACAACATCCATCAACAGGAGGAAGCAGCAAGGTCTGCAAGGTTGTCTCTCAGGTAAAATAGGGTCAGTGGATGAACTGAGATAGTATAGAGAGGAAGAAACTTGGCTGGAGGGAGTTGTGTGGCATGGAAGTAAACAGACTTAGATTCATTATAGGTGCAACCTAACCCTAACCCTAACCCTAACCCTTAGATTAGGTGGCTAGTGAACGCTGCTGTCTGGTGGTCCTGGAACATTTAGATCAGGTGGCTAGTGAACGGTGCTTTCTGGTGGTCCGGTAACATTTAGATCAGGTGGCTAGTGCTGGTCTGTCAGTCTGAACTGTAGCCCAGCACTCAGGTAGCCAGGTTACAGGCAGGTAAACTGTTTTGATTGACTAAGGCTCAGGAAACAGCTATTCACTTCACTCTGGTTTCAATAGTATCTGGCATTAAGCTATATATATATAAATATCATATACAGTACTAATACCACTCGCTATACTGTCATATACAGTACTAATACCACTCACTGTACTGTCATATACAGTACTAATACCACTCACTGTACCGTCATATACAGTACTAATACCACTCACTATACTATCATATACAGTACTAATACTACTCGCTATACTGTATACCACTCACTATACTATCATATACAGTACTAATTCCACTCACTATACTGTCATATACAGTACTAATTCCACTCACTATACTGTCATATACAGTAGTAATACCACTCACTATACTATCATATACCGTACTAATACCACTCGATATACTGTATACCACTCGCTATACTGTCATATACAGTAGAAATACCACTTACTATAGTATCATATACAGTATTAATACCACTCACTATACTGTGATATACAGTTGTAATACCACTCACTATACTATCATATAAAGTACTGTATACCACTCGCTATACTGTCATATACAGTAGTAATACCACTCACTATACTATCATATACAGTACTAATACCACTGGCTATACTGTATACCACTCGCTATACTGTCATATACAGTACTAATTCCACTCACTGTACTGTCATATGCAGAAGTAATACAACTCACTGTACTGTCCAGCTTTAGCCAATCAACATTAATTGGGTCTTGTAGTTTTTCATAGCTATTTTTACTTTGAAACTCGGCGGAGTCGTCTAGTCCTGTAAATATCATCTATCTTATTGGCTGGATGAATCATGGACCAGAGCCGCAGAGAGAGAGAGAGAGAGAGAGAGGGAGAGAGCAGTGTCCAAGCCTCTCTCGTCCATGTCATTAGTCTAATGTATACAGGCCAGTGTGGAGGAGAGCTGATTAATGTGGACACCACAGCATTGAGCCTCAATGAGAAGCAGACTGGGACTGAATGGACAACATATTCAACACCACACCTCTCAAGTAATATAAGCACATATTATGGATGAATGTGGTATCAGAATAAGTAGTATTATCAGAATAAGTAGTATTATCAGCTATAGATGACTGTGGTATCAGAATAAGTACTATTATCAGCTGTAGATGACGGGTGGTATCAGAATAAGTACTATTATCAGCTATAGATGACTGTGGTATCAGAATAAGTAGTATTATCAGCTATAGATGCCTGTGGTATCAGAATAAGTAGTATTATCAGAATAAGTACTATTATCAGATATAGACGACTGTGCTATCAGAATAAGTAGTATTATCAGCTATAGATGACTGTGGTATCAGAATAAGTAGTATTATCAGCTATAGATGACTGTGGTATCAGAATAAGTAGTATTATCAGCTATAGACGACTGTGCTATCAGAATAAGTAGTATTATCAGAATAAGTACTATTATCAGCTATAGATGACTGTGGTATCAGAATAAGTAGTATTATCAGCTATAGATGACTGTGGTATCAGAATAAGTAGTATTATCAGCTGTAGATGACTGTGGTATCAGAATAAGTAGTATTATCAGAATAAGCAGTATTATCAGCTATAGATGACTGTGGTATCAGAATAAGTACTACTATCAGCTATAGAACTGAACTGATGCCTCTGTCCCTGCAGCTCCACTCGGACGTGGACAAGGCCGATGGGAGGGTGAAGTACGTTCTGAATGGTGAAGGAGCGACATCCATTTTCATCATCGATGAGAACACAGGAGACATCCACGCCACCAAGAGGCTGGATCGGGAAGAGCAGGCGTACTACACCCTCCGGGCCCAGGCTCGAGACCGAACTACCAACCTCCCTGTAGAGCCAGAGTCACAGTTTGTCATCAAGGTCCAGGACATCAATGACAATGAACCCAAGTTCTTAGATGGGCCTTACTCTGCCAGGGTGCCTGAGATGTCTCCTATGGGTAAGTTCCATCTATAGGTCACACTGACCTATGTCTCCCCTACAGGGCAGTCAGGTCTACAAACAGATCTAGAAGCTACCACTTTTCAAAACTTGATTCCCAGACTAAAGTGGCTTTTTTAACTGGACTAACTCTAAGTAGCAGTGTGGGAGAAATAAATAGAGATAGGACAGCTTTCACCACAGCACCAGCATTGACCAAAGACAGTAATTGCACTTAAGTCCAGGATTTTGGTCCAAGATCTGAGCACCCCTCCCCAAAAAAGAAGGTGCATTCAGAGTTCCCTGATGTTCTGATTTGTATATATGTATGTATATGTATGTATCTGATATTTTGACTAATATTGTCTGTGATTGATTACTTGTTATATTGGACCATTCAGGACTATTCAAACCTTCCCCTTTATCACCCTGATATGCTCATTCATTCATTCATTGTTCTGTTATGCTTTCTTGTGCGTCCTTTTGTCCTCCAGCACGTGTTTGATGTAATTCATTATGTCTTAAGTATGATTCTAAACCAAAACCCTGAGGATGGATAAATGCCAGGATGCACTGGATTGCAACTTGCCAATGAGAGTGAATGTGAAGCCCCAAGGGAACATTGCATCATGTCCAAACAGCACTATAGTCACTAATACAGAATCTTTCTGTATTATTGGAAACCTGGAATACCTAGAAAATGAACATCTGTGAGTTTTAATTGATCATGCACAGTCAAGCACCCAGCTCTTCTCAAACTGTCAGGAACTCATGTTGAGACGTTTGTTCTCTCCAAGACAACTTGGGAAGAACGTTCTCCACAAGAACACAAGTATTGCCTTGGCATTGTTGGATTGGTCACATTTTATCTGATCCTTGGTTCTGAAAGCTACTCAAAGTATTGTTTAGCTATTCCAGACGAATGTCTACTCCTGGCTTCATCTAAACCCAACACCCTGTAGGACTTCATGACAGCCAGTGTGGTGTGAACAGTTAAACTTCTCTCTTACAGTAATTGCAACCTTTCCAAACATTACGCCTACCAGCTTGAGTGGAATAGGCCTGACCTCCTATGTTTAAGTGAGAATTTTAGAATAGAATTACAGCCTACATTTGGCTAAGACCTACCAAGCCAGCCCTGTTCTTTGGATGCCAGTACACCGTTTAAGACCGTGATATAATACAACTGTAGAGTGTACCTCCAGAATTGTGAGCTGGACACCTATTTCATTCCTCAAATCTCTTTATGGGGTTTTACAATGGAAAACCATTTAATGACATTTCCCTCCGTGCCAGAGGGTCATAAATACATCTCAAATCAGGAGCTGGTTGTTCCTATTACGGCCTCAGCCATTAAAATAAAATATGGTTCTCTGGATGGGAGCAATGATCACAGCTCTGTTTCCATTTGGAAAGAAATATTTCCAAAAGCAGATTTCCTCTCCCAACCTCTAATTAGATTGGCAAGCCCAGTACAGATTGATTAGGGCGAATTAAGAGAAGGGAGTGGAGCTTAGGGATGTCCCGATCCGATATCAAAGATTGGCCGATCAAGGCTGATCGGTATCGGCTTTATTGAGCACGAACCTAAGCCCGATCCTTTGTTTTACGCCAGCTGTCACGTGTCGTAAACGGAGAGCACAATTTGTAGCAGGACGTGGCTAAAATGTC
The DNA here is from genome assembly GCA_034670405.1 of Hoplostethus atlanticus. Taxonomy (NCBI): domain Eukaryota; kingdom Metazoa; phylum Chordata; class Actinopteri; order Trachichthyiformes; family Trachichthyidae; genus Hoplostethus; species Hoplostethus atlanticus. The sequence continues at coordinate 455,316 of JAXDDX010000198.1, forward strand.
TGCAGTGTGGAAATATTTTAAATTGGAAAACGAAAGCAGTCCAACAGTCACTTGTAATGTCTGCAATGTGAGCATTTTGCGAGGTGGTAGTAACAGAGCTGCGTTCAATACTACCAATTTGATACGACACCTAATAAATAAACACTCAACGGAATGCAGTGAGTTCACTCAGGTAACTCAACACACTGAAGGATACTTTTAAAAGGAGAGAGAAGTTTCCTCGAGACTGCGACAAGGCCAAAAAGACAGACAGGGTAATTGAATTTATCGCTTTGGATGACCAGCCCATCAGTTAGGGTTAGGGTTAGTTTGTACTGATAAGGTGTGTTTCCTTGCAGGTACTTCTGTGGTGACAGTGGTGGCTACTGATGCTGATGACCCCACCTATGGGAACAGTGCCAGGGTGGTTTACAGCATCCTACAGGGACAACCATACTTCTCTGTGGAGCCCAAAACCGGTGAGAAGATATGGGGCCTCTGAATAGAACTAGAATATAGTAGAACCAGAACACAGTGCAACCTGAATACAACAGCTTTTACAACAGAATGGGAATACAGCCGAACCTGAACAGTGGAACCAGAACACAACAGCTTTTACAGTAGAACCCAAACACAGTGGAACCCGAACACAATAGAACCTGAGCACAACAGGTTTTACAGTAGAACCCAAACACAGTGGAACCCGAACACAATAGAACCTGAGCACAACAGGTTTTACAGTAGAACCCAAACACAGTGGAACCCGAACACAATTGAACCTGAACACAACAGGTTTTATTGTAGAACCAGAAAACAGAAGAACAAAAACACAACAGGTTTTACAGTAGAACCAGAATACAGTAGAACCAGAACATAGTGGAACGGTAAGTTAATACTAAATTTAACCCCAAAAATAGCAATGAGATACAAGAGGGGTCCTTCAGGCAATGCAAGGAAATCAAATCAAATCAAATCACATTTATTTGTATAGCCCTTAATCACCGTTACAGTCTCTAAGGGCTTCACAGTGCCCAACATGTGAAAATAATAAATGGTTAGTATACGACATCCCCCAGCCTTAGACCCTCACAGAGGACAAGGAAAAACTCCCACAAACCCTCACTGGGAAAATTGGGAGAAACCTTGGGAGGGGCTACTCAGAGAGGGATCCCCCTACCAGGACGGTTGGGCGTGCAATAGATGCCGAGTTTGGGCAAGCAGCGTATACACAATATATGAAAGTTTATTTTGGTGGGACATCCAGATCTGATGGGGCGGCATCACAGCAACGGCAACTCAGTCAGCGTCATCATAGGACTAGGGGACCATGCAGGCGCCAACACTGCCCAGATAGGAGAACGCAACGTCCGCTCAGTCAGCATCGTCCTAGGAGGCGGGACTAACCAGACGCCAACTCTGCCGGGCTGCGGCCTGGAACAGATAGGAGACTCACCCACACACACCCATACACACACTCTCACTCACACAGACAAACATGACCAGCGTCAGTGGACAGGAGCAGGTAGACCAGGAGAATAGGACATGTAGGCAGGATGCTAGTATCCATCGGCAGGACCCTGATCTAGGATGAGCTAACTGGTCTAGCCTTACTCTGAGAAGAGACTGAGCCACTCCCTCAAGGCTGGTCAAATGACAGAGATCAGACAGAATCACTTTTAATACCAACAGTGCAACACTCAATGCCTTACAGTGACAACGTTTTCAAATGTCCCTTTAACGCACTGTGTAATTGTGTCCACAAAGGTGCAGAGCAGAAAGACTGTCCAAACAAAACCATTAATAATGTTCAATGAAATCCAGAGCAGCTCCAAGAACGAAACTCAAAAGTAATCCACAGAAACATGCAACAAATCTTACTGGTTCTGTGCTGAAACAAAAATCCCCAGCATGCATCCAGCACAGCAGGAAAACAGTTGAAAAGAAAAACACACAGTACTCACAGTAGCCCCTCCCAAGGTTTCTTCCATTTTTTTCCTAAAAGGTTTTGTGGGAGTTTTTCCTTGTCCTCTGTGAGGGCCCAAGGCTGAGTGATGTCGTGTACTATTGTTTTCACACTTGAGGCACTGTGAAGCCCTTTGAGACTGGAACGGTGATTAAGGGCTATACAAATAAAATGTGATTTGATTTATTCCCAGTAAGCTTGAAGTGGCTCAGGTGTTTACTGGACTGGCATCCTCTCTATGACTGTTTTAACTATTGTGACGGCCCTCCCCCTCTGCCTGCTTACTGGCTGTCCGGGTTCCCTTCATTGGAAGTTATTGGCAGAGTGGGGCAGGTCGTCAGCCAATTCGTCTCACCTGGGTAATTGGGACTCAGGGTATATAAGTTGTTGTGCTATGCTGGGTTTCTGGGTTCAAAGTGGGTCACTCAACTGAGACTGCCCTCCTGGCAGTGACGGAGTCGCTCCATGCCGCTAGAGCGAACTCTCTCTCCTCTGTCCTGATACTCCTGGACCTGTCTGCAGCGTTTGACACGGTGAACCACCAGATCCTCCTCTCCACCCTTGAGGGGATGGGTGTCTCAGGCTCTGCACTCTCCATGTTTGCATCCTACCTGACGGATCGCTCCTACCAGGTGACGCTGAGAGGGTCTGTGTCAGAACCACGCAGGCTCACTACTGGGGTTCCGCAAGGCTCGGTTCTAGGTCCTCTCCTTTTTTCCCTCTACACAACATCTCTTGGTTCTGTTATCCACTCACACGACTTTTCCTACCACTGCTATGCAGATAACACCCAGCTGATCCTGTCATTTCCCCCCTCTGACACACAAGTGGAGGCAGACATTGCTGCATGTCTGGCAGACATCTCGGAGTGGATGTCGATGCACCACCTGAAGCTCAACCTGGACAAGACGGAGCTGGTGTTCCTCCCGGGGAAGGGCTGTCCGCACCGAGACCTGGCCATCACCATTGATAATGCTGTGGTGATGTCAACTCGGACTGTGAGGAATCTGGGTGTGACCCTGGACGACCAACTGTCGTTCTCGGGAAACATCGCATCAGTGACACGCTCCTGCAGATTCCTCCTCTACAACATCAGGAGGAATCACCCCTTCCTCACTGACAAGGCAGCGCAGGTGCTCATCCAGGCTCTTGTCATCTCCCGCCTGGACTACTGCAACTCCCTCCTTGCTGGTGCCCCGGCGTCTGCCATCAGACCTCTGGAGTTTGTTCAGAAAGCTGCAGCTCGTCTGGTGTTCAACCGCCCCAAGTTCTCCCATACAACTACCCTTCTCCGTTCTCTACACTGGCTCCCTGTAGCAGCTCGCATCCAGTTCAAGACCCTGGTGCTAGCCTATAGGGCAGTGAAAGGAACAGCTCCTTCTTACCTCCAGGCTATGGTCAAGCCTTACACCCCCGCCCGACCACTTCGCTCTGCTGCCTCGAGGCGACGGGTTGCCACGTCGCTCAGAGGCCCCTGCGGCCGATCTATACGGTCACGGCTCTTCTCTGTTCTGGCCCCGCAGTGGTGGAATGAACTCCCCACTGATGTCAGGACAGCAGAGTCGCTGCCCATCTTTCGCCGCAGGCTGAAAACCCACCTCTTCAGGAAACACTACCCTGACCCTTCCTCTTAGCCTTGCCTATTTGTCGTCAATTATGTGTCTGAGCTCTTGTTTATTGGCTCTTGTTTATTTGATACACTTATTTGTCTTAGCTCTTGTTTATTTGGTTCACTTATTTGTCTTAGCTCTTGTTTATTTGATTCTCTTATTTGTCTCATTTGTTTAAGATAAAGTAGGTTGCTAACTTATTGCACTCTAACCTTAACACTAGTTATGCTCTTAGTTGCTTGTTTAGGAAGGAAATGCACTTACGATTTCTGGTGACTAGTAGTTTTCTTGCCTACCTATGTTGAATGCACTTATTGTAAGTCGCTTTGGATAAAAGCGTCTGCTAAATGACTGTAATGTAATGTAATGTAATGCTGTGCTTGGTCCCAGGTCGCCACCATGTACCAGCCCCTTGGTACCATGTGGGGCTAAGCTGGTGTTCTATCTGCACTTTTCAACATTCACACTACACTTAACTCATTCATACATTGCAGACATGACTGATGGTTTACATGTATTCTTACCAATGCGTTTTGGTTTATTTTTGGTTCACTTGAGTTTAATTAATTATTTGGATTCATGTGTGGACTCTCTCTTTGTCACTTACTAGACCCGGTTTGTGACACTATTTTATTCTGCTAGGCCTTTAAAACCAGCATGGTTTCGTAGTCCCAATCCCAATGTCCCCCCTAAGGACTAAGCCCTGAACCCTCACAGACTTAATTGACATCACCTGGTAAATGCTTGAGTGCGAGAGGCTGCAAGGGCTCGAAATTGTATAAATAGGAATGGGACAGCACTTTGCGACATATCGTGTTACGTTGACGACACCAAAACATGTTACGTACGATTGTGGGTATGGGACTTTTTATTTTATTTTTTATTTTACCTGAACCTGGAGTTTTCCACCTCTGGTCACAACGCTATGAACTGTGGGTAATTCCCTCAGGAAAAGTCTGCAGAAATGCGGACTTACGGAAAGTGTGCATAAAGGGCTCAAAAAGTCTGCAAGAGAGCCCTCATGCACTTGGCGATTTGACGGTGGGACAGCCCTAAAGCGGACTTAGCGGGAACTTACCTCAAAGTCTGTCAGTGTGGACATTGGGATTGGGCCATAGTATCAAAAACACACACCATGCTGTCAGCATGGCTTTCCTTTGTTCTTCCCCAAAATGGCCACGCCTACCTCCTAATATGCCTTCTCACAGGAAGTGCTCAGGAGAGATAACGTGTGGAAAAGCCAGATACAATACATACACCTAATCCATTCTAGATCTCCTGGCTCAAATGTAACCTGCTGACGCTTTAAATTGTAATAACGCCCTTGTTTCTCCGGCGCTTTGACAATATTATGTCTGACTTGCTCTAGCATTAGCTTCTTCCTCTCAAGTAGAGCGTAAGCACTTTGGTCAGGAGTTGGAGCACAACTAAGAAGCCTGTCCAGTGGCCCTTTCAACCTCTGTCCCAGAGCTACCTCTGCTGGGGTAAACTGGACTCTTGCCACACTGAATTGATAGCAAAACGGAACTCCGGCCAGGTGTCCCACATACTATGCTCGCCAACAGGGGGCGATCATTGTTTTTAGAGTACGGTTGATGCATTCGGTCAAGTTTGTTTGAGGATGGTAAACTGTCGTCAGCTTCTGGACTACACCTCACTGCTGACACACTTGATTGAGCAGTTGGGAAGTGAACTGAGCCGCCCTGTCAGAGACAAGATAGCTTGGCGTACAACGTCTGGAAAAGATCTCCTCTGTGAGTATGGAGGCAATCTTGGGTGTTTTAGCCTCTCTCATAGGGAACACTTCCACACACTTGTTGCAATAGCCAACTACAACGAGGAGGTACTGATGTCCTCATTGGCTTTTTGGGAAAGACCCCATGATGTCTACGCCTAGCATGAAACCTGGTTCTTTGTTGACTGTAAATGCCCAGACAGCTTAGTTAACTGTTGCTTGTACGTTTGACAGGTTATGCACCTTTTAGTGTACTCCCACACATCCTTCCTAACCTCTGGCCATAGGCAACCTCCAGCACCCTGAGTATAGTTTGCCCTGGAGAGCATCTGGGACCAGATTGCACCAACCCTTCCGATAGGTTACATGGAAATCAAAATCTTATGGTCCATCTGATCAGCCTGGAAGTAGGTTTGGGGTGGTTGAACACCCAAGCCAATGGCGAGTGATCTGTGATGACTTAAACTTCCGCCCTTCAAGGAAAGGACGCTACTGTTATACTGCCCAGGCAGCAAGACACTGCTCTGAGACTGAATAGTGTATATATCCTTTCTGCAGTATTAAGCAACCGAGAAGCACACACAATGACACTTTCACAACGCTCTACCTCTTGGGTCAAGGCTGCCCCCAGCCTGACTGCACTTGCATCAGCCTGACAGCACTTTGCACCTTAAAAGGCAGATTGAAGTTAGGTGCCATTAGCACTGATGCTCTTAAAAGCTGTTTGACACTCTTACGTCCACGGCAATGGGATTCTATTCTTCTTCAGAGCATTCAAGGGCGCAGCGCGGTCAGCATAACCTGAGATGAAGTAGTGATACCATCCTGCCCATACCCTGAAACCTTTCCACATCCTTGACCAAAGGTGGAATTGGGAACGACCGCACAACCTCAATCTTCTTTGGTTTGTGTGCCTTTAACTTCTGGAGGTATTCTGAACTGCTAGACTCATCTAGAATAGGCTAAGTAGATTCTTCTTTTGTGTACAAGTTATAAACAAGTTAGCCATCCTCTGCTTCAGTACTACTCTTCTCCGTTCTCTACACTGGCTCCCTGTAGCAGCTCATCCAGTTCAAGACCCTGGTGCTAGCCTATAGGGCACTGAAAGGAACAGCTCCTTCTTACCTCCAGGCTATGGTCAAGCCTTACACCCCCACTGACCACTTCGCTCTGCTGCCTCGAGGCGACGGGTTGCCCCGTCGCTCAGAGGCCCCTGGGGGCCAATCTACACGGTCACGACTCTTCTCTGTTCTGGCCCCACAGTGGTGGAATGAACTCACTGATGTCAGGACAGCAGAGTCGCTGCCCATCTTCCACCAGGCTGAAAACACACCTCTTCAAGAAACACTACCCTGACCCTTCCTCTTCCAGAAACACTACCCTGACCCTTCCTCTTCCTCTTCAAGAAACACTACCCTGACCCTTCCTCTTCAGGAAACACTACCCTGACCCTTCCTCTTCAAGAAACACTACCCTGACCCTTCCTCTTCCAGAAACACTACCCTGACCCTTCCTCTTCAGGAAACACTACCCTGACCCTTCCTCTTCAAGAAACACTACCCTGACCCTTCCTCTTCCAGAAACACTACCCTGACCCTTCCTCTTAGCACTTACTGTACTTATTTGTTTCACTTACTTGTCTTAGCATTTGCTTATATGCTTATATGCTTCACTTATTTGTCTTGGCTCTTGTCGACAAGATGGCGCGGCCGTGTCTAGACGCCGTTGTGGTAGCTCCGCGGAGATTGTGCGTTTTTTTAGTTTTTGTGTTTGTTTTTAATATCTTTTTTTTCTCAAACACATCGGCACTAACATCCTACGAACGCAGCACACTTTTGGACATAAACATTTGTGCAAAACAAAGGTTTTTGTCCACTTTTCCCATCGACCCAGCGTGGCCGGCAGAGATAGTACGAGCGAGCCACAACAACAACAGTGGAGACGCATCTACGGGGAGACGAAGGAGGAAACATCGGGGAAAACGGAGCGGAATTCGGAACAGACTGAGAGTTCAAGCCCACCGTCCACCTCTGCCCAGCATCCTTCTTGCTAACGTCCAGTCTCTGGATAATAAGTTGGATGATGTTAGGGCGAGGATTAGATACCAACGGGACATGAGGGATTGTAACATCTTTTGTCTGACGGAAACATGGCTGACCCCGCTGGTGCCGGATCGAGTCATATGCCCAACCGAGTCCTTCTCTGTTTTCCGTGCGGATAGAACGGAAGAGTCTGGCAAATCTAAGGGTGGAGAGGTTTGCTTCATGACCAACAACAAGTGGTGCAACCCCAAGGACATTAAGACTCTTTCTCGTTCCTGCTCGTCGAACCTGGAACATCTGACGATCTCATGCCGTCCATTCTACCTTCCCCGGGAGTTCAGCTCGGTCATCACCACAGCCGTCTACATACCACCACAAGCGGACACCGACGTAGCACTATCGGACCTACATGATGTGTTATGTCGGCATCAGAACAAGCATCCCGACGCGGCTATGGTGGTGGCTGGGGACTTTAATAGGGCGAACCTAAAAAAAGTCATGCCGAACTTTCACCAGCACATTATGTGTGCTACCAGAGGGGAAAGAACGTTGGACCACTGCTATACGCCGTTCAAGAGAGGCTACAAGGCTGTCTCTCTCCCTCCGTTCGGCAAATCAGACCATGCCGCCATTTTCCTGCTACCGGAGTATAAACAAAGGATAGCACGGGAAGCGGTAGTGACGAGTGATGTAAAGCGGTGGTCTGACCAATCAGAGGCTGAGCTACAGGACGCTCTGTGTGACGTCGACTGGGACATGTTCCAATCCAGTTCCAGGGACGTCAGCGAGTTTACGGAAGTAGTAATGAGCTTCATAGCAACGCTAGTGGACACCATCGTCCCCACGGTACCAAAAACCGTGGGTTGATAGATCCATCCGCGACGCTTTGAACGCCCGCACTGCTGCCTATAACTCCGGTCTTGTATCCGGCAACATGGACGAGCACAAGGCAGCATCCTATGGACTGAGAAGGGTGGTGAAGGAGGCCAAGAGGAGGTATAGGGACAGAGTGGAGTCGCAGATGGAGCAGCGCGACACCAGACGCCTATGGCAGGGGCTACGGACTATAACGGACTACCAGGGCAGACCCCCCGCAATTGTGAGTGCCGACGCATCCCTAGCGGAGGACCTGAACTCATTTTATGCACGGTTTGAGGCTAGCAACAACAGCGCTAGCTCGCCGGCTAACAACATCACCGTTAGTGCAGCCGGAGTGAGTTCTACCGCTGGGGACGAACACACACTCTCTGTGACTGAGCACAGTGTGAGGAGGGCTCTGACGAGGGTGAACACCAGGAAAGCTGCTGGTCCAGATGGCATATCTGGGCGAGTACTGAAGACCTGTGCTAATCAGCTAGCTCCAGTGTTCACCACTATATTCAACATCTCCCTGGCTGAGTCTGTGGTCCCCGCCTGCTTCAAGAGATCCACTATTGTCCCTGTGCCCAAGAATGCTTCTCCAGCATGCTTGAATGACTACCGACCGGTGGCCCTCACCTCGGTGGTCATGAAATGCTTCGAGAGGCTGATAAAGGACTACATCTGCACCTTCCTCCCTTGCTCCATGGACCCGCTGCAGTTTGCTTATCATCCCAACAGATCCACGGATGATGCTGTCTCCCAGGTACTGCACACCACACTCTCTCATCTGGACAGCCGGAAGGGGGGCTATGTGAGACTGCTGTTCATTGATTATAGTTCAGCTTTCAATACCATAGTCCCCACCAGACTGGCTGGCAAGTTGATTGAGCTGGGACTGAACACCCCCCTGTGTGCCTGGATCCTGGACTTCCTGACCGCCAGGCCCCAGGTGGTCAGAGTGGGCAGACACACCTCCAACCCCCTCACCCTGAACACAGGATCCCCCCAGGGTTGCGTCCTCAGCCCCCTACTGTACTCCCTGTACACACATGACTGTGTGGCCAGGTTCAGCTCCAACTCCATCATTAAGTTTGCGGATGACACAGTGGTGGTGGGCCTGATCTCCAACAACGATGAGAAGGCCTACCTGGAGGAAGTTGCTGATCTGTCACTCTGGTGCCAGGACAACAGCCTCCTCCTGAATGTCACCAAAACTAAGGAGCTGATTGTGGACTTTAGGAGGACACAACAACAGAGGACGTACGCACCATTGGGGATTAATGGGACTACTGTGGAGAGGGTGAGCAGGTATAAATACCTGGGAGTCCACATCTCCGAGGATCTTACATGGTCCTCACACACAGACACTCTGGTGAGAAAGGCAAGGCAGCGCCTTTACCACCTCAGGCAACTGAGGAAATTTAAAGTCTCCCGGAGGATCCTTCAGTCCTTCTACTCTGGAGCTGTAGAGAGCATCCTGAAAGGAAGCATCACTGCCTGGTTTGGCAACAGCTCCGCTCAGGACAGGAAGGCTCTGCAGAGAGTAGTGCGTTCGGCTGAACTACAGCACTACAACTACTACTATTGGAACTACACTCCCCACCCTGCAGGACTTATACACCAGGAGGTGCAGAACCAGAGCCTGCAGGATCATGAAGGATCCTCACCACCCCAACAACGGACTGTTTCAGCTGCTGCGGTCAGGCAAGCGCCTCCGTAGTCATGCTGCCAAAACAGAGAGACTGAGACGGAGTTTCTTTCCTCAGGCCATCAGGACTGTGAACTCTGACCTCACCAGGGCCCCCACCAAGACACACACACTGCCCCTCTTATGCACACACACACTTAGGTAAAGACTATACATAATTTATAATTGATATTATATTATACATACAATTTCCCTTTTTTACTATATTTATAAAGTGCTCTTATTGTAAATATTGTGTTGTTTTTTATATAGAGCTCTTAAAACTGTGACATTGTAAATATTGTGTTGGTTTATTGTAAATAGTGTGAACCTGTTATTTTGCACATTTCTGCTGAGCATTGCCACTTTACATTTCACTGCACACCTCGTGTGTGTATGTGACAAATAAACTTCTTAAATCTTGAATCTCTTTATTTGCTTCACTTAAAAAGTAGGTAGCTAACATATTGCTCTTTTACCTTAGCACTGGTTCTGCTCTTAGATACTTGTTTAGGAGATACACTTATGATTTCTGGTGACTAGTAGTTCTCTTGTCTACCTACGTTGAATGCACTTATTGTCAGTCACTTTGGATAAAAGTATCTGATAAATGACTGTAATGTAATGTAATGTAATGTACTAGTGCTTTAATCAGTAGTCTGTTGTTAGCTACTAGTTGATCAGTTAGCTAGTTGATCTGCATACTGTCGGGGGAGGAAGAGTCCAGGTCAGGGCCAGTGATAAAGACTGGACCTCCTCGCAACACTTAATCTTCTTCACAATTCAGTAGTTACTGGAGTCTCACAACAGGTTCAAAGAATTCACTGGAGATGATCAGAGTTCGATGCATAGAGTTTTATTCTTCAACAGAGACAAAACCTGAGTTGGTTCCGGAACCAGACTGAAGTACAACTGTCTGTGCATGATCTTATATAGCCCAAGAACTGGGTGGAGAATACTGACTTACATAAGAAAACCCGGGGTTTTAGGGACTTTCCCATTCACCATTACGTAATGGCCATCTGGGCCTCTCCGGTCTGCGCATGCCCAGCCTGTCCTTTTTTCTAGGTACTTTCCCTTATGCCATGGCAGGTGCTTTTCATTACGGGGCCTGTCCAGCTCGTCCTTGGACACCCTTATTGTGGGAAAACTTTAGACTGTATTTTTTTTAAACTTTGTGATTACTGTGGGGAAGCTTTAGACTGTATTTTTTGAAACTTTATGATTACTTTATGATCTTCAGGTTACATGCTTAATCAAACACAATCTTTATATTTATGTAGACTTAACATTTTGATATTGATAATATTGCTTAATACAAGGCATATTATACCTTAACTATAATTATTTACAACAATACTCGGTAGCCAGTTTGTCTTCGTAGCCACACCTTCAGGCCTAACTGTGTTATTTGTCCTCATATCTTGTTGTTTTGCTGTTTTGATTTAAAAAGCAGTCAAGCATACTCATCCAGTCAAGCTCACCATTGCTGTTGTTTATCGCCCACCAGGCCCTCTTGGCATCTTTGCGTTGATGCCATGGTAGTTTACACAAAACCTCAGCTTTCCATCTTTTCTCTTCACCAGCACAACTGGTGAGGCCCAAGCAGAACTAGAAGGCCTGATGATCCCCTCACCTAACATATCCTTGATTTGTCTAGTGATATACTCTTACTTCTCAAGATTCACCCGATAAGGTGATGATGCTGTGAGACACTACTGTTGTGTGCCCTAGGGAGTCTGCACATACTTAAGGCCACTCATGCAACAGTTGCATGTTCAACAACAGTTCAGCTGCTCCTGTACCTGCTCACTGGTGTCAGCTCCCTGGACCAGGTTGCATAGCTGCTCCTCGAGTCCTACAGTTGTCAGCCTATCATCTGCCCTCTCACCAGTACCTCTCTGGACAGGACAAGTCTGGTGTAACCAGTAGATGTGTGGGAATCGGCAAGTATGAATGGTAGATGAATGGCCTGTGGCTGCAAGAGGGGTGTTACCCGTTGATCAAAAGTATGGTAGATTAGCTCAGAACCCTGAATGACAGCATAACGGGAATTCTTGAAGTCAATTATAATCCCTGTTAGAAAAAGGAAGTCAAGCACTATTCAAGAATATACAAACCAGAATACAGTAGAACCTGAACACAACAGGTTTTGCAGTAGAACCATGAAGAATAGAACCAGAACACATCAGAACCAGAACATATCAGTTCAGATGTAAAATCAATGTTTAGATTGTTTGTCAATCATCTGATCCGTCCTAACGAGCCAGTAACACATCGTGATCATCATTACCTGACATATAATATTCACCACTGCAGCCCGGCATTCATTTAACACATGTAGTAATAAAGACTCACTCATGCCTTTTAACATGCCCTTCCATCTTCCTCTTCTCATGTTATATCTTCATTATGTAAAATAAAAGGCATTGATTGGACTTTGTCTGGAAGAGGGTTTGTCTGTAGTGATGTGTAGATTACAGCTCTGGAGGCTCTGATGATCTGGCATCCAGCAGCAGGCTGGAAATCCATCATTATTTTGTCCAAGTCTGAGCAGGACAGCGCTTCATTAAAGAATATAAACTGGAAATGGCTGTAGAAAAGTTTCTGAAGATCTGTTCAGAGGACATTAAAGGTTAGAATTAATTGATACAGGGTCAATCTGTCTACAACACCACAGAAACTATCAAAACCTAAAAACTCCAGGGATGACCTCAACCTGAACTTGAACTCTGCATAACGTTGTGTAACCAGAATAGAGGTTATGGTTGTTATATGAACAACTCCTTATAGTACAAAGTTGTTTATTGTGTTGCTGTGCTCTCCTCCTTCACTGCACCTTATATTTTCAGCATCCATTAACCTGTAAATTCTTCTAATCTATGTTTTTGTTTGTGCTGCCAGCCATGGCAGTCTGCCCGCAGTGAGGGAAGTGAAGTAGCTCCTCCCCTCTGCAGGGCAGCCAGTTTACAGATTATAGCCCTCACCTCTGCCATCAAAGACAATGTTTATGACCCTAACACTGACTCCTATTTCATCACGGAGAGGAGTAGGAGGTGTGTGTGTGTGTGTGTGTGTGTGTGCGCTGACCAGGGGAGCAGGGGTCAGCCTTTAATCATGGTGCTGAGTGATGGCTGAGCGCTCTCTGAGCATTATTCCATTATAAACAGCCTCAACACAGATGATTATTGCAGCTAGAGATCAGCGGCCTTCCTCCTCTGCTCACTCACAACATGCAGTCAAATCATTTCACTTAAAATAAGTCCTTGGTAACAACTGCCCAGTATATTTCTGGGGCCACACTGTTATGCCCCTTCTATCCTATGTAGTTCCTGAACAGACAACATACATCAACCATGAACACTGCTTCAGCTTCCTGATGTTGAACAGGACTCAAAATAACATTAACCCTGTGTGCTGATATAGAAGTGCCTCAGTTCAAATCTATATTGGATGTCTGATTCAGTAGGTAGTGGACCCAGAATGACCACACACACACACACACAATCTGTGTTTGATCTGTCTTGTTTTTATCCGATTTATCTGCAGGCGTAATTCGGACGGCTCTGCCCGATATGGACCGCGAGATGCGAGACCAGTATCTACTGGTTATCCAGGCTAAAGACATGGTAGGTCAGATGGGAGGGCTGTCTGGGACCACCTCTGTTACCGTGATGCTGACCGACGTCAACGACAACCCACCTTACTTCTCCCGCAGTAAGACTGAGGTTTACTTTATTTAGTTATTTGCACTTAAAATGATGAAACACAGAAAGACTACAGAGAAAATTACAGAATGCACAGGTGATAAAAAAATCTTTAACCCTAACCAATTTACTGTCCACAAATACATAACATCACAAATCATTCATACATCGTCACACCAAATATTTCAACCCAACTCAAAAGATGTAACAGCTCTGTTTGTCCCTCCTGTCACTACAGTACTACCGGAGATGGAATCTGGACCAGTTTAGATATGAGGATGCAGCAGACAGTGAGGATGACAATATCATTGATTCACAGATAAGATGGTGTTCCCCCAAAACCTCTGTCCTCACTTTGAGGTCCTGGGCTACATTCACGCTGTTTTCCATTGATCCATCGATCCATCTTCTAGCCACTTATCCAGGTCAAGTGCAGAGAAGAACCGAGATGTCCTTTTCCCAGCAATGTCCTCCAGCTCCTCCTGGCGGATCCCCAAGCACTCCCAAGCATGCTGAGAGATATAATCCCTCCAGCGCGTCCTGGGTCTACACCGGGGTCTCCTCCCAGTTGGTTGTGCCCGGTACACCTCCAAAAGGAGGCGCCCAGGGGCCATCCTTATCATGTACCTGAACCACCTAAAATGGTTCCTCTGAATGTGGAGGAGCAGCAGCTTGAGAATGAGGTCCACTGAGCTCCTCACCCTGTCACAAAGAGTGATGTCAGCCTTCCTTAGGAGAAACCTCATTTCGACTGCTTGCATCTTTGATCTCTGAGGGTTGGAACAAAGCTTGACTAGTAAGTGGCTCAGCTCTCTCTTTGCCACCACAGTCTAATAAAATGCCTGCATTACTGCAGCCAATGCACCTAACCTCACTTGTGAATAAGACCCTAAGCTATCTGAACTCCTCCACTTGGGGTAGCTGCTCATTCCTCACCTAGATGGGACAGCCCACCTTTTCCCGGGAAATGGCCTCAGACTTGGAAGTACTGGTCTTGGTCCTGTAGAGCTGGTACCTCTCTAGTAAGTCAGGTGTCCCATGTGCCAACCAGGCCTGCAGGCCTCCTTCTTCAGCCTGAAGAAGGTGTTCACCAGCAGAATACCCCTCTGATCCAACTCACCACCAGAAGGTGATCGGGTGACAGCTCTGCCCCTCTCTGTATCCAGAACAATTGGCCTCAGGTCTGATGAAACAACTACATAGTCAATTATCAACCTTTGGCCCAAGGTGTTCTGGTACCATGTACACTTGTGACCCTTCTTGTGTTTCAACATGGTGTTGGTTATGCACAATCCCTGACTAGCACAGAAGTCTAAAAACAACACACTGCTTCAATTCAGATCAGGGAGGCCATTCCTCCCAACCACACAGGTTTCTTAGTCATTACCAACATGAGCATTGAATTCTCCCATTAGGATGTCATTAGGTGGAGCCTTATCCAGCAACCCACCCACTATCTCCAAGATGGCTGAGTTCACTGAACTGCTGTTAGGTACCTACGGACACACAACAGTATTTTGTACTCCACAATTCACAGTTGCATTTTGCATCCATCCGGGAGAAACTCTGTGTGGCAAATAGCCAGAGACTTGTGAGAATCCCCACACCTGCCTGGCTCCTCTCACCCTGGACAACTCCTGAGTATTAAATAGACCACCTCACCCTTAACTCCCTATCAAGTAGGTTACAGAGCCAACACTGTGTGCGGAGGTGACACCAACTATATCTTGTTACTTCTTGTACCAGCTCAGACTCGTTCCGAGAGCCAGTTTCCATTGCCAAGCTCCAGGACACTTAGGACTGTCCTTACCCTGTCTATGGCGTTCATCGAGAAATTTCATATGAATGCCATTCTAAGTCAGATGTTGTAGTCGGAAAGTCAGTGAAAATTTTGATACCAAGTTTCCAAGTGATGACACAACGATTACCTTTAACCTTCTCAACATGGAAAAATCAGGTTTGTGTCAGCCAACACCAAGAAAATACTGACATACACATGCAACTGTATTTACGTTATGTTTGTAGTTAGCCAGACTAACCATCATAACTACCATTTGTTTAAATTAAGCTTGTTAAGATGCAGGACATCCATGGTTGTTTATTATTTGTCTTCTGGGTTTGATTTTCCAACAAAATAGTACATAAATGCAACACTGTTTAGCTGCTGACATGGAAGGCTCAGATTTCAGACCTTCCCACCGGCACATCAGTAAACTAAATGTTCTCCTTAGTGTGTGGTGGGTGGAGGGGGAGGAAAAGGTTCAGCAGTTTTCTGGACGGAGTGCTTGCTCGCTGCTGTTTAGGAGACATTTTTGGATTTCACAGGATTGAATTTGGGCCAATAGGGTGAATCTACGGTCTCAGTTAGTGGGACACCCTTCTCTGTTGCAGCATCACTTCCTGGTTCAGACTGAGAAGACGGCTGGAGGTTGACAGTAAAATCTGGACTAGTGTAGCTTAAACAAAATTACTGAGTGCTAAGAGAAAATATATCATTCAACTCTTAACAGTTTCATTACAGCCCACTGTCTGTCTACCTGCCTCTCTCTCTCTCTCTTTCTCTCTATCTATCTATCTACTTGTCTGTCTATAGAGAACTACCAGTTCACTGTTCCAGAGTCAGTACCAGTGGCAGCCGTGGTCGCCAAGGTCAAGGCTCTGGATGTGGACATCGGTTCAAATGCTGAGATGGACTACAGGATCCTGGATGGAGATGGACTGGGAACGTTCTGGATCACCACTGACCGAGACACCCAGGAAGGACTGGTCACTCTGCAGAAGGTACTGGTCACCCTGTAGAAGATACTGGTCAACCTGCAGAAGGTACTGATCACCCTGTAGAAGATACTGGTCAACCTGTAGAAGGTACTGGTCACCCTGCAGAAGATACTGGTCAAACTGCAAAAGGTACTGGTCAACCTGTAGAAGGTACTGGTCACCCTGTAGAAGGTACTGGTCAACCTGCAAAAGGTACTGGTCAACCTGTAGAAGATACTGATCAACCTGCAAAAGGTACTGGTCACCCTGCAGAAGATACTGGTCAACCTGCAAAAGGTACTGGTCACCCTGTAGAAGATACTGGTCAACCTGCAAAAGGTACTGGTCACCCTGCAGAAGATACTGGTCAACCTGTAGAAGGTACTGGTCAACCTGTAGAAGATACTGGTCAACCTGCAAAAGGTACTGGTCACCCTGCAGAAGATACTGGTCAACCTGTAGAAGGTACTGGTCAACCTGCAAAAGGTACTGGTCATAGATCAGGTCATAGATAATAGATAAGATAATAATTACTGTAATTTGAAAATAGAACATTTTTAAACTCAGCTTTCCACTTATGGAGTGTTAAATCGCAGTAAAACATTATTATGTGGCTGTAACATTTATGTATTGTCTATATAAAGAATGCCAATAATGATAAATATGATTTTTTTTGATTATTTGGAATTCTGCACTCATAGTGAAGGAATAGTCCTCACTCATAGTGTGACACATCCACTGCTGTTTGTAACTATATTTCTTCTTTTCATATTCCACCATTTTTCATATTCTTCTGAGTTTTTTCTCTTAACTCTTCTTTTTCTTTTTACAGTATATCAGGCCGGCCCATTCATGACTTTCATGACTTTTGTACAGCTCTAGATTATTTTTGTTTTTCTCTCTATGTTCCTGTCAACAGAACAACACTTCTGTCAGTGGATCTCTCACCAGTTTTTACCCTTTAGCCGCCTAAAAATGATGCCACCTTCCTTCCTTCCTTCCCTCTTATCTCCTTGTCCTCCATTCTCCGTCCCTTTCCTTCTTTCTTTTTTCCTTTCTTTGCTCCTTCCATCCTGCCTTCCTGCTTCTCTTCCTTCCTTTCTTCCTTCCTTTGCTCCTTACTCCCTCTCTTCTTTCATTCCTCCCTCCCTCCCACCCTCCCTCCATCCTCACCCCCCCTTCCTTGTCTTTCTACCTTCTTACCTCCCTCTGGTCCTTCCTTCCTTCCTCCCTCCAGGGTCTGGATTTTGAGACTAAGTCCAGCTATATGTTGCGAGTCGAGGTGACCAATCGTTACATCGATACTCGTTTCCTGTCTGTGGGTCCGTTCAGCGACACAGCAATGGTTCGTTTGTTGGTGGAGAATGTTGACGAACCTCCAGTCTTCTCGTCTGCCATCAGTAAGATGGTGATTTCTGAGGAGGCTCGGGTAGGAACCACCATCGGATCAGTTTCAGCTCATGATCCCGATGCCACCAACAGTCCCATCAGGTAGAACACATCACTATTGGCACAGAAATACACTGCAATGTTGGTTAGCCCATGTTGGTTTCATGACCCTTGGACACTTGAAATCTGTTAAAGCCACATTATAGAAAGTCAGAGATAGTCAATGAGAAAGTAAACATTATTTTCTAAATTCAAGAAAGATATATTTTCATTTTCATAGGCCATACCCTGTTTGCCTGTTGCCATGTTGTTACAGTGTTACAAAGTTACCATGTTGTTAAAATGTTGTGTGTAGCAAAGTTCCCATGTTGTTACAACATTACTATGGTGTTACATTGCAAGACAATTACAAAGTTGTTAAAATGTTATAGACCTCCATTGTTACGATACTACTATGTTACAATGGTGTTACATTGTTGTTGCAAAGCTGTGCCAATGTTAGTGTTACAATGTTGTTACAATGATGTTATAATGTTGTTGCCATGGTGTTACAATTGTGTCACATTACAATGTTGTTACATTGTTGTTACAAAGCTGTTACAACATTATAAAGTTATGACGTTGTTACAAATCTATTAGAAAGTAATAACAATATTACAATGTTGTTAAAAAGTTACAGTATTAGACTGTTCTGTAAAGCAGTAGTACTAATTGCATGTCTGTCATCACCAGGTACTCTATAGACAGAAACACAGACCTGGAACGCTACTTTAACATCGACAGCATCACAGGAGTCATCAGCACAGCTAAAAGTCTGGATAGGGAACTCAACGCCATCCACAACCTCACCATCTTCGCCACAGAGAGCTGTAAGTTCTCCATGGGTGTCAGACCTGGGGCAACTTAGTGTTTGTTTAAAAACCTCCTTGGAGTGATGGGTGGAGTTTACTGCATCAGGACAGTACAGATAGTACCACATAGGTTGCGAATCGCAACAAAGTAAACTAGTGACTTTCAATTACTTTCCTATGCTTGCCTAAGCTTTCTGGCACTCATTGTTATTATCGTATGTGACAAACAAATAGACACAAATAAAAGTTCAGAATGCTCTTAGGCCAGGTCTGCTGTGTGTTAGTTTAGCTTAGACTACAGCACTGTGGTCAGATGGTGAGATATGCTGTTAGTCTGACCTTTGACCTAATGGTCACTGTGTCACATCCAAAGAAATGGAGCAGATATATTACACAATGTTTTGCTTTCCAAACAGCGTATGGAGCTCACTACACAGCATTATCAAATGTGTTTTTCAAGGCAGATATTAATCTGAGAGTAGAGCTGATGTTGAGCTGAGGTGAGGTGCTTTCCCTATCACTGGGATTTAATGGTAGCGGCTGAGAGGTGAAGATGATTTTGGGCAAGATACTTTGCGGCGCTCGGCGGTTAGATTAATTGATGTGTTGCTACTCCTTTAATCTGCTAGAAAAGCTGTTTGATCCTCTCTGAGCGCCGCTGTGTTCACTGCAAATCATAGTTAATGTTCGGATCCTCTTCATCTCAGGTTGGGGGGCTGAGATGAAGAGGCTTTTAACTCTGGAGGATAAATGAGAGGGAATTTAGTAAAGCTGTCTGTCTGCCTGCCTGCCTGCCTGCCTGCCTGCCTGCCTGCCTGCCTGCCTGCCTGCCTGCCTGTCTCTCTCTCTCTCTCTCTCTCTCTTTCTCTTTCTATCTCTCTATCTCTCTTTTTTGTAAATCTCTGTGTATTTATTAGTGCAGCTCTGTCTCTATGTGGTTTTGGTTGCAGTGTTGGCACAGCCGGTCCTCTCTGGGTTGCCAGGTCTGTTGGTCCTCTCTGGGTTGCCAGGTCTGTTGGTCCCCTCTGGGTTGCCAGGTCTGTTGGTCCCCTCTGGGTTGCCAGGTCTGTTGGTCCCCTCTGGGTTGCTAGATCTGCCGGTCCTCTCTGGGTTGCCAGGTCTGCCTGTGTCAAACAGCATTGCATTTTGCTTTGTAATTTTGTTTGAGTTGTGATATTTGGTTTATTCTAATTGAGGTTCTATCTATATTCTGGATAGGCTGTGGGGTGTTAGTATGGGTTAGTGTGTGTTAGTGTGTATTAGTGTGTGTGAGTGTGTTGGTGTGTTGGTGTGTGTTAGTGTGTTGAGCGTCAGGACCAGCTGAGTGAGGGGATTGTGTTCTTTACTCAACTCTTTGTAGTGATTTATGTGATTTTGGGTCTTTGCTGTTTGTTATTCCAGAATTCCATTGCCCTCTTTTGAATTTAATAATTAATGGATATTGGCTTAATTCAGCCCTACATTGTTTGCAGCTTTCCTCTGAACATGTAAGAGGATCTTACAGAACTCTGCATGTAGGGTTTCAACTGGATGTCTGTCCCAATGGTCAAAGCCTTGTTTAGTCGGCTCAATTACAGATTTCAATTTTAACTTGATGAACTCTTGTTGTTTTATGTCATAGAACACCCTGCGTACTTTCTCTTTCAGTTCATTCACAGAGAATGTCTCCATCTTGTATTGCTAATTGTTGTGGCTTTGCAGTTTTTAAATTGTCCCAGAACTGATTCTGGTCTATTGTGTGTTCGATCTCAAGTCTCGTTGTCTAATGGTCGGTTTTAGAGTTTCAAAATATTGATGTTGTGGTGTTAGGTCATGTTTGTGTATAAAATACTATCATACTCAGCGTACTCATACTCATACTCATACCCCAACAATGACAATAATGATGAGATACAGTACAGGCTAAACCAGATCTACAGGAGGGCACCCTGGATCCTTGGACCCTAGTCTGGCCCTCTAATATCAGAAATGTATTGCTCCGATTTCAAATAGAAACCGTCCACTCTATTCATGAGTCTGAATGATAGGCCTTCCAGTGCAGCTAGTCTACCAAGCTGGGAGAAGGGACCTTCCATACACCCCAGCATCAGTGGTTTGATAGCTGTCTTAAGTGTTTTCTCATTTCTTTACATTTACTGTCAAACTATTTTTTTCAGAGGCTTTTTGTTTACTGATTCTATGGTGGAATGTCTTTGTTTTTCCAAGCTTTGCATTTAATGCAGCTTTTTGAAAGGATATGGTTGATGTTGATGCCTTCACAGTGGTTGAATGTGTTGATTGTTAATCTGGCTGTGATCTGAAAGGGGGGTTGTGCTCTGACAGTGAAAGCACTGAGTGAGGAGGGGTCCATGTCTGAGATGGCATAGTCAACTACACTTGTCCCAAGAGCTGACCCGTAGGTGAACCGTCCAAACTGTTCCCTCTGATCCTCCCATGTAACACATACAGGCCTGAGGCTCTGCAGAGATGCACCAACTCCTTCCCATTCATGTTCACTGTTCTGTCAGGGTTGTTCCTCATGGATGTGGGTGAGGAGTTCAGAAGTGACTCTCCAAATATATGCTTGTCTGCTGTGTGTTCTGAACCTGTATTTTGTCTTGGGCTTGGAAGTGATATATCCCTGTGTGTAGGGAGCTGTAGAACTCTCCTTCATGGTGTAGTGAATACGATGGAGGGGTGTATTTTACACACAGATCTTGTAACAAGGTACTGAGTGGACCACAGTGTAGAGACGAGCAAGGAGGCAAAAGTTCAATTTACTGAATAAAAACTTAAGGGCAAACAAAACAACAATCAAGAGGCTAGGTAAGTAACAATCAGGCAAAAGGCACTTAGGACTCGAGCTCAACATAGTGACATGAGAACTCAAGACTGAGCAACGAAACAGGATTTCAATAACACAACAGGTGAACTAAATCATGACGAAACACAGGTGAACTAAATGACTAAAATGAAACCAAAATAAATCACAGTCTATCCTCCCTCTGGTGGCGAGACAAGGCAGCGACAGCAGGGATCCTCATATAAATCCACCTACGTATTTGTTCATTTTTAGCCAAATGTGTTTTTTGCTTTGTTTTGATGTGTTTGGTGAGATCAGCTTTGAGCCAGATCACCATTCCTTCTGTCTCAAGAACAACAAACTATTATAATGAATAAATATGAACAATACAAAAACATTATAACAGTGAAAAGTAACACAGTGCTGTCAACAGCTGCTGCCAACTGGAGAGGATTACTGGAAAACTGCAGATAGTGTAAATGTTCTTATCACTGCTGGCATTAAGTCACAGTGGACAGACTTTTCATCGATCCAGCATTGTGACATCACTTCATTAAGACACAGTGACCAGACTTTTCATTGATACAGTATTGTGACATCACTTCATTAAGTCACAGTGACCAAACTTTTCATTGATACAGTATTGTGACATCACTTCGTTAAGACACAGTGACCAGGCTTTTCATTGATAGGTAGTAGCAGTAGTAGCAGTAGCAGAAGTAGTAGTAGTAGTAGTAGTAGTAGTAGTAGTAGTAGCAGCAGCAGAAGTAGTAGTAGTAGTATTTGTAGTAGCAATAACCTAGTAGTTAAAATAAAATGTATGTAATATATGGAAATAGTTTAATGGATAAAAGCAGTAACCCACCTCAGGCTGTGATAGGATGCAACCCCTCTCGTGGGTTATTGGTTACATGCCCAATCAGGTGTATTGACCACAGGTGGACATTCAAGGGAAGTTGGATGTGTTACGATCGAGTGCAGGACCCAAGTGCAAACCACAGAACAACAGAGACGGAGTACGAACAAAAAACAGGTTTACTAGTGAAACGTTCAACAGGAAAGTAGTGCAGGGATGGCTCCAGGGCTCCTGCTCCAGGGCTGGAGCAGGAGCGGGGAGCAGAGTAGGGAGGCAGGCGGATGGGCGACAAGCAGGGCTCCAGGAGACAGACAGGCGGATGGGCGACAAGCAGGGGTCCAGGAGACAGACAGGCAGGGTAGACGAACGGTGGTGAGGTCGGCAGACTCCGAGCGCAGACCGAACAGGCTGCGATGAAGCCCCGGGTGTCAGTGTCCATGGAGGGCCACCAGAAGTGTTGGTGGAGGAAGGCGAGGGTCCGGGAGATGCCAGGATGACAGGTGAGCCGGGTGGAGTGAGCCCACTGGAGCACCTGCGAGCGGACGGAATCCGGGACAAACAGACGGTTGGGTGGACCGTTACCTGGGTCTGGTTGTAGCGCCTGGGCCTGTCTGACCTGAGCCTCAATCTCCCAGGTAACGGCCGCGACAAAACAGGAGGGTGGCAGGATGGGAGCCGGATCCACGTTGTCCTCCCCCGCGGCGTAGATGCGGGACAAGGCGTCGGGCTTGATGTTCCGAGAGCCTGGGCGGTAGGACAAGGTAAAATTGAAGCGTCCAAAGAATAGCGCCCAACGGGACTGGCGTGGGTTCAGATGTTTCGCCGTCTGCAAATAGGTGAGGTTACGGTGGTCTGTCCAGACGACGAAAGGTTGGGCAGCTCCCTCCAGCCAGTGACGCCACTCCTCTAGAGCCCACACGACGGCGAGGAGCTCCCGGTTGCCCACGTCATAATTTCTCTCCGCCGGCGAAAGCTTGCGGGAGAAGAAGGCGCAGTGATGAAGCTTGACGTCGGGCGGGGACCTCTGGGACAGCACAGCCCCTGCCCCCGTGTCTGCGTCTACCTCCACAATAAACTGTAAGGTGGGATCGGGCTGGATGAGGACTGGAGCAGAGCTGAACCGGCGCTTAAGCTCACAGAGAGCGGTCTCCGCCTCCGGGGTCCAGTGGAACGGGATGGAGGTGGAGGTGAGAGCAGTGAGTGGGGCTGCGATGCGGCTGTAGTTCCGGATGAACCTCCTGTAAAAATTGGTGAACCCCAGGAATCGCTGCAGCTGCAGCTAAGAAAAGCCTGTTCTCCAGGAGGCGCTGGAGTACCTGGCGGACGTGTTGCTCATGCTCGGCGGGGTTCTGAGAGAAGATGAGGATGTCGTCCAGGTAGATGAACACGAACCGGTTGAGCATGTCCCGGAGCACGTCATTCACCAGGGCCTGGAAGACAGCGGGGGCGTTGGTCAGTCCGAACGGCATCACCAGGTACTCAAAGTGCCCCAGTGGCGTGTTGAATGCTGTCTTCCACTCGTCCCCCTCTCGGATGCGGACGAGGTGGTAAGCGTTGCGTAAGTCCAGCTTAGAAAAGATAGTGGCCCCCTGGAGGGGGACAAAAGCAGAGCTGATCAGTGGCAGCGGGTATTTATTTTTCACCGTAATATTGTTCATGCCCCGGAAATCAATACACGGCCGCAGGGTCCCGTCCTTCTTCCTCACAAAGAAGAACCCTGCGCCGACCGGAGAGGAGGAGGGACAGATGATGCCCGCGGCCAGGGAGTCCCGAATGTAAACCTCCATAGCCTCACGCTCAGGTCTGGACAGATTATAAAGACGGCCACTGGGAAGGGAGGCACCCGGGAGGACGTCGATAGCGCAGTCATATGGACGGTGAGGCGGCAAAGGTCAAACTGGGGCTAGGTCGTGGTAAGCCTCTGGGATGGAGGACAGCTCAACGGGCTCCGGCAAGGGCGGTGGTTTGGCGTGAGCTGGAGCAGGGGCAGAAAGCAAACAATGAGAATGACAAAAATTGCTCCAAGAAGAAATCTGACCTGTGGTCCAGTCCATGTGTGGGTTGTGGAGTTGCAGCCAAGGGAAACCAAGCA
The DNA here is from genome assembly GCA_034670405.1 of Hoplostethus atlanticus. Lineage (NCBI taxonomy): Eukaryota > Metazoa > Chordata > Actinopteri > Trachichthyiformes > Trachichthyidae > Hoplostethus > Hoplostethus atlanticus. The sequence continues at coordinate 479,627 of JAXDDX010000198.1, forward strand.
CCAGCGGGGAATGGGAGCAGTCGAGAATGTAGAAACGGATGGTTTCCTGGTGATTGCCGGAGAGCAGCAGCTTCACGGGGGCCGTCTGGTGGGAGATCCGGGCCAACGGTGTCCCGTTGAGAGCCTTGGCTTCCAGGGGGGACTCCAGAGGCTCAGTGTCAATGCCCATCCGCTCTGCCACTGCCTGGTCCATAAAACTCTCGTCAGCTCCGGAGTCGATGAGCGCCGAGTAGGTCAGGGACTGGTCGCGCCACAAGAGAGTGGCCTTAATCTGGGGACGCGAGAGAGAAGCACATGCTGCTCGGCTCGTCAGTATCTCTCTCCTTACTGACGAGCCGGCGCTTTTACTGGGCGGGACGGACAGGAGGATAAAAGGTGTCCCATCTCACCACAGTATAAACAAGCCCCGATACTAACCCGACGAGCCCGCTCCTCGGGGGTTAGACGGGCCCTGCCCAACTGCATGGGCACGGGATCCTGGCGAGGTTCGGAGCCTCTCGACGGAGAAGGAAGAGGAAAAAGAGGAGGAGCCGCTCCTTGTAACCACCGTCCCCGTCGCCGGTTGTCCAACTGAATGGCTAGGGAGACCAAGGATCGGAAATCAGCCGGTTCGTCACGGGCGGCGATCTCGTCCTGCAGATGTTCAGCCAAGCCATTCAAAAACGTGCCTCGTAGCGCCCGATCCCCCCATCCAGCGTCCGCTGCCAGGGTCTTGAACTCCACCGAGTAATCCGCTACACTCCGAGCTCCTTGGCGGAGGTTAGTCAGCCGTTTGGCAGCGTCTCCCCAGTGGTCGGGGTGATCGAACACATCCTTAAACTCAGAGGTAAAAGCGTTAAAAGAGAGCGAGTCATTGATCAGGTGTGAATAGGCAGCTTCGGCCCATGCCAGGGCCCGGCCTCTCAACAAGCCGATTACATAGCGTACCTTTGAGTGGTCGGGGGGAAATTGTCGTCCGCGGGGGCCAAGGGCCCAAAATGACCTGGTTCGACCCCCAAAAAGGGCCCGGCCCCAGGCAACCCAAAAAGGGGGAAAACGGGAGGGCCCCCTACGGGGACAGGGGGCTCAAACTCAATAAGGGTCTTAGAACCCTCTTTCGGGGGGGGTACGGTTCTTTTTGGGGGCTTAAACAGGTAACTTTGGGGAAAAAAATTTTGGTCAAAATCCCCTTCTCCGGAGAAAGGGAAAAACCCCACCTCCGGGGTTATTGGAAAAACGGTAGTTACTCGAGGAGGACCCCTAAACCAAAAAACGGGGGGTGCAAAAAAAAGTTTTGGAAAGAAAATCAATCAAATAAATAATTTTTTTGGGGTTCCCCTTAATCAGCGTCTCAAGCCACGGCCCCCAAAATGAAAAATAATAAATGGGACACGGCACCCCCACCAGCCCAGAGGAAAAGGAAAAACCCAAAACCCCTCCTGGGAAAGGGGGGGCCTTTGGGGGGGGTAAAAAGGGGAAAAAACCCCAAAAAAAAAAAAAAAAAAAAAGGGGGGGGGGGGGGGGGAAAAAGGGGGGGGGGGGGGGGGAAAAGGGGGAAAAAAAAGGGGGACAACCCAACCCAAACTCTGCGGGCGCGGCCGGGAACAGATAGGAAACTCACCCCAACACCCATCCCACACTCTCACTCACACAGACAAAATGCCCAGCGTCATGGACAGGGCAGGTAGCCAGGAGAATGGACATGTAGGCAGGATGCGTACCCTCGGCGGGACCCTATCTAGGAGAGCTAAGGGTCTAGCCTTATTTGGGAAAAGAGACTCGGATGGGGAGAGGTGGAAAGCGTTGGTAAGCCCAGCTTAGAAAAGATAGGGGCCCCCCTGGAGGGGGAAAAAGCGAGTGTCGTGGAAGGGGTATTTATTTTTCACCGTAATTTGTTCATCCCCCGGAAAATAAACCGGCCGCAGGGCCCCGTCCTTCTTCCTCACAAAGAAGAACCCTGCGCCGACCGGAGAGGAGGAGGGACAGATGATGCCCGCGGCCAGGGAGTCCCGAATGTAAACCTCCATAGCCTCACGCTCAGGTCTGGACAGATTATAAAGACGGCCACTGGGAAGGGAGGCACCCGGGAGGACGTCGATAGCGCAGTCATATGGACGGTGAGGCGGCAAAGGTCAAACTGGGGCTAGGTCGTGGTAAGCCTCTGGGATGGAGGACAGCTCAACGGGCTCCGGCAAGGGCGGTGGTTTGGCGTGAGCTGGAGCAGGGGCAGAAAGCAAACAATGAGAATGACAAAAATTGCTCCAAGAAGAAATCTGACCTGTGGTCCAGTCCATGTGTGGGTTGTGGAGTTGCAGCCAAGGGAAACCAAGCACCAGCGGGGAATGGGAGCAGTCGAGAATGTAGAAACGGATGGTTTCCTGGTGATTGCCGGAGAGCAGCAGCTTCACGGGGGCCGTCTGGTGGGAGATCCGGGCCAACGGTGTCCCGTTGAGAGCCTTGGCTTCCAGGGGGGACTCCAGAGGCTCAGTGTCAATGCCCATCCGCTCTGCCACTGCCTGGTCCATAAAACTCTCGTCAGCTCCGGAGTCGATGAGCGCCGAGTAGGTCAGGGACTGGTCGCGCCACAAGAGAGTGGCCTTAATCTGGGGACGCGAGAGAGAAGCACATGCTGCTCGGCTCGTCAGTATCTCTCTCCTTACTGACGAGCCGGCGCTTTTACTGGGCGGGACGGACAGGAGGATAAAAGGTGTCCCATCTCACCACAGTATAAACAAGCCCCGATACTAACCCGACGAGCCCGCTCCTCGGGGGTTAGACGGGCCCTGCCCAACTGCATGGGCACGGGATCCTGGCGAGGTTCGGAGCCTCTCGACGGAGAAGGAAGAGGAAAAAGAGGAGGAGCCGCTCCTTGTAACCACCGTCCCCGTCGCCGGTTGTCCAACTGAATGGCTAGGGAGACCAAGGATCGGAAATCAGCCGGTTCGTCACGGGCGGCGATCTCGTCCTGCAGATGTTCAGCCAAGCCATTCAAAAACGTGCCTCGTAGCGCCCGATCCCCCCATCCAGCGTCCGCTGCCAGGGTCTTGAACTCCACCGAGTAATCCGCTACACTCCGAGCTCCTTGGCGGAGGTTAGTCAGCCGTTTGGCAGCGTCTCCCCAGTGGTCGGGGTGATCGAACACATCCTTAAACTCAGAGGTAAAAGCGTTAAAAGAGAGCGAGTCATTGATCAGGTGTGAATAGGCAGCTTCGGCCCATGCCAGGGCCCGGCCTCTCAACAAGCCGATTACATAGCGTACCTTTGAGTGGTCGGTGGGAAATGTCTGTGGCCGCTGGAGAAAAACCAAGGAGCACTGCAGAATGAAACCTCGGCATCTCGTAGTATCCCCGGAAAAGGGCTCTGGATCCGAGGCGTAGGACTCTCGGGACGGAGGAGATATCGGCGACGGACCCGGGATGACGGGAGCGGCAAGCTGGGCTGCGGAGACTGGCGGAATAAGGTGAGCGGTTAGCAATGCTACCTGGCTGGTCAGCTGGGATATCTGGTTGCTCGTGGCTTGGTTGCTCTCAGACAGGCTCCGGAGGACCTGTTCGTGCTGCCCAAGGAATTCTCCCTGGCTGGCAATCGCTCTCCGGAGCAAGGCAGGCTCTGATTCCGGGTCTGCTGGGTCCATATTGGCCAGATCGTACTGTTACGATCGAGTGCAGGACCCAAGTGCAAACCACAGAACAACAGAGACGGAGTACGAACAAAAAACAGGTTTACTAGTGAAACGTTCAAATCAAATCAAATCAAATCACATTTATTTGTATAGCCCTTAATCACCGTTACAGTCTCTAAGGGCTTCACAGTGCCCAACATGTGAAAATAATAAATGGTTAGTACACGACATCCCCCAGCCTTAGACCCTCACAGAGGACAAGGAAAAACTCCCACAAACCCTCACTGGGAAAATTGGGAGAAACCTTGGGAGGGGCTACTCAGAGAGGGATCCCCCTACCAGGACGGTTGGGCGTGCAATAGATGCCGAGTTTGGGCAAGCAGCGTATACACAATATATGAAAGTTTATTTTGGTGGGACATCCAGATCTGATGGGGCGGCATCACAGCAACGGCAACTCAGTCAGCGTCATCATAGGACTAGGGGACCATGCAGGCACCAACACTGCCCAGATAGGAGAACGCAATGTCCGCTCAGTCAGCATCGTCCTAGGAGGCGGGACCAACCAGACGCCAACTCTGCCGGGCTGCGGCCTGGAACAGATAGGAGACTCACCCACACACACCCATACACACACTCTCACTCACACAGACAAACATGACCAGCGTCAGTGGACAGGAGCAGGTAGACCAGGAGAATAGGACATGTAGGCAGGATGCTAGTATCCATCGGCAGGACCCTGATCTAGGATGAGCTAACTGGTCTAGCCTTACTCTGAGAAGAGACTGAGCCACTCCCTCAAGGCTGGTCAAATGACAGAGAGAATAAATGGGTTTTTAGCCTTGACTTAAAGACTTCGATAGAGCCTGCCTCTCTGATTGAGGCAGGCAGACTGTTCCATAGATAGGGAGCCCGGTAAGGCTCTGTTACCTGCAGTTTTCTTTTTGACTGCTGGGATAGACAGGTAGCCAGCGTCCTGAGATCTGAGGGCGCGTGGCGGTTTATAAGGTTTAATCAAATCGGATAAATAGGACGGTGCCATCCCATGTAATGATTTATATGTAAGTAAAAGCACCTTAAAGTCACACCTGGCCTGAATTGGTAGCCAGTGTAATGAGGACAGGATGGGAGTTATATGGTCGAATTTCCTAGTTTTGGTCAGGATTCTGGCAGCAGCATTCTGGACCAGTTGTAGTTTTTTAGTGCGCCCAGTAGGTAAGCCCGAGAAAAGGACATTGCAATAATCGATTCTGGATGATACAAAGGCATGTACTAAAATTTCTGCGTCTGCCTCTGTTAGCATAGGTCGAATTTTAGCAATATTGCGAAGATGATAAAACGCTGATTTAGTGATCTCCTTAATGTGCAACTCGAATGAGAGGGTAGGGTAGAATTTTACCCCAAGGTTTTTAACGTATGGGCTCTGGGAGATTACACAACTATCAAAGTTAAGAGTACTATTCTCAAATAAGTGTCTATGTCTAGCCGGTCCCACAATCAGCATCTCAGTTTTGCTGCCATTAAGGAGTAGGAAGTTTAGGGAAATCCAATATTTGACCTCTGATAGGCAGGCCTCTAGTTTTTGGAATTGGGTGTCATCGGTTGGTTTGACTGGTATGTAAATTTGGGTGTCATCGGCGTAGCAATGGAAGTTAATGCCAAATTTGCGAATGATGCCACCAAGTGGTAGCATATAGATAGAGAATAGCAGTGGTCCTAGGACAGAGCCTTGTGGGACACCAAAGTCCATATTGCAACACTCTGAGGTCATGTTGTTGTAAAAGACGTGGTGTGATCTATCAAGTAGGTAAGACCTAAACCAAGAAAGGGCTGATCCCCGGATACCAATATAATGTTCAAGACGGTTCAAGAGTATCGCATGATCAATTGTGTCGAAGGCTGCACTCAGGTCAAGTAGCAATAGTGCTGAGGTTGAATTGGAGTCAATAGCTAACAAAAGATCATTTACCACTCTCGTGAGTGCAGTTTCGGTCGAGTGAAGGGATCTAAAGCCTGATTGGAAGGGATCAAGCAGGTTATTTTTTGACAAAAAATCTGTAAGTTGACTGGCTACTGTTCGTTCAAGTAATTTGGAGAGGAACGGCAGATTTGAGATTGGTCTATAGTTCTGAAGTACTTCGGGGTCAAGGTTCGTTTTTTTCAGTAGTGGCTTGATCACAGCCGTTTTAAAGGCGGAGGGCACCGTGCCAGTGGAGAGCGACTGATTGATCATATAGAGAATGGAGGGTCCTAGGATAGGGAATACTTCTTTAAGCAGTTTAGCAGGTAGAGGGTCAAGCATGCAGGTCGTGGGTTTTGAAGACAGAGTTAGCTTGGTGAGAGAGTCTAAGGAAACTAAATCAAACTGTGAGAAAAGACATTCATCCCGGGGAACACCAAGTGGACTTTTCAGGGGTGAGACGGCACCGCCAGTAGAGAGTGTACTGGTGATCTCATCTCTAATCAGCGTGATTTTCTGACTAAAAAAGGACATGAAATCATTCGGAGAAAACAGAAAGCTATCAGAGGGGGAGGGATTCCATGTTAGCTTAGCAACAGTGTCGAATAGAAACTTTGGGTTGTTTTTATTTGCACTGATTAACCTAGAGTGTGCAGTTTTGGCTGACGAGAGTGCACATTTATAATTTAGCAAGCTATCATTCCAGGCAAGCCGGAAGACTTCGAGTTTGGTCAATCGCCATTTACGTTCTAGTTTTCTACAGGCTTGTTTAAGTGCACGAGTGTCGTGGGTAAACCACGGTGCAAACTTCCTAGCGTGGTGTTTTCTAGTGACTAACGGGGCGATTGAGTCAAGCGCGTTGGTAAGGCTAGCGTTTAGTTCGTTGGCAAAATTGTTGAGTGAGCCAACATGACCGGAGAGTGGTGCGAGAAAGCTGGGCAGTTTTTCAGATAGTAACGAGGCCGTAGTGGCATTAATACGACGGCTAATATAAGTATCTTCACATTTTTGGCGTGGGAAGATCAATTTGATTTCAAATTTAATGAGATAGTGATCAGATAGGGCGGGCACATAAGAGGAGACCACTAAAGCAGAAACAGGAATGCCACGGGTCAGAACCAGGTCAAAGGTGTTGCCGCCATGGTGGGTTGGTTCATTAACAAATTGAGTGAGGCCGCAAGTATCAATAAGATCAACAGGAAAGTAGTGCAGGGATGGCAAGGGGAAGCAGGGCTGGAGCAGGAGCGGGGAGCAGAGTAGGGAGGCAGGCAGATGGGCGACAAGCAGGGGTCCAGGAGACAGACAGGCAGGGTAGACGAACGGTGGTGAGGTCGGCAGACGGGCGTAGGGAAGGAGACTGGATCTGGGTAGAGGAATCAGGATTAGAAGGCAAGAAGGGAACTCTGAGAGTAAACTCTGCAAAGCGGCCGCGAAACGATACTGACTGAGTAGTACAAACAACGATCTGGCGATGAGTGGATGAAAAGCCGGGGTTCTTAAGCTGGTGGTGATGAGATGATGGATAGCAGGTGTGCGGGGTAGAGCAGGTGATCGGGATGAGGTGATGATGAAAGGAGGAGCCGGAGACTGGAGCCACGCCCGCCAACACATACACACACACAGACAGAGACAGACAAGTAGAGACAGCTAGGAGGCAGAGGTGGAGGGCGTGACAGGATGTTTAACTCAGTTTGGAGAGTCACTGCAAAGGAGTTGACTACTTATTTGCTCAAAACATTTCTGTCTGTTTATCTGTCTGTCTGATGATGATGATGATGATGATGGATGAAACACAACCCATCAATGAACTGATAAATAAAAACATGTATTCTATACAACTATAGTCCATTTTGGTAAAAAAAACAAACCATGAGCTGTCTAATCTTTCATTGTCTAACAGAATCCAGTTTGTGTAAGTCAGTCAAGGACGTTCCAAGGTGCCTCATGTGGTTTAATGCTTGTTTTGTGTTTCCAGTGGACCCGTCCCACGTTGGGAAAGGTGTGGTTCTGGTCTCCGTTATGGACGTTAACGACAACGCGCCGGCCTTCGCCATTGATTATGAAACCTTTGTTTGTGAGAACACCAAACCAGGACAGGTAAAGAACATCTGATAGACTGATAGAACGAAACACACCAGACTCTCTGTCTCTGTCATTGGTTGGCCTGGGGCAGCTGGAACTATCGACCAATCAGTGTCCTGTATTGCCACCACATCCAGCCAGTCAGACAGGACAGTACATTTAGCAAGAAAATAATCTTACAACATAATAATTTACAATAATTTAATGTAAAGATGTACAACAGCAAGTACTGCTGTTGACATCACACTATACCCATAATGCAGTCTGAATCTGAAACAGTGAAAGCAGTCAGATGTTTCCATGCCCTAGTAACCAGTTTAATAATAATAACTAATTTTAATGGTTACATAGAAGAAGAAGAAGGGGAAGTAACCAGCTGGTAAACAGGGACCTTCCCTGGTCCTAGTTATAGAAGTTAGTTAACAGTAGAGGAAAACACTGTTTCCATGGTGATACTGGATGAGACTAACAGCTAGTTTAGTGTGTAAGGGCTGCAATTACTGTGAGTGTGTGTGTGTGTGTGTGCGTGTGTGTGCGTGTGTGTGTGTGTGTGTGTGTGTGGTGGTTAGACAGTGGGTATAGATGTAAACCTATATTAGCTAGCATGTCAGTTTGAGGCATTTAGGACAGCAGGGTGGTCGAGTGCTGGAGAAACCTGGGGTTCAAGCTCCTACCTGCTGAAGTGTCCTTGAGCAAGACCCTGAATCCCTACAAGCTTAATTTTCTACTTTCAACTCCATTTCTACATCGCCAACATTACAAGCAACCAACAGTAAGGAGGTCAAGGGTCAGAGGTCACAGCACACTGACAATAGATGGAACAGAATGATGATGATGATACAGAGGTGAAGGCAACAGGAAGAGAGGATGCTAGAGGGGGAACTGAAGTGCTGCTTGAAGACATGAGTTGAACGAGGTTTGTGGATGAAAGGTTCTCTGAAGAAGCAGAGAGAGTGAGATTTCTTCATCTGAAAAAGTGATCAACCCAAACTCTATCTATCTATCTATCTATTATCTATCTGTCTGTCTGTCTGTCTGTCTGACTGTCTATCCATCTATCTGTCTATGTATCTATTATAGTTCAAACATTACTATACCAATACTGGTAGGTACATTACTATAATCATAGAAGTACATATATTGTTGTACTTCTACTATGTAAATACAGTTGAGGTCGAAGTTTACATACGCTTAAGAAATTAAAACTAAAAGAATCACCACTCCAGAAACTTCATGTCACCATACATGTCTTTTGGCCAGTCAGTTAGGATATCTACTTTGTCCAGAATAAAAGAGATTTTCTCCCAGTTGATCAGAGACGGATTTATTTCACCTTAAATTCACAATATCAGAATTCCAGTGGGTCAGAAGTTTACATACACCAAGTTCACTGTCTCTTTAAACAGCCTGGAAGCTTCCGGAAGTTGATGTCATGACTTTAGAAGCTTCGGATTGGCTAATGGTCATTATTGGGAGTCAATTGGGTGCGTACTTGTGGCTGTATTTTAGGGCCTTCCTTCAGACCCAGTGTCCGTTTGCTTGTCATCATGGGAAAATCTAAAGACATCAGCCAAGACATTAGAAAAAAAATGATAGATTTTCACAAGTCCAGTTTCTCCTTGGGAGTGATTTCCAAACGTTTGAAGGTACCACGTTCATCTGTACAAACAATAGTACACAAATATAAACACCACGGGAGCCCACTGCCATTGCATCGTTCAGGAAGGAGACGTGTACTGACTCCTAGAGATGAACGTATGTTAGAGCGAAAAGTTCAAAAGCATCCCAGAACAACAGTCAAGGAACTGGTAAAGATGTTGGAGGTAACTGGTACGAAAGTATCTACATCCACAGTAAAGAGAGTGCTGTATCGTCATAACCTGAAAGGCTGTTCCCCAAGGAGGAAGCCACGACTCCAAAACTGGCATAAAAAGGCAAGACTAAAGTTTGCACTGTGAGCACTGTGACAAAGATCTTACCTTTTGGAGGAATGTTCTCTGGTCAGATGAGACATAAATAGAACTGTTTGGCTATAATGATCAACGTTCTGTATGGAGGAAGTGAGGCTTGTAACCCAAAGAACACCATCCCAACCATGAAGCACAGGCGTGGCAGCATCATGTTGTAGGGAGCCCGGTAAGAAAAGGCTCTGTTAGCTGCAGTTTTCTTTTTGACTGCTGGGATAGACAGGTAGCCAGCGTCCTGAGATCTGAGGGTGCATGGCGGTTTATATGGTTTAATCAGATCTGATCAGTAGGATGGTGCCATCCCATGTAATGATTTATATGTAAGTAAAGCACCTTGAAGTCACACCTGGCCTGAATTGGAAGCCAGTGTAATGAGGTGCGTCCAGTAGGTAAGCCCGAAAAAAGGACATTGCAATAATCGATTCTCGATGATACAAAGGCATGTACTAAAATTTCTGTGTCTGCCTCTGTTAGCACGGGTCGAATCTTGCCAATATTGCAAAGATGATAAAACGTTGTTTTAGTGGTCTCACTCTCGAATGAGAGGGTAGGGTCGAATTTTACCCCAAGGTTTTTAACGTATGGGCTCTGGGAGATTACACAACTATCAAAATTTAGAGTACTATTTTCAAACAGATGTCTATGTCTAGCTGGTCCTACAATCAGCATCTCAGTTTTGTTGGCATTAAGAAGTAGGAAGTTTAGCGACATCCAACATTTGACCTCTGATAGGCAGGCCTCTAGTTTTTGAAATTGGGTGTTATTGGTTGGTTTGACGGGTATGTAAATTTGAGTGTCATCGGCGTAGCAATGATGCCATTAATGGCAAATTTGCGAATGGGAGACAATTAATCGATACCGACACATGAAGAAGATGAAGATTAATTTATTTGCATTTTGGGTGCACACGTGCACTAACACACACAACACATGCAAGGGTAAGTGGCCGCCGAACACAACACACACATGCAGGTAGGGTGTCCGAAATGAATTTTCGGTACTGCACACCACACTCTCTCATCTGGACAGCCGGAAGGGGGGCTATGTGAGACTGCTGTTCATTGACTATAGTTCAGCTTTCAATACCATAGTCCCCACCAGACTGGCTGGCAAGTTGATTGAGCTGGGACTGAACACCCCCCTGTGTGCCTGGATCCTGGACTTCCTGACCGCCAGGCCCCAGGTGGTCAGGGTGGGTAGACACACCTCCAACCCCCTCACCCTGAACACAGGATCCCCCCAGGGTTGCGTCCTCAGCCCCCTACTGTACTCCCTGTACACACATGACTGTGTGGCCAGGTTCAGCTCCAACACCATCATTAAGTTTGCGGATGACACAGTGGTGGTGGGCCTGATCTCCAACAACGACGAGAAGGCCTACCTGGAGGAAGTTGCTGATCTGTCACTCTGGTGCCAGGACAACAGCCTCCTCCTGAATGTCACCAAAACTAAGGAGCTGATTGTGGACTTTAGGAGGACACAACAACAGAGGACGTACTCACCACTGGGGATTAATGGGAATACTGTGGAGAGGGTGAGCAGGTATAAATACCTGGGAGTCCACATCACTGATGATCTGACATGGACAACACACACAGACACTCTAGTGAGAAAGGCGAGGCAGCGCCTTTACCACCTCAGGCAACTGAGGAAATTTAAAGTCTCCCGGAGGATCCTTCAGTCCTTCTACTCTGGAGCTGTGGAGAGCATCCTGACAGGAAGCATCACTGCCTGGTTTGGCAACAGCTCCGCTCAGGACAGGAAGGCTCTGCAGAGAGTAGTGCGTTCGGCTGAACGCACTATTGGAACTACACTCCCCACCCTGCAGGACTTATACACCAGGAGGTGCAGAACCAGAGCCTGCAGGATCATGAAGGATCCTCACCACCCCAACAACGGACTGTTTCAGCTGCTGCGGTCAGGCAAGCGCCTCCGTAGTCACGCTGCCAAAACAGAGAGACTGAGACGGAGTTTCTTTCCTCAGGCCATCAGGACTGTGAACTCTGACCTCACCAGGGCCCCCACCAAGACACACACACTGCCCCTCTTATGCACACACACACACTTAGGTAAAGACTACACATAATTTATAATTTATATTATATTATACATACAATTTCCCCTTTTTTACTATATTTTTTTATAAAGTGCTCTTATTGTAAATATTGTGTTGTTTTTTATATAGAGCTCTTAAAAACTGTGACATTGTAAATATTGTGTTGGTTTATTGTAAATAGTGTGAACCTGTTATTTTGCACATTTCTGCTGAGCATTGCCACTTTGCATTTCACTGCACACCTCGTGCGTGTATGTGACAATTAAACTTCTTGAATCTTGAATTTGTCTTCTGCATTTTCTCATCCTTGCCGACCTTCCTCCAGGGTCAGCCAGGAGCAGTAGGCAGCCCTCTTTTTCTTTCGGCGCCCGGGGACCAATTCCAGTTTGTAGGTCCTCGTCGTGGTCAGGGACAGGACAGGATGTTGCATGTTTTTAGATGGGGTTCTTTATAGGAGGAGACCCATGTGAGCACAGGGAGAACATGCAAACTCCACACAGAAAGGCCCGGGAGATAACCTACCTGGGCACCCCAGAGTCAACAGCGCCCCAGGCTGGAATCGAACCCAGGACCTTCTTGCTGTGAGGCAGCAGTGCAACCGTGCCATCTTCCTAGCGAGGTCACAGGTCCTGGCTATGTTGAGCTTGGTGACCTCCGATTGTCTCATCCTAATGTCATTGGCACCGACGTGTACTATAATGTTGCTGTACTCAGTGAATGGACCGCGTGCCTCTTTCTTACCCTTATGTCTAACCGTATGGTTCCCCAGCACCCTTAAATTAGCCTCAATGTCGGTAGCTCTGGCCCCGGGTAGACAGAAAACCTCGGCTGGCAACTCAAGCCTAATATTACAGGTGATGGAGTCGCCAATAACTAGGGTGTGAGATAGACGGCCGGTCCGGGGAACAGGGGAGACGGGCCGGCCAAACTAGTAATCCACTGCCGATGCTACGCTATCTCAGCTAAACATATATTACAATGTGTGTACATTACGTCATGTAGTTGTTCATGCACTAGGTTCATAGCAACATATACTATACTTAAGGTAAAACATGCTATAAGTAACACATATATTACTACATGTTAAGACATACTTTAGTACTGTTTACCGTGTTCTTTTGTTTTCATGTGTTTCTAATAATTTCTAATAATTTTCTTCAAAATGATATTTGTCTTCTTTTAATGCTCATTAACTCTCATTTCTATACACCTTTAGGGAACCATTTATCTCAATCTTTTATTGTTTTCATTCATTCTCGTCATTTTTCTTTCTTCTGTTTTTATTCTAATTTTATGTGAAGCATTGTTTATTGTAAATGTTTTTTAGGTATGTGCTATATAAATAAAGTTGTTATTGTTACTATTATTATTAAATGCAGTCATTGGGGATGATTGTATCTTTTTAGTGAAGTCATCTGGAAAAACAGGTAGCAGAACCTCTGATGTCCAGCTGGAGAATAAATGTATTTATTGGTAAATGTGTGAAACGGTTGTGAGCTCAACCAATCGCGATGCAAAGCAAATAGTCCAGCTGCCTGCAGGTGGTTGTCCAGGCTGCTGCAGTGCCCTTGAGCCAGCAACGCGGTGTCATTCGTTATGATGTAACTTCAGGGTGTCACTAAGCTCTCTATCACAATGATGTTTGACAAAGTATCAGTAACCTTCGTTTCATTTGTCGCCGTCATGCTCCTTTGAATAACTGAGGTTTTTGTTTCCATTCTCCTTCCGCACGCCTTTAATCCGATCAGTCTGCTTTCTTTTACTCCCCTAGCGCTGCTCTATCATCATGATCCTTGTGGGGTCACAGCCCTCTCATCAGAGAGGGACCTCTGACCCTTGACCTCCGTACTACTGGTTGCTTGTAATGTTGGTGATCTGAATTGAAGCTTATTATTGTCAGCTAAATGCTGAAGATGTAAGTTGACACAGTACTAGCCTGTGGCCTTGAGGTTGCTGGTTCAATAAGTAACTGAGGGCAGTTACTTCAAAGCCCAGATTCTTCCAGCTTTAAATCTCCTGTTTGTTTCTCTGCTGTTCCAGCACATGAACAAATGATGAAATTCTGGTAAAAAAATCTAATGTTGTTTTTAACTTGACATTGTGCTTTAGTCCTTCCCCAACATGACCTACATGCCTACCTTTCATTTCCATTTAACTCAAATAAAATGATGTGAGAAACCAGCTGATAGTTATTTATGATTGAAACATCCTGAAATTTGTTTTAGTGCAACGGCTAAATCTACACGTCACTAGACTTTGTTTGCTCTGTTTGACCTTTGACCTCTCAGGTTATTGAGACGGTCAGCGCGGTGGACCGTGACGAACCACAGAGTGGACATCGCTTCCTGTTCTCCATGGCCGCCGAGGCTGCTGGGAACCTGAACTTTACTCTCCGAGATAATAAAGGTGCAGTTCACTGTAAATAACATCCCGTCAGCTGGCAGAACAATATTCAACGTATCCGTTAATTATAGTGTAGTGTTACCAAAGCATCTGCGTTAAAAAACAATAACACCATTAATAAATGAAAATACAATTATTTAACAGAAGCTGGTATCACTGTTCTTCAAACCCTCAATCATACAGAAAACAGTCCATAAAGGCTAATCTGTTCCTATAACGCCCCCATCCATCCACCAGATAATACAGCGTCTGTCCTGACCAAGCGGGGAGGCTTTCGCCGTCAGGAACATTACGTCTATTTCCTCCCTGTGTTGATAACGGACAGCGGTAGTCCAGCTCTCAGCAGCACCAATACTCTCTCTATCAGAGTCTGCGAATGTGACCTGGAGGGAAACCATCAGTCCTGTCGCCAGGAAGCATCGCTGCTTTCGGCTGGCCTCAGCACTGCTGCCCTCATCGCCATCCTGGCCTGCATCATCACGCTGCTGGGTAAGACCTCTCTTAGAGACTGGCTCCATCAGCAGCCATGTGTCCTGCTGAAGGGTCCTTGAGCAAAACACTGAGTAACACACATTCCCACTGGGAGCTTCCCAGTACAACCAGATTCTGACCTTTGTACCATCAGATACACAGTAGAAGAGGAAATCAGGTGGTTTGTGTCTTAGCTTTGCAATAAAAATGAAATCTGCTGGTAGCGTTGGCAATAAACCACCTGGTAGTCTGCTTAAACTCATCAGCTGAAATCCCTTGGATGGCATGAAGGACAATAATTCAGTGGTGATTAATCAAATAGCCAATGAAGTAGAAGACAATAGATAATAAGATATTGTGGAAGATGTCAGTTATAATTCACTATGACTTATAACTGACATTGTCACTTATTTGTCTTAGCTGTTGTTTATTTGCTTCACTTATTTGTCTCATTTTAAATAAAAAGTAGGTAGCTAACTTATTGATCTTTTACCTCAGCACTGATTCTGCTCTTAGATGCTTGTTTAGGAAGGAAATGCTCTTATGATTTCTAGTGACTAGTAGTTCTCTACCTACATTGAATGCACTTATTGTAAGTCGCTTTGGATAAAAGCGTCTGATAAATGACTGTAATGTAATGTAATGACATCTGTAGTGACTGCAGCATCCATCCTCATTAGTTTCACACTAACCCTGTCTAACACACATGACAAGTTCTGTTCATCCATCATTCAGAAATATGCACAAAGTGTCAATATGACATGGTCAGCCCTGAGGTCATACTCTGTAACATACAGTACATACTATGTATGTACATGCTATGTATGTACTGTATGTTTTCTATGGTGATTCAGTACTGTAATGTGTTAGTATATGTAAACATATTACCCCAGCAACAACTGCAATCATTTTCATTACCAAAGGAGAAATTACAACTACAAAACTACAAAAATGCAGTACTTAATACAAAAAGATTTATTTACAGCAGTTCATCATACAAAGAAAGAATAAAAAGAAATGATGCTGTAAACACAGTAATGTAAATAAACCAATTCAGACAAAAATTAAGACAGTTGCAGTAAATGGAAAAAAATTGTAAAATGTGTCAAAAAGATGTAATACACAAAAACATAAACCCAGAGTAGTTGCTCACTGTACAGCAAGTCTTTCCTGTCTGTCAGGCCACATGTTCATCAACATCACATAGAAAGCTTTCTCTTGCAATGCAGTTTGGGAAAAATCTTCCTGTGTGTCTTGGCAATGTTGTGGTTGCCTCACAGCATTCATGGCATCAATGAGGGACATTTGGTCATGGGGGCGGTGATCGTAGACTCGGTGATTGTAGACTTTCCATCTGCATGCCAAGAAGAACTCTTGGATGGGGTTGGGTGGAACTCAAACCTCTCTCTTACAGTCCAAGTCCCAAACCACCACAAAGACCGGCAGGTCTGGGGCCTTGTCGGAGGAAGAAGTCCAAGTCTCAGGCCAGTGATGATGACCGGACCCCCACGCCAACACTTAATACTTTTCACGATTCTGTAGATGCTGTAGTTACTGGAGTCTCAAACAGGTTCAAAGAAGTCACTGGAGATGATCAGAGTTCGTTGCAATAGAGCTTTATTCTTCAAAAGAGACAAAACCCGAGTTGGTCCCGGAACCAGACTGACGTACAACTGTCTGTGCCTGCTCTTATAAACCCTAAAAACTGGGTGGAGAATACTGATTTCTACGCCTATTTTTCATTATTTTTAGCTTTGTCAGCAAGAAAATAATGGTGTCCGAACACCAAATTTGGTCCTATGGGGGGGTCTTGGTGGGCATGTAGGCGGTCTCGTTTTCCCGTTTTACACCATTACGTAGCCGTTAACTGGGAAACTTCGGGACTTTCCATTTCACCATTATGTTATGGCCACCTGGACTTCTCTTGTCTGCGCATGCCCCACCTGGGTTTTTTTAAGGCCTCTGCCGCCTGACCTTGGACACCCTTAGTGCAGAAGGGCCTCAGATTGTATTTTTTAAAAACCTTTATGATTACTGTAGGGAAACCGTTAGACTATGTTTTTGAAGCTTTATTGAAACTTTATGATTACTTTATAATCTTTTAGGTTACATGCTTAATCAAACATATTCTATATTTATGTAGATTTATCATAACACACACACACTCTAGATTATATTGCTTATTATAAAGCATATCATTGTTTAGTACAAATTATATTATTCACAACAGCCTCCAGGCCTCTCTCCTGCCATACAGAGCATCAAGGAAGGTTATTAGGTTATCAAATCAAATCACATTTATTTGTATAGCCCTTAATCACTGTTACAGTCTCTAAGGGCCTCTAACCCTTATCATAAGTTATAAGTTGTAAGGGCCAATGGTGGGGACCATCTCTGAAGATAGCAGCACACATGATTATATTCCCATTGTGTCCCATTGGCCGATGATGTTCCTGCCACGTCTTCAGACTTAAGCCAAATTGAAGCCGGTTTCATCAACGTAGATGCAGCATTGGTTTCAAGCGCCATTATTCTGTAAGAATAAATCTATTGTTACAGTAGTTATTCCAGAAGTACAATACAGTATACTCCTCTCCACTGCAGTATTGTGTTAGGAAAGATCTCCTTCACTCTGACGCTGTTCCTCGAAGGGTTCCCTATATCGGTGGCTCATTGTCACCTAATGTATGGATTTCTCTCAAGCAAATTTCATTATCTTTACAATGGCCATCTCTTGCCAACTCCGGTGCAGTCAAAGGCGCATTGTGCGAGCACCGTCCTAGTGGCAGCCTGTTGCAGCAGCTCTCGCAGCTTCCATGTTTTGTTCGTTCTGTCTGTGTTTTTTGTTGGTTTTGTGTCCTTTTTATTACCCTCCGTAAGTTTTTCATATGGACACCAACTGGACGAAGAAGGTTGTGAGTGTCTGTCTGACCATCGGGTTACTTTCTTTCGTGTCCCGCCAGCATACACGAGTGTGGGATTGTTTACAGCCGACAACAGTGGCTGTAAGGGGATAAGCCTGATATCCTGGAGGAGCTGAGGAGATGATGACGCTGAGGATGCCGAGCCGGAGTGAAACGGAGAACAAAGCGGAGGAAATCTTTCCTCCCTTCCATCATCATGGGGAACATGAGGTCTCTGGTTAACAAGATGGAGGAGCTTGAGGCACTAGTTAAGAGTCAGAGGGAATATTGTGAGTGTAGTTTTATGTGTTTCACTGAGACATGGCTGCAGGATCATATCCCCAGGCAACAGACTGGGATGTGTTCTGTGGCTCGCATGGGGAGTACATCAATGGACTCACTGATTGCATAACGGACTACATACATTTTTGTGTGGATAACAGCGTTCCCACCAGGAAGGTACGCTGTTTTCCAAACAACAAACCCTGGATCACCAGCGACCTGAAGGCCCTACTGAACGAGAAGAAGAGGGCCATCAGAGAGGGAGACAGGGACAAAGTCAGAGGTGTCCAGAAGGAGCTGAAGGTGAGGATGAAGGAGGGGAAGAGAGACTACAAGGCAAAGATGAAGGACAAGCTGCAGCAGGACCAGGTGAGAGACCTGTGGAGTGGAATGAGGAACATCACCGGCTGCAGAGGGAAGCCAGGAGCGAGCCAACGAGCTGAACCTGTTTTTCAACAGGTTTGACAATAGCTTGGTCCACCCCCCTCCAACTCTCTGAGCCACACAGCCCCACTGCTGTTCCCTCCCCTCCTCCCTCCACCCCCAGGAGCACCCCCTGCCCCCTCCCTACCTGGACTCACTTTCACCACCAACCAGATGAAGAGAGAGCTGAAGAGACTCCACCAGGGCAAAGCAGCAGGCCCGGATGGCATCAGACCGAGGGTGCTCAGGGTCTGTGCTGACCAACTGTGTGGAATACTCCAGCATCTGTTCAACCTGAGCCTGAGCCTGGAAAAGGTCCCTGTACTGTGGAAGCCATCCAGCCTGGTCCTGCCTGCTCCTGGCGCCCCACAGTCCTCAACGACTACAGACCAGTAGCACTAACATCCCACATTATGAAGACCATGAAAAGGCTAGTCCTCGCTCACCTCAGACCCCTGGTGAGTACATCACTGGACCCCCTGCAGTTCACCTACCAGCCCAGTGGATGATGCAATCATCTACCTACTGCAAAGGGCCTACTCTCACCTAGACAAAGCAGGAAGCACTGTGAGGGTCATGTCCTTTGACTTCTCGAGTGCCTTCAACACCATACAGCCCCTGCTGCTGGGTGAGAAGATGAGGAGGATGCAGGTGGAGGCACACCGGGCGTTTTCGCTGCCAGGTGTTTTGCAAACAGTCTAGCTCCGCTAAACTTTGCTCCGTCTAAAACTTTAGATCACCAAACCCCACCAGACAACTACACATTAGGTTTATTCTTTTTCTTTCATCCCACCCTGTCAACTTTTCACCAGCGTATTTTTTTATCTCAGCCGCCGGCTTCCCCGTACAACTCTACCTAGTCTCCCAACGATACCAGCAAGGGTAAGCATGGCTTCTTGTTCACCGTGCTAGAGGTTGTCTCTGTTAGAGAGACGTCAGTTAGAAGTGGATAGGCAGATTACCTTAGACGAGACGGGCACCCCAGACAGTCTAGATACGTGGCCAGCTCGCCGGCTCACAAGCGTTAGCAGTAGCCCGATTGTTAGTGAAGATAGTTTAGCTCCATCGGCAGTGGGTGATGAGTAGTGTCCCGGTCTCCAGACGTCGGAGAGCCCGCCAGTTCCAGCCGCCAGTTGTGCAACCCAATTCGTTTTACTGTTCTTGCTAGTCCCTGTGGTCGGCCCGTCTCCCCTGCTCCCCGGACCCGCCAACTGTCTCGCACCATAGTTACTGGCGACTCCATCACCCATAATGTTAGGCTTGAGTCGCCGGCCGAGGTTTTCTGTTTACCCGGGGCCAGAGCTACCGACATTGAGGCTAACTTAAGGGTGCTGGCGAACAATAGGATCAGACACAAGGGTAAGAAATAGGCAAACGGTCCACCCATTGAGTATAGCAACATCATAGTACATGTCAGCGCCAATGACATTAGGATGAGACAATAGGAGGTCAACAAGCTCAACATAGACAGGACATGTGACCTCGCTAGGAAGATGTGTCGGCATCGATTAATTGTCTCTGGCCCCTTACCTTTCGCGAGGGGCAATGATGAGAGTTATAGCAGATTAGTCTCCCTCAACCTCTGGCTGGCTAAGTTCTGTGAAGAAAAGGGATTAGTCTTCTTAGATAACTGGCCCTCCTTCTGGGGCAAACCCGGCTTGATGAAAGCTGACAGCCTCCACCCTAATGGGGTAGGCGCTGCTTTATTATCTAGCAACATAGACAGATGTCTAAGGGAGAGCTGACACTTGTCCGTAGAGCTCGCCGGGATGCAGGCAATTAGAGAACCTGCTAAGCCTAGAAAGGGTGTCTGCCAGAGTCTGCCAGGTTAGAGTTTACAGCAGAACAGACTGAGACTGTGCCCCCCTCGCCATTTTCTCCCCATATCTGCCGAGTTTTACCAGTCTGCATTTACTTCATCCCCTGGCAGCAGCACCTCTTGATCTGAAAATTACAGTACAGTCCTTACAATTAAGACGGTATCTTTCTCCCACCGTGCCCCCGTCAAATTTCCTATCGACCCACAATAAATTACAGCAAATTAATTGAAGTTAGACCCACCCATACTGCCATTAACATTGACAAAAATTCTGGCAGTACTGAACGCCTCACTGTGGATCATTAAAAAAAAGGTGGTTTATTTGATCAATCGGTCGCTCTCCACTGGCACTGTGCCCTCCACCTTTAAAACGGCCGTGATCAAGCCATTACTGAAAAAAACAAACCTTGATCCCGAAGTACTTCAGAACTATAGACCAATCTCAAATCTGCCGTTCCTCTCCAAATTACTTGAACGAACAGTAGCCAGTCAACTTACAGATTTTTTGTCAAAAAACAACCTATTTGATCCCTTCCAATCTGGCTTTAGATGCTTTCACTCAACCGAAACTGCACTCACAAGAGTGGTCAATGATCTTCTGTTAGCTATTGACTCCAACTCAACCTCAGCACTATTGCTACTTGATCTGAGTGCAGCCTTCGACACAATTGATCATATGATACTCTTGAACCATCTTGAACATTATATTGGTACCCGGGGATCAGCCCTTTCTTGGTTTAGGTCTTATCTACTCGATAGATCACACCGCGTCTTTTACAACATGACCTCAGAGTGTTGCAATATGGACTTTGGTGTGCCACAAGGCTCTGTCCTAGGACCACTGCTATTCTCTATCTATATGCTACCACTTGGTGGCATCATTCGCAAATTTGGCATTAACTTCCACTGCTATGCCGATGACACCCAAATTTACATACCAGTCAAACCCACCGATAATACCCAATTCCAAAAACTAGAGGCCTGTCTATCCGAGGTCAAATATTGGATATCCCTAAACTTCCTACTTCTTAATGGCAACAAAACTGAGATGCTGATTGTAGGACCAGCTAGACACTTATTTGAGAATAGTACTCTTAACTTTGATAGTTGTGTAATCTCCCAGAGCCCATACGTTAAAAACCTTGGGGTACAATTCGACCCTACCCTCTCATTCGAGTTGCATATTAAGGAGACCACTAAAACAACGTTTTATCATCTTCGCAATATTGCCAAGATTCTACCCGGCAGGCAGACGCAGAAATTTTAGTACATGCCTTTGTATCATCAAGAATCGATTATTGCAATGTCCTTTTTTCGGGCTTACCTACTGGGCGCACTAAAAAACTACAACTGGTACAGAATGCTGCTGCCAGAATCCTGACCAAAACTAGGAAATTCGACCATATAACTCCCATCCTGTCCTCATTACACTGGCTACCAATTCAGGCCAGGTGTGACTTTAAGGTGCTTTACTTACATATAAATCATTACATGGGATGGCACCGTCCTACTTGTCAGCTCTGATGAAACCATATAAACCGCCACGCACCCTCAGATCTCAGGACGCTGGCTACCTGTCTATCCCAGCAGTCAAAAAGAAAACTGCAGGTAACAGAGCCTTTTCTTACCAGGCTCCCCATCTCTGGAACAGTCTGCCTGCCTCAATCAGAGAGGCAGGCTCTATCAAAGTCTTTAAGTCAAGGCTAAAAACCCATTTATTCTCTTTATAATTTGACCAGCCTTGAGGGAGTGGCTCAGTCTCTTCTCAGAGTAAGGCTAGACCAGTTAGCTCATCCTAGCTCAGGGTCCGGCCGATGGATACTAGCATCCTGCCTACATGTCCTATTCTCCTGGTCTAGCTGCTCCTGTCCACTGATTGGTCATGTTTGTCTGTGTGAGTGAGAGTGTGTATGGGTGTGTGTGGGTGTGTCTCCTATCTGTTCCAGGCTACAGCCCGGCAGAGTTGGCGTCTGGTTGGTCCCCCCTCCTAGGACGATGCTGACTGAGCGGGCGTTTGTGTTCTCTTATCTGGGCAGTGTTGGTGCCTGCGTGGTCCCCTAGTTCTATGATGACACTGACTGAGCTGCCGTTTGCTGTGATGCCGCCCCATCAGTTCTGGATGTCCCACCATAGTAAACCTTTATGCATTGTGTATACGCTGCTTGCCCAAACTCGGCATCTATTGCACGCCCAACCATCCTGGTAGGGGGATCCCTCTCTGAGTAGCCCCTCCCAAGGTTTCTCCCATTTTTTCCTAAAAGGTTTTGCGGGGTTTTTTCCTTGTCCTCTGTGAGGGTCTAAGGCTGGGGGATGTCTTGTACTAACCATTTATTGTTTCACACATTGGGAACTGTGAAGCCCTTAGAGACTGTAACGGTGATTAAGGGCTATACAAATAAATGTGATTTGATTTGATTTGATTTGACCCCTGGTTTCATGGGTGGCTGACTACCTGACTGGAGCTGTGTGTCAGATCTGGCAGTGAGCAACACAGGTGCCCCACAGGGGACGGTCCTGTCCCCCTTCCTTCACCCTCTACACCTCTGACTTCAGGTTCAACTCTGAAACATGCCATCTGCAGAAGTACTCAGATGACTCTGCAATAGTGAGGTGCATCAGGGAGGACAAGAAGAGGAGTACAGAGGCCTGGTGGAGGACTTTGTGGTGTGGTAAAAATAACTCCAAAAAGTTACCTGTTTAAAGCTTCCTCATTTTCACAATGTTCACACAAAGAAATACCATGTTTGGCGCAAAATAAAATAAGGTTCTCTCTGTCTCTTTCATTGAAAGATCGGTTAGCAGCATCCCTGTTGAACTGATTGATAATATTTCCCCTGCCTCCAGACTGATGGCTTTGTTTGTAACATTGGCTCTGTCCAGTGCTGCAGCATCTGATTTGCTAACCTCATGTGTGTCACAAAACTGAGAAAGTTGTTTCCAGTCTTTACAACCAGTTTTTGTGAAACGATCCTCTGTTCCCTGTTGGAGGAAATGGCGACACACCTTGCAAAACACAGTATCCCTGGAACTGCTGTACTCTAGCCAAGAGAATCTTTGTCTGAAGGGGCTTGTAGGCTTACCTCTTCAGTGCTGGGCCCCATTAAGACTGGAATAAATGGAACGATATTGTCAAATGCTGATCATATTAATTACTAGCTGTTGCTCTTACTGTGTAGTGGTTTTGTAGCTACTAACATAACTTGGTTTGAAGGGGTCGAGGTCAGACAGTCAAAGTGACATGCTGTGGAGGGGAGGAGGAGAGAGTAGCTAGCTTCATTTTTTTACCCCCACTTGGCTCTGGTTGAGGCTGTTAAAACTGGGGGCTTGGTGGATGGTGATGGCTGAACTCAAACGCCATTGGCTTTATCCTCCACGTGAGGTCTTTTGGTTAAAAATGTGGGTAGACTCAGGCCAATTTTTCTCCACCTGTGCTCTTAGAAAAGGTTGAAGCGCTCGCAGAACTGCAATGCACATAGACACCGTAGGGAAACTTTTTATTCAAAATGACTTGAACTCAGGCCCCCACTGATCGTCAATGACATGCCCCCTAGAGGTCTGCATTGGACTACAAATTAAGCCCTAGCCCAATTGGGCCCGATGTCTTTACGGCCCTACCCGAAAATGACCCGACAACGTGTAGTAAAATTTGGACAGCTGGAAAAGCCAACAACACATCTAGTAGTAGCCTATGTCCTCATCATGACACTATTTTTCTGGTCGCACCACAGTAATTACAGTAAAACATGTATTACATTATAGTCATTTAGCAGACGTTTTATCCAAAGCAACTTACAAAGGTGATTTACACTATGTGGGCATCGAACCCACAACCCTGAGACTGAGAGTCTCACGCTCTACCGACTGTATGTATGTTGCCCAATGAACAAAGCAAATATCTGCTGAAGCATTCTGAACAATAACCAAGTTCAGAAAGTAAAAGGACTTGTCAGAGTTTTATTTAGATTTCAAATTAATTCTACAGCATGGGGAGGGACTAATATTTGCGATTGTCTAATGAACAGTGATCACCCGTTAAGAGCACAGGTGGAGAAAAATCACGGCAGGACTTTCTGGACCCAGAGTTTTCCATCTCTGAAAATGACAAATCCTTTATGAAGCATGCCTGTTAGCTTCACACTGTTAGCTTAGCTTGTTTTCTTAATGCTGCCCTGTTTCTCTTGTGTTTTGTTAGCTTAATCCTGTTATCCTAAAACTCTTAGCTTAATGCTGTTATGTTAACTCAGCTAGCTTAACACTGTTAGCTTAACACTGTCCCTCCTGACTCCTCAGTTCTGGTCCTGCTGATCATCGCCATGAGAGGGAGGAAGAAGGAACCATTGATGTTAGATGACGAGCGTGACATCCGAGAGAACATTGTTCGCTACGACGATGAAGGTGGAGGTGAGGAGGACACAGAGGCCTTCGACATGGTCGCCCTAAGAAACCCACTGGGAAACACTGGGAAAAGCCGTCGTGATGTGACCCCCGAGACACCTGGACTCTTTGCCAGAGTGCCAGTATACAAGATGGTGGCCTCAGTGCCACCCGACAACAGGATATTCCGGGAGTTTATCTGGGACAGACTGCAGGAGGCTGACTTGGACCCGACGGCGCCACCTTATGACTCCCTGCAGACGTACGCCTTCGAGGGCAATGGGTCAGCGGCAGAGTCGCTCAGTTCACTAGAGTCACTAAGTTCAGATTCAGAGCAAAGCTATGATTTCCTCAGCGAATGGGGACCAAGGTTCAGGAAATTGGCTGACCTCTATGGCCACAATGATGGCAGCAACATCTTCACCTCCTAGCCTCAGTCATCAGCAACATCGGGTGATACAACTGGTAGGATTCGTATGGGTGGTACAGCTGGCAGGGTTGGCTGCAGTACAGCCAACAGCACAGACACAAAAACTTGGTGCTGGCTAGGGTGTTTTTTATACGAGGATCACAATTTGGTTATATTTAAAAAGATGAAAAACAAAGATGGAGGACCCAGACCTCTAGAACTTTCTGCTTTCTGGAATCTTTCTGGAAGTACAGCAGTAACATCCAGTTAAGAAGTAACCCTACAGGTCAAAAGGAGTGAACATGAGACTCTTTTAAACAGAAATGGGAGTTTTACACTCAGAAACAGTTTTTATGTCGACATCTAAAACAGTAAAAAACATTTAATTTAATCTGCAGCACCATTAAAATGTTTTGACAAATCTTTTGAAATGTTTGCAAATCTTTGAAATCGACCTTGATGTATGAGAGGTAGGACACATTGATGGAATATTGCCAATATTTTTCCAACTTTAAAATAAATCAAAATAAACCAAAATAAACCTTTGACAGGTTCTGAATACATTTTAACTTGAGTTTAGCTGCCATACTGTCAGTCCTTTTATCAAGAGCTCTGTTAATCAGAGTGATATAACCTGAAGCAGAACCAGTAGTGGTACTGCAGTCTGATTCATATTTCTGATCTTTTTTCCTTTACAATGTTTTTTTAAGATACTAAGATATTTACTTAGTTCAAAAGATGGGAAGGCAGAAGACCACAGCATGTGGAAAGGGGCTCCAATCACAGATAATATAAGAGAAACTTTACTGTGTCATTACAGCAGCAACATACAGAGGTGTCGGTTAGAGATCAGGTACTAAAATAAAAATTAAATAAAGTAAAGATAGGGCATATACATGATGTTAATAAAATGTCTCCAACCTGCAGCTGATTCCAGTCTGCAGGTTGGAGTCTTCCTGTCGTCCTACAACCAGCGCTGTTCCAAATTAAACTGGATTTATAACATGGTAAAACTGGATGTGACTCCTGTGGTCGATACATCATCCAGGTCCCAGAGATGAAGCTCTTCCACTGCTACAGGAGTACTTTGGGCAGGTGCTTTAATCATATAATTTTTTAACGTACTGTACAATAGTTATTTACATATTTTTGTTGTATTGCAAACTATCCATTAAACATCCTGGATTTGGCTTCCCTGTTGTTGTGTATGTATTCAGATGGAGGGAATCACACTTCACCTCCAGACCTCAGTAGGTCTGAGGTCTGAAGATCCATCCATCCTCTGACCTTCACTAAACGTAAAGACATTTCTACCTGAATGATATCACAGATTTATATACTTTTCTCCATTCTGAAGCAACAAATGTCTTCAAGATTCCTGGCAACTGATCAAGAACTGATAATAATTGAATACTAATACAAATGCTACAAACTAATAACCTAACAGACTTAAATGTGTAAAAGAGGAGGAGAGGTGGAATCCATGTAAGCCGGGTCAAATCCCAACCCTTCGAACCATGTAAACGTTGTCATCTAAATATTACCTTAAGCTGATTATTCCCAGTTATTGGGGTATTGGTGTGCAGGTAAATGTTCTCTGTGAGAAACCAGTCATCTTTTCTAATCTTCAGCGGGAGGAATCACTATCTCAGGAATCCTAATAAATTTCAGCACACTTACATGGAACAGTTAATTTCATTAATTATTGATAACGATAGCCATCTACGGTAAGATATACACTATTTGATAGAAGCCCTCTTTTATAGTCAGAGTGGTAAATCGCCTGGAAACTACAAACATTTGTTATATTTCTAATATAATAAACATTTATGGAAAGCAAAGGAGTTATGTCTCAAAACACCATCGCCCTGCAAAGAGCTCTTCTTACTATTTGTTCATTCAGTAGTATCCCTGTTTTTGTTAATGGAATTCTTCAAAAAAAAAGTCCATGGGATCCTCTAGGAGTGATGACGAGTTGAATGGTGGGGAGGCTTTTTATCCGTTTTGATCCGGTATCCTGAACATAACGTGCTCAGCAGCAGGTTAGCTCTGTAGCCACCTCCGTGAGACCAGAAAAGCCTGGCCATTCACATGAATCAATGTTGTTATGAACAAACAGCAGGACATAGATGGGACAGAGGAGGGTTCCTCTTTGATCTACTATAGAACTATGGAAACCAGAAGGATTCCTATGTGATTTACCGTAGAACTATACAAACCAGACAGAGGAGGGTTCCTCTTTGATCTACTATGGAACAACTGAAAACAGACAGAGGTTTCCTATGTGATCTGTCAAACTACAGAAGCCAGACAGAAGATGGTTCCTTTGTGATCTACTGTAGAACTTCAGAAACCAGATGGAGGAGGTATCCCATGTGATCTGCTGTAGACCTACAGAAATCTGGAAAACACACAGAGGGCTGCTATGTGATCTACTCAAAAACTATAAAAACAATAAGACTTAATGTTCCTATGTCATCTATTGTAAAACTAACTCTCAAATACAGACAGAGGAGAGTTCCTATGTGATCTACTGTAGAACTACAGAAACCAGACAGAGGAGGGCTCCTACCAACACACAAAACACCAGACACAGAAATCCCATGGTGCTCTGGGGCAGCCTTCTGTATGGTCCCACCTCCAATGCCTGCATCATCTTCCTCCCAGCAGCCAAGTTTGCAAAGTTAGCAAAAGTTGTCATTTTAAAATGAGGACTGTAATACATAGTTCCTTATAATACAGGTCAGACAGATTTAATGATTGATTATTGATAAAAATGTAGATGATTTCAAACTACATCGTCTTCTGGAGAACAGTCGCCATGTTTGAGAAGGGTCCAACTGCAGACCTCCCTCCTGAGGCCCCTATAGTTCTGTGAGCCAATGGGGGTTGAGCATGATCTCCCTCCTGAGGCCCCAGTTCTGTGAGCCAATGGGGGTTGAGCATGACCTCCCTCCTGAGGCCCCAGTTCTGTGAGCCAATGCCATGTTCTCCACCATGGGAATAGAACAATGTACCTCCATTAAAATCACAGGTCAGCTTATGGTTTTAATGTGTATGAGTAACATTTAGTTTAACGCCAGTGATTATGTTCATTAGTATATATGTTAACTAGGTGGCATGGCAGGGTGAATTAAGGTTACCTAGGTTCACTAGGTGGCATCTATAACCCTGCCTTCCACCACCTAGTGGGACCGTTGAGTGGACTTAAGCCTATAGTGTTATTTTTTCAGGTATATTTGTATTGATATATACTGTATATATTGTGTTCTGTCCAGTCTTAGGTTGCATTTCCTGGAATTGGCACAAGTTGGCGCACACGTCATCTCTGAGTTGAAAACAAATTTGTTGTGACTTTTATTTTGAAATCAAAACTCTACCCGGAAGTATTATTTTGTAAAGGTTCCGGGTCATTGAATCGCTGAGCTGTCCAGTTTAACTCAGATCGTTGGGTCTGTAGTCATATGTAACGTGCATCTGTTATCTAGAGTCACAGTTTAATAATAATGGTGTTATTTTGTCAGGATACGTCGGTGTTTTTTACTGCTGCTGTTTTAATTTGTGTTTTATTTCCTGTCGGCGCCTGGGACTCCGACCTGGAGCTGTTTGATCTGGTGGAAGAAATACCGCAGACATTCTATCAGTTCCTGTCAGTGGAGCAGGTCTGTTATGTTAGCCCTGTTGGTTTAGATAACTGCCAACTGCTTGTCGTTGTCCTGTAACATCAGTTATCTCCATGGCAACCACCTACCGTTAGTCTAGCATTAGCTGCCTGCTGTTAAACAACTAAACTGATTTGCTGATCGTTGCTAATGCTAACGAGTATGCGCCACGCACTGTCTGGCACCTAAGTAAACCCTGCTAGCTACCTGAAGTGGTTGACTAATCAAGATAACTAAGCTAGGCAGCTAACTAGCCTGCTGGTATAGTTAGTCTGCTCAGCTCCTATCAATAATCTGCCACCTGCCTTGCTTATTGGCAGACGCAGAGATTTTACCGGTCACCAGGGTCTCCTGGGAAATACAGCATGTCGATAAAATACGATGCAGCACTTTTAATAAACTTTTAATAAAATGTGAATTTCTGTGGATGCTGGATTGAAGAGTGGATCCCAATGGGGCTTTAAATCGTCTCCTACCAGGGAGAGTTTTGATTGGAGTTTGATGTGATGTAGATCGAAGTTAGTTTGGATTATTCTCGGTTAGTCTAGGATGATTAATTAGACTTGTTGGAGGACAGAAGCAACTCTTCCTCTAAAGTCTATGGTGAGGAGAAGCTAGAGCTGCTCTACTGATAATAAATGGAAAACTAATCGCGTGGAAACAGAATATTTGCCTGAGCTTTGACATGTGAAGGGGGTTATTCTATACTAGCACTAACAAACTGACCCAGAAACCTGGATCACATTATTAATCAGGATTTAAAATACTATTATTACTGACTCAAAGGAAAGGCTGTAAATTGTATGACTCTTTAGCTAGCCTCTTTAATTACATTTAAAGGAACACCCTAAAACACTTTAACACTGTTGGTGATGTAACTTCCATTTCTGGTTCCATTTTGGTCAGTTAGGATTTAAACTTTGTCTAGCGTCTTGCTAGCTGTAGGCTTGCCCAGCTTGCCTGTAAAGCGCTGCAGTGTAAGAAGTGTGGAAGTTTTCTTGGAGTCAAAGTGTTCATTATTTTTGTCATAAATATGTTTCTCTCTTTATCTTGTTGTGAGTCCAGGATGCCTCATCAGCAGAGATTAAGAAGGCCTATCGTCGGCTGTCTCTCTCTGTGCATCCAGACAAGAACAAGGATGAAAATGCTGAAACCCAGTTCAGACAGGTAGGCCTGTGATCACCTCTACAGCCAGGGTGGATCTGTGGCTGAATCGCCCTGTCTGCATTCTGTCTATATAGTAGCTCCAGTCTAATAGACTGTGTCTGTTCATGTCAGGGTCAAGTCTCTAGCATATATTTTCTCTGAAATTAATATTCCCAAATTGACAAATGCTGAGAAGTGGCTGGGCGGGTCTATTAGGGAAATCCACCGATCCACCGGTTGTAAATAGTCTATTTAAAGTGTATATATAGTATATATAAAGTGTACAAGTACATATAAGTATAAGTCCAGGATGAATGGCAGGGGTGGGTGGTAGAGTTTGTAAGGTGCATACAGTCAGTGCAGGTTAGGGATGGAGTGGATCGACCAATAGTCCTCCATAGTAACAACAATATCAGATGGAGGCTAAACTCCGTTTCTAGTGTTTCAGGACTCTTTAATTGACGGTTGGTTGTTTTGTGTTGTAGCTGGTGTCCATATATGAAGTCCTGAAGGACGAGGAAAGAAGACAGAGGTTAGTTTCATCTTTCTGCTTTCAGTACAAAAACCTACAACCAGCAACTGAAGAAAGTGATCTGTTAGATAAACCTCCAACCAGCAACTGATGAAAAGTGATCTGGTATATAAACTTCCAACTAACAACTGATGAAAAGTGATCTGGTATATAAACCTGCAACCAACAACTGATGAAAAGTGATCTGGTATATAAACCTCCAACCAACAACTGATGAAAAGTGATCCGGTACGTAAACCTCCAACCAACAACTGATGAAAAGTGATCCGGTATAAACCTCCAACCAACAACTGATGAGAAGTGATCCGGTATAAACCTCCAACCAACAACTGATGAAAAGTGACCAGTATAACCCTCCAACCAACAACTGATGAGAAGTGATCCGGTATAAACCTCCAACCAACAACTGATGAGAAGTGATCCGATATAAACCTCCAACCAACAACTGACGAAAAGTGATCTGGTACGTAAACCTCCAACCAACAACTGACGAAAAGTGATCTGGTACGTAAACCTCCAACCAACAACTGATGAGAAGTGATCCGGTATAAACCTCCAACCAGCAACTGACGAAAAGTGATCTGGTACGTAAACCTCCAAGCAACAACTGACGAAAAGTGATCTGGTACGTAAACCTCCAACCAACAACTGACGAAAAGTGATCTGGTATGTAAACCTCCAACCAACAACTGACGTAAAGTGATCTGGTACGTAAACCTCCAACCAACAACTGACGAAAAGTGATCTGGTATGTAAACCTCCAACCAACAACTGATGAGAAGTGATCCGGTATAACCCTCCAACCAACAACTGACGAAAAGTGATCTGGTATGTAAACCTCCAACCATCAACTGATGAGAAGTGATCCAGTATAAACCTCCAACCAACAACTGATGAAAAGTGATCTGTTATATAAACCTCCAACTAACAACTGATGAAAAGTGATCTGGTACGTAAACCTTCAACCAACAACTGACGAAAAGTGATCTAGTACGTAAACCTCCAACCAACAGCTGATGAGAAGTGATCCGGTATAACCCTCCAACCAATAACTGACGAAAAGTGATCTGGTACGTAAACCTTCAACCAACAACTGACGAAAAGTGATCTGGTACGTAAACCTTCAACCAACAACTGACGAAAAGTGATCTAGTACGTAAACCTCCAACCAACAGCTGATGAGACGTGATCCGGTATAACCCTCCAACCAATAACTGACGAAAAGTGATCTGGTACGTAAACCTTCAACCAACAACTGACGAAAAGTGATCTGGTACGTAAACCTCCAACCAACAACTGATGAGAAGTGATCTGGTACGTAAACCTCCAACCAACAACTGATGAAAAGTGATCCGGTATAACCCTCCAACCAACAACTGATGAGAAGTGATCTGTTATATAAACCTCCAACCAACAACTGATGAAAAGTGATCTGGTACGTAAACCTCCAACCAACAACTGATGAAAAGTGATCCGGTATAACCCTCCAACCAACAACTGATGAGAAGTGATCTGTTATATAAACCTCCAACCAACAACTGATGAAAAGTGATCCGATATAAACCTCCAACCAACAACTGATGAGAAGTGATCCGGTATAAACCTCCAACCAACAACTGATGAGAAGTGATCCGGTATAACCCTCCAACCAACAACTGATGAGAAGTGATCTGTTATATAAACCTCCAACCAACAACTGATGAAAAGTGATCTGGTACGTAAACCTCCAACCAACAACTGATGAAAAGTGATCCGGTATAACCCTCCAACCAACAACTGATGAGAAGTGATCTGTTATATAAACCTCCAACCAACAACTGATGAAAAGTGATCCGATATAAACCTCCAACCAACAACTGATGAGAAGTGATCCGGTATAAACCTCCAACCAACAACTGATGAGAAGTGATCCGGTATAAACCTCCAACCAACAACTGATGAAAAGTGATCTGTTATATAAACCTCCAACCAACAACTGATGAAAAGTGATCTGTTATAACATACATATACAATAGAAATAATGTTTCCTCTCAGAAACTTTGGAAATTACATTTTATATGTAATTTAGATTTTTTTGTATTGTTTGTGTACTGACTGTAGTTTGACTGTAGTTGGGTTTTGTGTTGTGTGTGTGTTTTTGATTATATTTGTGTGTGTATTGACTAGTTGTGTTGTGTGTGTGTGTTTTGTCTGTAGTTTGATTGTAGTTGTGTGTTGTGTGTGTATTGACTGTAGTTGTGTTGTGTGTGTATTGACTAGTTTGACTAGTTGTGTTGTGTATTGACTGTAGTTGTGTTGTGTGTGTGTGTATTGACTGTAGTTGTGTTTTGTGTGTTTTGACTAGTTTGATTGTACTTGTGTTGTGCGTGTGTATTGACTGTAGTTGTGTTGTGTGTGTGTGTGTGTGTGTGTGTATTGACTGTAGTTTGACTGTAGTTGTTTTGTGTTGTGTGTGTGTATTGACTAGTTGTGTGTGTATTTTGACTGTAGTTTGATTGTAGTTGTGTTTTGTGTTGTGTGTGTGTATTGACTGTAGTTGTGTTGTGTTTGTGTGTGTGTGTATTGACTGTAGTTTGACTGTAGTTGTGTTTTGTGTTGTGTGTATTGGCTGTAGTTGTGTTTTGTGTTGTGTGTGTGTATTGAGTAGTTGTGTGTGTATTTTGACTGTAGTTTGATTGTAGTTGTGTGTGTATTGACTGTAGTTGTGTGTGTTTTGACTGTAGTTGTGTGTGTTTTGACTGTAGTTGTGTTTTGTCCTCCAGGTATAATGACATCCTGGTTAATGGTTTACCAGACTGGAGACAGCCGGTCTTCTACTACAGACGGGTCAGAAAAATGAGTAATGCTGAGCTGGCCTTCCTCCTCTTCCTCATCCTCACTGTGGGTCATTATGCTGTCATCTGGTCCATCTACCTGGAGAAACAGCTGGTAAGACAACCAATCAGGCTGTGTTGGGTGTAGATGTGTCAGTGCTGCAGTATGATTGGCTGAGAGGCTTCAGTCTACTTGTTCTGGCATAATCACTGTTTTAGTCCCAGTTGTGGAAATTTATTGGAATTCTACTCTTATTTAAATGTGACATATTATGCTCTCTCAGCAATCTGAATGTGGACTGTAAATCTTGTTCTGATCTATTTTAGGTGATCAGAAATCTGTCTTTTTTTAGGATGAACTGCTGAGTAAGAAGAAAAAGGAGAAAAAGAAGAAGTTGAAACCTGCAGAGGAGCTGAGGTGTATCGGTCAGGAGAGGATGGACAGGTAGCAATCTGAACTCATTTAGCTGTTTAGTGCCTTGCTCAAGGACACCTGGACATGCCTCATGGCTGTTAACGGGTTGAACCTGTGACCTTCCAGTAACAACACAGTCTCTGTAACTGCTATGCCACCCATAGCAGTTGTTTTATGCTGTAATATTCTATGATTTTATGACTGTGATGAGGATTAAAGCTCCAGTCCTGTTGTCAGTCTGACTGCTGTTCCCTGGATGAAAACACTTCTCTTCTTTCTGCTCATTGATCTAATCAGGAATTGAAAGTAGAAGTTTATGTGTTGTTTCTGTTGCATTTCTTGTCTCTAGAGTCCAGGATAAACCTCACTGGCAGGACATCCTTCCTCTCAAGCTCAGTATCTGGCTGTACCTGTCAATCAAAGCCCTCCCACAAACCATCCAGGTACTGTAGAATCTAACCTACCTCACTGCGGTTTTTCTTGGAGCTCATACTCTAAACTCCTAAACTTTCCTTCCTGTGGAAACACATATGTCAGTGAACAAACACTGTATGTCTGTTAAGTTTGTTTGTATTTTAGCAACATTGATCGTGTGTGTGTGTGCTTTTCAGGAAGTGAAACAGTATTATGAAGACTATAAGGAGATGAAGATGAAGGAGAGAGAGGAGGCTGAGGCCATGGCAGAACAAGAAACTACTCCGAGTAAATCAATTCATTACATCGCTGTATCATTTACTCTTCCTTTATATACTTACAATATAAAGATTTCCTGGTAAAAGATGGTAGCTTCCACTGCTGGATGTGAGGTTAGATGTAGGTTTTCCTTTGAAGGAAATGGCTCATACAAATGAGAAAATATTGGTGTACGGGCACAATGCATTTTACTCATTTATAATAAACTTGATGTTTTGAAAACAGTTACAAAGTGCCTAACAAACTATAAGGTAGAAATAACTAAGCTAATAAGATAAACAATAAAAATGCCAGATGTGAATCATAACAAGGTTTCAGAAAAATAAAACAAAAAGACATGTTATAAAAGTTTATCTCCTCAGCCTGGTCAACTATCATCTCTCTAGTTTCAGACCTTCAGCTCCTGTTAGCATCTTAATATTTTAAGGTACTGTTCCACTTGAATATACTGGAGTACCTGTACTGTAGCTGCGGAGCAGTTGTACTTCCAGGTTAATGACGTGATATATGTGTGTGTATATATGACATCACTTCCTGGTTGACCCGGATGTAAACCCTCAGGAGAGAAGAGGCCAAAGGTCAAGAAGCCAAAGGTTGAGTTTCCTGTGTACGAACAATCATCAGAAAGCCTATACCATAGCTACGACCAGACCACCTCCATCGAGGAGATAGAGGACCAGATGGATGACTGGCTGGAAGACAGGAGAGCCACCAAGAAGAAGGTTTGATAGTAATGTTAAAATGAATAAATAGTTAATATTCTAATAATGTTAATGTCAGACAATTGTTATTATTCTAATAATATTGGCATTAATACATAGTTAATTCTAAGACCAGACGGATGACTGGCTGGAGGACAGAAGGGACACCAAGAAGAGGGTTTGATAGCCATGTTAACATTAGTAAATGGTTGGGGGGGGGGATATCGGCTTCACCATGAAATAAGCCAAGATCTGCAATTTGACAGTCAACAAAAATCTGCTTTATTAAATAGTCTCTGGGGAGGGAGGGAAGAAGGAAGTATAACTGAAATTCTTGGTGTCACTGAGGGCCGAGTCTTGGTGGCAAGAACCTACTCAGCACTCATCCGGCCATTCCTTGCCATTCTCTAGAGGCAATATATTAAATTGAGGCTGAGTACTCACTCCTAAGCCCTCGTTGCTGATCCCTATGGCAACAATATAGGATCGGTAGTGGCTGACCTGTTGTCCACAGAGATGTCCATGTCTCTAGGAGAGTGGCAGTTTAAATAGGCTCTAGTGCTGATTGTTAATTGGGCACTGGTGAGTCCAAGTCCCCATTGGCTGTAATATGTGGACTGGAAAATAGACTCCCTGTGACAATTCACCAAGTTTGGCTCTATAGTGCTGTCACCAGTGCTGGCATGCTTTCCCTGGTCCTGATGTGTGTTGATGGTCTGTCAGCTCCCAGGATACACATGGGAGGAGGAAGGGTTCCTTGAAGTCGGGGATTACCCAACATTGGTTCAATACACAGGTGGTGGTCTGCTAAATGACTGTAATGTAATGTGTAGCAAGCTTGCTACAAAAGCCAGGACAGACGGAGACAAAGGCAAGAGGGGAGAGTCAATGGGCCAACAGGTTTATGTTGCACACAGCAACATAAACAACCTGATCTTGGCTGTCTCTCTCGGCTGTCGCACCTCCCCTCTGTCCCAACAGGTCACCAAAGCTGCCAGTCTTCCAGGACCCATACCAGCTCCAACCTGACTGGCCAGCTCTTCCAGGTCTGCTCCCGGCTGCATCCTCGGAGAACAGCTTGACCGCCGCTGTCGGTCCTGCTCTCTCTCTCTCTCCACTCCATACAGCCGACAGTCGACTCTCCTGTCAGACTCACTCACTGTCAGATCCTTTAAGTCCTGTAAGTTGCGAGGTGGGGCCTCCATGGATCGGACTTGTTTTTCCAGCACATCCCACAGATGCTCGATCAGATTGAGATCTGGGTAATTTGGAGGCCAAGTCAACACCTTGAACTCTTTGTCATGTTCCTCAAACCATTCCTGAACAATGTTTGCAGTGTGGCAGGGCGCATTATCCTGCTGAAAGAGGCCACTGCCATCAGGGAACACCGTTGCTATGAAGGGGTGTACTTGGTCTGCAACAATGTTTAGGTAGGTGGTACGAGTCAAAGTAACATCCACATGAATGCCAGGACCCAAGGTTTCCCAGCAGAACATTGCCCAGAGCATCACACTGCCTCCGCCGGCTTGCCTTCTTCCCATTGTGCATCCTGGTGCCATCTTTTCCCCAGGTAAATGACGCACCTGGCCGTCCACATGATGTAAAAGAAAACGTGATTCATCAGACCAGGCCACCTTCTTCCATTGCTCCATGGTCCAGTTCTGACGCTCACCTGTCCATTGTAGGAGCTTTCGGCGGTGGACAGGGGTCAGCATGGTCACTCTGACCGGTCTGCAGCTACACAGCCCCATACACAGCAAGCTGTGATGCACTGTGTGTTCTGACACCTTTCTATCATAGCAGCATTAACTTCTTCAGCAATTTGTGCTACAGTAGCTCTTCTGTGGGATCGGACCAGACGAGCTAGCTTTCGCTCCCCACACGCATCAATGAGCCTTGGGCGCCCATGACCCTGTCGCCGGTTCACCGGTTGTCCTTCCTTGGACCACTTTTTTGGTAGGTACTAACCACTGCATACCGGGAACACCCCACAAGACCTGCCGTTTTGGAGATGCTCTGACCCAGTCGTCTAGCCATCACAATTTGGTCCTTGTCAAAGTTGCTCAGATCCTTACGCTTGCCCATTTTTCCTGCTTCCAACACATCAACTTCAAGAACTGACTGTTCACTTGCTTCCCGATATATCCCACCCCATGACAGGTGCCATTGTAACAAGATAATCAATGTTATTCACTTCACCTGTCAGTGGTTTTAATGTTGTGGCTGATCGGTGTGTGTATGTATGTATGTATGTATATATACACACATCTCTAAGATTATTCACAACTGTTGTCAATCCTGCTGCTTTTTCATATTCATACATTTTTTTTATTCCTATTTCTATTTCTATTTTAGTTTATGCGCCCTTAATGTCTTGTTATTTTGTTTGTGTTTTATATATAAATGTGTGATTTAATGTACCTACCCAGGTGAAACGTGCCTTGTCCCAAACATTTCATTGTCCAGTATGACTGTAAGTGATACTGTACATGTGACAATAAAAGACTTGAACTTGAACCCTCCCCCCGGTCTGCCACAAAGGGGGTTTAGCGTAGGATGGTAAAGGCTTCCGCGGTCCAGGGGCCCATTCCAAGAAGCAGGTTCAGCAAACTCTGAGTCTAACCCTGCACTCTGAGTTGATTAATTCCGAGATAGGAAACTGAGTTTTCGGTTCCAGAACGGCTGATTTGAGTTAGTTCAATCAACTTTGAGTATGTTCACCTTGAGTTAAAGCGCGTGCGCGACGACAATAAAAAGCTATCATCAATGGAGGTCCGATACTACGATTCAACATGGCAACCGGCAAGCAAAGATCGGCGTACTTCACCCCACTGGAGTTAGAACTGTTATTAAATGCTTATGGGGAGTATGAACCAATCTTTAAAAAGAAGAGCAACACCGCTGCAGCGGCAAACAGAGGGAATTGGCGTGGGAGAGAATCGCTGCCCAAGTCAATGCGTACGTTTGAATGCAGTAGTGTATTCATTTAACATTTAACCACACTTTCTTATAATATTACCTACATGTGAGAAAGTGGTGGAATGGTATTGGAAAAAAAATATTTTCATTTAGGTGCAATCCCACAGGCGCAAAGCGCTCTTGGCAGCAGCTGAAAATGAAATATAAAAACATTACAATAGAGTCATTTAGCAGACGCTTTTATCCAAAGCAACTTACAAAGGTGATAGTTAACACTATGTGGGGATCGAACCCACAACACTGAACCCCAGCTGTCGGACACGCCATGTCCGACAGCTGCTTCAGGTTCAGCAGAGGGAGGAGACAGGGAGAAAGTCAGGGTTTGTTCAAGAAAACCTGGCGAGCAGGTTAGGTTCACAGAGTCAGTTACCATGGTAACTGATTCAGAGTTTGAGTTACCTCTCTTTCTGGAACGGAGAACCCAGAGTTTCCCTCATCTCAGGGTTAACAAACTCAGAGTTTTCACTAAACCCGCTTTCTGGAACGGACCCCAGGTGACTACATGAGGGAGCTGTTGTCACATCAGGTCGACTCCCTTTTTGCCTCTGTTATCCGATATGGCCAGAGCCTCACTTTTTTCCTAGGTAGCCTGACAACATACATATATATATATATGCTGGATGACTGTGGTGCACACCAGGAGAGAGAACATGTCTTGGTACTGCCTCCATCAGGTCTTGCTTCTGTGACGGCCCCAACTGAGGGCTCAGGGAAACCTTGCAGATTCAGGGTATGCCACTTTTTTCATTCACTAACTCACGTGGCTGAAACTCTGAGTTGGACACCTTTTGTTATAGATACTGTTAGGAAATATTTGTTGGTTGTGGTGATGATTGTAAGAAGACAGCTGCAACAAACTACGTCTCAGGATTCATTGAGTATTTAATACAGTTCAGTGCTGAAAGGAAGAGAGATCCGAGAGCATCACTGCCTACAAGGATACTCTATCCTTGTAGCAAATACAGTTAATTTATACTGTCTCATCCATGAGTTAATCAAGTTGAGTGGAAGTAATTCTGACTCACCTTTCTCTAGACCTGTGAACACCATTGTCTCTTGTGCTAATTTTCTATTGATTTGATTATAGGCACAAAAAGGCCTGTATTGTAAACGAGGCAACCAGGCGGCCTTAATCTATTGTTACATCACTCTAGTCTTCATCCATTGTATAATTTCCTTCAATACGCAGTTGAGCTTGCTGGGCCTGTTCCATGTGCTCTCTTAACCAGGATCCAGATCTGTGCCACCTGGTTCTGCATCTGGTCTACATACTCAATCACAAAATGGTGAGGAGAGGGCTGCTGCTCTTACCCTACCTTAGCGTTGTCTAATAGCCCCCTCGATCTTCTCCTGTGCAGTAGCTCAAACAGGGAGAAACCTGTAAAGGGGAACTTGGGGAACTTCTTGGACAGAGAACAACTGATCCCCAATTTTCCCATCTGTATCAATAATTTTCCTTAGTATGTGTTTCAGAGTCCTATTAAACCTTTGGACCAGTCCATCTGTCTGAGGGTGATACAGCCCCTGTAGTTCTGTCAGCTCCTTCTTGGTCTCCTCCCTGATCAAGGTTCTTCTTGCTGGTTGGTCAGTCTGGTTGGATGGCCAGCTCTAGGAAGACTCTGGCTTGTTACATATTTTTTCCATTTCCTAATGATGGCTATTGTGCTCTTGTAAATTCCCAACACTAGAAACTGTTTTCTACCTTGCCCAGATCTCTGCCTCCTCACAGTTCTGTCTCTGGATCCTACAGAGAGTTCCTTAATTTTTCATTAATTTGATATTGATATTATGGGTTGTGTGTAGATCAGTGAAAAGAAATCCTATTTTAATCCATTTTGAATAGCATGACAAAATATGGAAACATCAAGGGGGTTGAATACTTTCTGAAGGTAATGTATGTGATAATGTTAACATCAATGAATACCTAACAGGATAGGACTTTAGTCTAAATGGTTAATATTATAATATCTGTAAGTAGTTAATACTATAATAATGTTAACATCAGCAGAGATACAGTTCTGGCCAAGATAATTGGCATCTTTGCATTTTATGTAGATAATGTACAATATATTGAAATAATTGTAAATTGAAACAACTCTTCATACATTCATCTGTTTTATTTAACATCACATTACCAAACAATAAGAATACAAATATTTTAAAAAAATATGAATTTGAAAAGTGGCCATGATGATCCTTTTATAATGCTTAGTTTTATTGCCTTTGGCAATGATGACTGCTTCCAAACATTTCTTGTATCCATCAATAAGCTTCCTGCACCGTTGCTTCGGCGGCAGGTTCTCCCACTCTTCATCTACAACCTGCTCCAGTTCTTCAGTGTTTGAAGTATTCCTTTGACCAACTGCACATTTCCGGTCTCGCCATAGGTTCTCAATGGTATTGAGATCAGGACTCATCGCTGACCACTCCAGAACAGTCACGTTTGCCCTTAAGCCAAAGTGCTGATCTGCATTGCCAAAGAGGATTTAGGTGCATCAATCAATCTTTCAGAAGTGGGGTCTTCGTGGCCTTCTTGATTCAGTGTCCAAATGTATGGTACAGGCTGAAACCATTGTCCCAGACCTCTCCAGGTCAGCCTTGAGATCTTTGGATATCATGTGAGGTGTTTTGCACCAACTTTCGACAACATTTGAGATCAATTTTCCTTTTACCACCATGTCCTGGGAGATTCTTAATTCCATGAGCAGCAAACTTCTTAATAACATAGCAAACTGTGGAAACGGGAATACCAAGGTCTCTAGGGATGGCCTTATAGCCTTGCTCGTGTTTGGTGATGATAGTTTTAGTTTTTCTTACACCCTTAGACAGCTCTTTTCTCTTCACCATTTTCACAGATGACCAGGGAAGCAGAACAGGCTCTTTTATCACTTTAAAATGGATAATTGGTTAATTTATACCATGTGGGCACCTTCAACCTGTCGCAGGTGAGTTGAATTACACCGCAAGTGAGAATGTATTTCTTCCAACAACATTGATTTTGAATTGTGCTAAAGGGTGCCAGTAATCATGGACATGGCCACTTTTCAATTTTGAAACCATAAAAATATTTTCCAGAATTCTCATTGTTTGATCATGTGTTGT
Organism: Hoplostethus atlanticus; assembly: GCA_034670405.1. NCBI lineage: Eukaryota > Metazoa > Chordata > Actinopteri > Trachichthyiformes > Trachichthyidae > Hoplostethus > Hoplostethus atlanticus. The sequence continues at coordinate 520,420 of JAXDDX010000198.1, forward strand.
TGTAAATCCATAGATGAATGTGTGAAGACTGTTGTTTTAATATGAAATTATTATTTAAAATGCAAGGGTGCTAATAATCTTGACCATAATTGTACCATAATTGTACAGTAGGACATCAGTCTAGTTAATATTATTATAATGCTAACATCAGCAGAGCTATGGTAGGACTTCAGACTGAGTAATGAATATTTTGGTTCTCCATCAGAGTCCAGAGTGGACGGAGGAGGATCTCAGCCTGCTCAGTAGATTGATGGTTAAATTCCCTGGAGGAACACCAGGCCGATGGGATAAGATCGCCCACGAACTGGAAAGATCGGTGACTGACGTAAGTCTGGAGCAATGGAGGTGGTTCTGTCACTTTACTTAGCTCTTCTTCTTTTTTTCCCTCTTTTCTCTCTTACATGGTTGTTCGTGGTCACAGGAAGATGGTCATGAGTGCTGTGGCCTTTGACCTCCTCACTGTTGGTTGCTTGTGATGTTGGTGATCTAGGAATTTAAGTCATTGGAATTCTCCCTGGATAGGAGAGTCACAGAAATTACTAGAATTGAAACATAAATGATTCTATGAGTGTATATCAGAGCTGGATGTTTTGATCTAACAGCAGTATGGTACAGTTGTGAGAACAGTTTTGAATTACCTGCATTCCTGTATAAATGGCTCCTAAAATATAGACTGATCATCATCTACCGTAAGTCAAATAGATGAACACAATGTGATTTAACAAATTAGACAAAAACTTTGTACTTTGACATGTTTTTATTGAACATATTTTTCAAACATTCAGCTTGGATTGGAAAAAGTGTGTGAACCATGAAATTTAGGCCCTGTCACACATATATGGATATTTCTAAAAGAAAACTTTCCTCCACGTTTTCAAAACAATTCCTGTCCACACCAACAGTGTTTGAGAAAATGTCTCTGTCCACATGAGATCACAAAATTATTTAAAATGTTCACATAAGCATGCCAGACCAGTATGTGGCGATAATGTGTCATAAAACTTTGTCAAACACCACAGAAGAACATTAGGAGCATGCGTATTGAGCTTCTTCCTGAGCAGCCTGATCCAAAATGGACGTTTGCGGTGTACTTTGACACGCAGATGGAGAGGTGGATTAAGTCTATTTATATGCCTCCGCACAGCGGTGTAATGATGAAGTAAAGCTACAAACCTGTAGTCCGCCATCACTCGTAGGTTCCTGGCACATGCTCAATACATGATGTCAGTGTTTTCCAAAAGCTCTGTTTCACCGGTCCACATGAATACACAGAAAACAGTTTTGAAAAATCTCCACCCTAGAAGGCGTTTTCCAAAAGCTCCATTTCTAGTGACCTAAAATGCCGTTTTCATTGGATGGGAGGCCAAAACACAGAGAGAATACATTTTCAAAAATATTTAAAAAATAATAATAAATGTGTGGGCAAGGCCATAGTACCTGGAGGAACCTTCTTTAGCAGCAGTAACCTCAACCAAACATTTCCTGTAGTTACTGATCAGGCTAGGAGGTATTTTAGACCATTCCTCCTGACAGAACTGTTTCAATTCATTGATCTTGCATTAACGGCTTGCTTCAGGTCATGACACAACATTTCAATAGGGTTCAGGTCAGGACTCTGGCTTGGCCGTTCCAACATGTGAATGTTACTGTTGAAGTCATTCTGTTGTAGATTTGCTTTTGTGTTTGGGGTCATTGTCCTGCTGCATGACCCAACCTCTGTTAACCTTCAGATCATGGACCATTACCTGATACAATTTGAATTAATTGATCCCTCAATGGTTGAAACCACCCAGGTCCTGAGGCAGCAAAGCCCAAACCATAATACTCCTCCACAATGTTTCAGGTTGGGATGAGGTTTTGCTGTTGTTATCTTAGCGTTCTTCGTCACCTCCTTGACCATTATGCGTTGTGCTCTTGCTGTGATCTTTGCTGGACGTCCAGCAGCAGTGGACCTGAATGTTCTCCCTTTGTATCCAGTCTGTCTGACTGTGGACTGATGGAGGCACAAGTCTTTGGAAATGCTTTGTAGCTTTTCCAGCCTGATGAGCCTCAACAACTCTTCTCTAGAGGTCATCTGACGTTTCTTTTGACCGGGCAGATCCCACCTGTGAACAATATGTTCAATAAAAACATTTAAAACTATGTTTTTATGTTATTTTATGTTATGAACTCACCAGGCCCTGCTGGTGAGTTCCTGGAGGAGCTTGACACACTAGTTTCCCACTTCCCTGACGATGGCTCTGGACTCATCCTTCTCGGTGACTTCAACATCCAGACTGAGAAGCTTGACCTTCTTCTTTCGTTCCTCACCTCCTTCGACCTAGCCCTCTCCCCATCTCCTCCTACCCACAAGGCTGGCAACCAACTGGACCTAATCTTCACCAGACACTGTTCTACTGCCAACCTCTCCGTCACTCCTCTTCATCTCTCTGACCACTACTTCATGTCCTACACTCTCTCTCTCTCCTCTCCCCCCTCACATCCTCTCCCTACCCACATGGTTTCTTCTCGTCGCAATCTCCGCTCACTCTCTCCCACTGATCTTTCCTCTTCTGTTCTCTCTGCTCTCCCTGCCCCTGAATCTTTTTCTCTTCTTATCCCCTGATACTGCCACTGATCTTCTTCTCTCTACTCTGTCCTCTTCTCTGGACCATCTCTGTCCCCTCACCTCCAGGCCTGCCCGCCAAACTCCACCTGCCCCTTGGTTGTCGGACTCAGTGCGTACTGGGAGACGGAGCCTGAGAGTGGCTGAGCGCAAATTGAGAAATGGCAACCTCCCGGAGGACCTTCTTACCTTCCAATCTCTCCTTTCCACTTTTTCCTCCTCTCTATCTGCTGCTAAAGCTGCTTTCTTCTGCACTAAAATTCAAACTTCTGCTTCCAACCCTAAAAAACTCTTTGAAACCTTCTCATCCCTCCTCCAACCCCCACCCCCTCCTCCCACCTCCTCCCTCCGCCCTGACGACTTCGCCAACTTCTTTGACAAGAAGGTCAACGATATCCGATCCTCCTTCCCTCACCCCCCGGCTGGTGCCCTGCGCACCAACCACACCTATCTGCCTTCCACCCATCCCTCTCTACCACCCTCTCCACCTTTTCCCTCCCCACCTCCCTCCCTATCCCATTTTTCTCCCCTCTCCCCAGACGAGGTCCTTCACCTGGTTACATCTAGCCGCCCCACCACATGCTCCCTTGACCCGGTCCCATCCACTCTGCTTCAGTCTACTGCACCTGAACTCCTTCCCTTCCTGACCCACCTCATCAACACGTCTCTGGTGTCTGGATGCTTTCCCTCTGCTTTCAAGACTGCCAGAGTCACCCCCCTTCTGAAGAAACCAACACTTGACCCCTCTGAGGTCAAGAACTACAGACCGGTTTCCCTTCTACCCTTCCTATCAAAAACTCTTGAACGTGCTGTCTTCAATCAACTGTCCTTGTACCTCCACCAGAACAACCTCTTGGATCCCCACCAGTCTGGGTTCAAAGTGGGTCACTCGACTGAGACTGCCCTCCTGGCAGTGACGGAGTCGCTCCATGCCGCTAGAGCGAACTCTCTCTCCTCTGTCCTGATACTCCTGGACCTGTCTGCAGCATTTGACACGGTGAACCACCAGATCCTCTTCTCCACCCTTGAGGGGATGGGTGTCTCAGGCTCTGCACTCTCCATGTTTGCATCCTACCTAACGGATCGCTCCTACCAGGTGACGCTGAGAGGGTCTGTGTCAGAACCACGCAGGCTCACTACTGGGGTTCCGCAAGGCTCGGTTCTAGGTCCTCTTCTCTTTTCCCTCTACACAACATCTCTTGGTTCTGTTATCCATTCACACGACTTTTCCTACCACTGCTATGCAGATGACACCCAGCTGATCCTGTCATTTCCCCCCTCTGACACACAAGTGGAGGCACGCATTGCTGCATGTCTGGCAGACATCTCGGAGTGGATGTCGATGCACCACCTGAAGCTCAACCTGGACAAGACTGAGCTGATGTTCCTCCCGGGGAAGGGCTGTCCGCACCGAGACCTGGCCATCACCATTGATAATGCTGTGGTGACGTCAACTCGGACTGCGAGGAATCTGGGTGTGACCCTGGACGACCAACTGTCGTTCTCGGCAAACATCGCATCAGTGACACGCTCCTGCAGATTCCTCCTCTACAACATCAGGAGGATTCGCCCCTTCCTCACTGACAAGGCAGCGCAAGTGCTCATCCAGGCTCTTGTCATCTCCCGCCTGGACTACTGCAACTCCCTCCTTACTAGTGCCCCGGCGTTTGCCATCAGACCTCTGGAGCTTGTTCAGAAAGCTGCAGCTCGTCTGGTGTTCAACCGCCCCAAGTTCTCCCATACAACTACCCTTCTCCGTTCTCTACACTGGCTCCCTGTAGCAGCTCGCATCCAGTTCAAGACCCTGGTGCTAGCCTATAGGGCAGTGAAAGGAACAGCTCCTTCTTACCTCCAGGCTATGGTCAAGCCTTACACCCCCGCCCGACCACTTTGCTCTGCTGCCTCGAGGCGACGGGTTGCCCCGTCGCTCAGAGGTCCCTGCGGCCGATCTACACGGTCACGGCTCTTCTCTGTCCTGGCCCCGCAGTGGTGGAATGAACTCCCCACTGATGTCAGGACAGCAGAGTCGCTGCCCATCTTTCGCCGCAGGCTGAAAACCCACCTCTTCAGGAAACACTACCCTGACCCTTCCTCTTAGCCATGCCTATTTGTCGTCAATTATGTGTCTGAGCTCTTGTTTATTGGCTCTTGTTCATTTGATACACTTATTTGTCTTAGCTCTTGTTTATTTGATTCTCTTATTTGTCTCATTTGTTTAAGATAAAGTAGGTTGCTAACTTATTGCACTCTTACCTTAACACTAGTTATGCTCTTAGTTGCTTGTTTAGGAAGGAAATGCACTTACGATTTCTGGTGACTAGTAGTTTTCTTGCCTACCTATGTTGAATGCACTCATTGTAAGTCGCTTTGGATAAAAGCGTCTGCTAAATGACTGTAATGTAATGTAATGTAATAAATGTGTTTATCTGTTGTTTTAACTTAGATGAAGATCAAACTATATTTTAGAAGCGATTTATGCAGGTAATTCAAAAGGGCTCACAAACTTTTACTCACAACTGTACATAAAGTGACTTTTATGTATCTAACTTTAAACCAGCTTTCCTGGCATGTCAATAAATATTTGAGTTTAACCAAAAGTCACAAGCAGCCAGTCCTTTGTATTTGGATTTCCTAGAATATACCAAGCCACAACAACTGGAGAGGTAGTATGAGCAGTGAATTATAGATCAATAATCCAGTTTGCTTTCAGGGCAGTACGTATGAAAACAGAAACATTGCGTTGAACAGACATTGAAACAACTGCAGTAAAATGTGAACCAAAACAAGGATGTTCTTCCAACAGCTGAGGTGAAAGCATGTTATTCCTTACAGGTCAAACCTGCTGAGTCTGTTCATTTCCACTATAAACCAATTTTGTTATAGTTTGAAACATGTTGGTGTTATTGTGTTAAATCCTCTGAAGCTCAGAAGGACACTAAAGTTTTTGTGTTAAATCATCTGAAGCTCAGAAGGACACTAATGTTTTCTCCGTTCACAGGTGACGACAAAAGTGAAACAAGTTAAAGAGAGTGTGAGCAATACTTCAGGTAAACAGAATCTGACCACTGGTTCAACTGGTTTCTTTAATATTAGTCTACTGGTTCTACTGGTTTCTTTAATGTTAGTCTACACATTCAACATTCAGCTGTCTACAGTACTGTATCTACTGTACTTCTACTGTAGCTGTGAGGCATCTACTGTACTTCTACTGTAGTTGTGGGGTATCTACTGTACTTCTACTGTAGCTGTGAGGCATCTACTGTACTTCTACTGTAGTTGTGGGGTATCTACTGTACTTCTACTGTAGCTGTGAGGCATCTACTGTACTTCAACTGTAGCGGTGGGGTATCTACTGTACTTCTACTGTAGCTGTGAGGCATCTACTGTACTTATACTGTAGTTGTGGGGTATTTACTGTACTTCTACTGTAGCTGTGAGGCATCTACTGTACTTCTACTGTAGCGGTGGGGTATCTACTGTACTTCTACTGTAGCTGTGAGGCATCTACTGTACTTCTACTGTAGTTGTGGGGTATTTACTGTACTTCTACTGTAGCTGTGAGGCATCTACTGTACTTCTACTGTAGTTGTGGGGTATCTACTGTACTTCTGTAGCGGTGAGGTATTTACTGTACTTCTACTGTAGCTGTGAGGCATCTACTGTACTTCTACTGTAGTTGTGGGGTATTTACTGTACTTCTACTGTAGCTGTGAGGCATCTACTGTACTTCTACTGTAGCGGTGGGGTATCTACTGTACTTCTACTGTAGCTGTGGGGTATCTATTGTACTTCTACTGTAGCTGTGGGCTGTCTACTGTAGCTCTACTGTATCTGTGAGGTATCTACTCTACGTCATCTGTAGCTGTGATGTGTTTGCTGTACTTCTGGTGTAGACACACATGTCTACTGTACTTTTGAGGTGTCAACTATAGCTCTACTGTAACTAGGAGGTTCTACTGTAGCTAGGATGTTCTGCTGTAGCTCTACTATAACTAGGAGGTTGTATAGAAATTAGGAGGTTCTACTGTAGCTCTACTGTAACTAGATTATAGATTAGATTACAGTCATTTAGCAGACGCTTTTATCCAAAGCGACTTACAATAAGTCCATTCAACATAGGTAGAGAACTACTAGTCACTAGAAATCGTAAGTGCATTTCCTTCCTAAACATCATCTAAGAGCAGAACCAGTGCTGAGGGAAAGGTGCAATAAGTTAGCTACCTACTCTTTATTTAAACAAATGAGACAAATAATTGAATCAAATAAACAAGAGCGAAGACAAATAATTGAACTAGCAGGTTATGTTGTAACTAGGTGGTTCTGCTATAGTTCTCCATGGTCTTCTTTCTTTGCTGATCCAGGTTTGGTCAAGCTGTCGGAGCTGAAGGGAAGTTCTCCATCTTCTCCATCACTTCCAGACAGTCTGATGACTCAAAGAGAGGTGAGGAGGGAAGAGGATGAGGAACAGGAGGAGGAGGAGGAGGAGGAGGAGGAGGAGATGGAAGGAGGTCAGGGCCTCAGGAGGAGATACAGGAAGACAGCAGGAGACGGAGGTGAGGTCAGGGTCAAAGGGCGGAGGCAGAGGGACTTTGGCCCGTCGGTGGTGGAGGAGGTGGAGGAGGAGCAACAGCAAGCCAGAGAGAAACCTGGTTCCTCTGACAGCGTCTGGACTCAGAACCAACAGAAGCTCCTGGAGCTTGCCCTGCAGCAGTTCCCCCGTGGAACCGCAGAGCGCTGGGACCGCATCGCCAAGGTGGTTCCTGGAAAGAGCAAGGTGACCAGTCTACATATTGTTACCAGTCTACACTATATGGCCAAAGGTCAGTGGACACCTGACCGTCACTCCTATATGAGCTTGCTGGACATCCCATTCTAAAACCATGGGCATTAATATGGAGTTGGACCCCCCCCCCACTCTTCTGGAAGGCTTTCCACAAGCTGTTGGAGTGTCTGTGGGGATTAGTGCCCATTCAGCCAAAAGAGCATTAGTGAGGTCAGGCAGTGATGTTGGACGAGAAGGCCTGGCTCGCAATCGGCGTTCTGATTCCTTCCAAAGGTTCAATGGGGTTGAGGTCAGGGCTCTGCAGGCCAATCCAGTTCCTCCACACCAAACTGGTCTAACCATGTCTTTATGGACCTCGCTTTGTGCACAGGGGCTCAGTCATGCTGGAACAGCAAAGGGCCTTCCCCAAACTGTTGCCACAAAGTTGGAAGCGCCCAATTGGCTAAAATGTCTTGGTATCCTGTAGCATTAAGATTGCCCAAACCCTGAAACAGCCCCAGACCATTATCCCTCCTCCACCAATTAGTAGGGGTGTCCACTGACTTTTGGCCATATAGACCCTTTTAGCGCCTACGTCACAATTACGTCACGGTGTTAGCTGGAGGCAAAACAAAGCAAAATTGGAGGCATCACCTCACCTCAGAGCAGCAGAGTAAGAGGCTACCGTTCACCGAAAATGTCATCTTGCTGTGTTGTTGGATGCCAGAATCGAAGGAGAGGCTCCAACTTGAAATTTTATCGTATAATAGCTGCCACTGCCAGTAAAAAAAATCGAAGACAACTATGGTTAAACGCGATAAAACAAAAGGATTGGACTGAGGCGATCATCAAAAATGCTCGTGTTTGCAGCGCACACTTCATAGGTTAAATAAAGTATTGTCTGTTTTAGGTATGGATATGTGTCTAAAGATTTGTCATGCCCACCTAATCACAAATTGGGGAACTAGGAGGAATAACGTTAGGTGATTTCTCTCGTAACTCTCTTAGCGCATTAGCTAACTTTTAGTTGTAACGTTATGTGTGTCAGGTGTGTGTGTGTGTGTGTGTGCTCGGATCGCACGACACAAAACTCATCTGGTAAATCTTTGTATTTTAAGTCTTGTACATGACCATTCAGGACATAGTTATAGGCATCTAAAGATTTATACGCCCTCAGTTTCTCTTTACTATACACGCTTGGTTTCTCTATCAGGTAGGTGTAAATGTCTGGCCATTCCACAGTAGGTAGTCCTGTCAGATCGTCGGGTCGGCCAGTCTGGTCCCGTTGGTTAATGTTAACTTGTTCAAGTAACACTTGCAGTCCTGGAGAGTGAGTGACCGTAAATATTCAGATATAGCGTTATTTTCTTCAGCCATGTTAAAAACAAGCCAACGAAACTTGCTAGCCAGCGTTGTTGACTAACGTGTTCCGGCCGGGTTCTGCCTCCACCTAAGCTCCGCCCACAAAAAAACATCATCATGTTTACTAACTGAAAAGGGGTCTATAGTGTATCTACCATTACCAGTCAGTCTAGTCAAGCACTGGGACCGCACGGCCAAGGTGGTTCCTGGAAAGACCAGTCTACATAGCAGACTACCAGTCTGTACCATCATTTGGTTTAATGTGATGTCATCAATCATTTAGTCAGTGTAGATTTAACTTTTCACATGGTAGACATCATATTGGACTGTAGTCTAATATACTTTCAGAGTTTACTATTTAGAGCCCTTATACCTCATCTAACCTTAATTGTATTTATTCATTATAACCTGATAGACCTTAGACCTGATTTTAGCCATTTCTAACTCTTGTTTCTCCTGTTCTCTCATTTCCAACAGGAGGAGTGTATGATCCGTTACAAACTGTTAGCGGAATTGGTGCAGAAAAGAAAGCAGTCCAAGAGCTGATTGCTGTTATGAAGATGGAAGGTCAAACTGTTGCAACCTCTTCCTCAACCACCAACCCTAAGATCACTGATCTCGTCGTTTGGATGTGTGTTAAAGCAGATTACATGTTTTTCGAATGCTCACACACTCCATATGAAGAGAGGGGGGGGGGGGTTCTATGGGGCTGTTTGGTTTTTATCTTCCTGTCTTGTGCCAGTTGTAAAATCACTGCACGCCTGGTCAGGTGAATTTTTCTAATAAAAATAAATTGTTAAAGTAAGACGGCTCAGTTCACTTCAAAAGGTGGAAGGTCAACAGGAGGAACGAAAACCAACCTGACCTCTGGAGAAGCAGCTCCAGTTCATTGCTTCTTGTGCCTTAGCTAAAGCCAGCTATCCAATCACTGTTAGATGTTTGGCTTAAACTTTAGCTTGGTTATTTCATCTACAAATCACTTCTGTTAAAATGATGAATAAACAATTTTATTTATTTCCTTGATTTTGTCTTTTATACATCTTCAAGTGTTGTTTTGCTCTAATAGAGTATTGCTTGAGTCTTACTGAGAACATAAAACAATGTTGTATTGTTGTAGCTGTTTTTGGCGTAAGTATTTAAAACGATCAACGGTATTGTTATTTTACATATGCAACCTGACTTGTTGGCAGGTCGTGTAAGGTTTTTATGTTCTTACCTTCATTGGTTCCTTCACATGCTGGGGTCTAGCCTCTTATGAAGAAACTCACTTTAGATCCTCTTCTTAGCAATGTTAGACCTATTTAGAAACTGTTCTTTTAATTACAGTTTTAGAGAAAGTAGTTTCCTCTTGGCTAATTGTTTTTATGAAGAATAGCAACATATTTGAGAAATTCCAATCCGGTTTTAGACCCTTCCACAGCACGACGACTGCTCTTCTTAAAGTCACTATTGATCTACCACTTACTGCCAATGCTGGTGATTGCTGTATTTTAATCCTTATTGAGCTCAGTGCTGCCTTTGTTACAGTTGAGCTCACTATTTTACTTGACCACCTCAAAAAATGGGTGGGCACCACAGGCACCATTCTCAGGTTGTTCTGCTCGTACCTTATGGCAGGTCTTTTTCAGTCATCTTGCATCTGGTGTCCCTCAGGGTTCGATTCTAGGTCCCTTCCTGTTCTCTATGTGCTTCCTTTAGGTCACATCATTTGCAAACACTTTGAAAATGCCTTTATATTCTTTTGTTTAGATTATTGCAGTTATCTACTCCTGTCTCAGTGAGAAATCTCTCTGATCTCCAGTTAGTACAGAATGCAGCAGCAAGGCCTTTAACTAAATATAAGAGACATGACCATATTAGCCCTATTTTAGCCTTGCTACGCTGGTTGCCAGTGAATTTTAGAATTCATTTTCAGATTTTATTGATAACCTTCAAGGGTCATGTTGGACAAGCACCTACACTATATGGCCAAAGGTCAGTGGACACCTGACCGTCACTCCTATATGAACTTGCTGGACATCCCATTCTAAAACCATGGGCATCAATATGGAGTTGGACCCTTTGCAGCTATAACAGCCGCCACTCTTCTGGAAGGCTTTCCACAAGCTGTTGGAGTGTCTGTGGGGATTTGTGCCCATTCAGCCAAAAGAGCATTAGTGAGGTCAGGCAGTGATGTTGGACGAGAAGGCCTGGCTCGCAATCGGCGTTCTGATTCCTCCCAAAGGTTCAATGGGGTTGAGGTCAGGGCTCTGCAGGCCAATCCAGTTCCTCCACACCAAACTGGTCTAACCATGTCTTTATGGACCTCGCTTTGTGCACAGGGGCTCAGTCATGCTGGAACAGCAAAGGGTCTTCCCCAAACTGTTGCCACAAAGTTGGAAGCGCCCAATTGGCTAAAATGTCTTGGTATCCTGTAGCATTAAGATTACCTTCACTGGAACTAAGGGGCCAAACCCAAACCCTGAAGAACACCTGAACTCAACAACTAGTAGGGGGTCCACTGACCTTTGGCCATATAGTGTAGCTACATCTCTGACCTCTCCCCTATCTCAGTAAGGAGGTCAGACTGGCATCTTCAGTGTCTTCTTTTAAATCACTTTTAAAAACTTTTAAAAAATTGTATAACTTTTATTCATTTTGTCACTGCTGTTTTTAGGTTAGGTTGTTTTTGTTTTCCTCTGCTGTGTTTTGTAACTTTAAATAAAGTGTACTACCATTATGATTATTATTATTGGTTAAAAGATCATGTTTATTATACTTAAATGTGACTTAAAAAAAACAAGCAGAAAGTGGATTTAATCTGTATGTAGCCTGGAAACACAGAAGCCATGCCATCCTAATAAATCCTGGACTGTTTCTTGTGATTTATAACAAATGTGTACTGGCAGTGTCTGCAGCATTTTATACCAGTAAAAATAATAAAATTCACATTTTAATATGCATGCACAGTGTACACCTTTGGTGTGGATGATGGATGGTTTTTGGGCCAGGACTGGTAGAAATATCTTGTATGTTTATATCTTGTGTGTATCTTTGGTGTCTGGTGTTCTTCCAGGAACCAAACAACATGCTGCTAAATCACTGCAGGAAAACATAAACATGGAAAACAGGCTGAAGGTGAAACTCAGTCTAGTTGCTATTAACGCCGTTTCACCTGAATGAAATGCATAGTAATAATGGTGTAGACCTCCATCAGGACTGTAGTTCCCATAGTAATAATGGTGTAGACCTCCATCAGGACTGTAGTTTCCATAGTAATAATGGTGTAGACCTCCATCAGGGCTGTAGTTTCCATAGTAATAATGGTGTAGACCTCCATCAGGACTGTAGTTTCCATAGTAATAATGGTGTAAATCTCCATCAGGACTGTAGTTTCCATAGTAATAATGGTGTAGACCTCCATCAGGACTGTAGTTTCCATAGTAATAATGGTGTAGACCTCCATCAGGGCTGTAGTTTCCATAGTAATAATGGTGTAGACCTCCATCAGGACTGTACATGCTGTAGTTCCCATAGTTTCCTGCAGGTGCAACCAGCCATAGCGATCCCATTAAGTGACATGGCTTTCTCATGGGAGGTTTCCATTAATTGAAATGCTTCTCTCTGGTTTGTAGTCAGATGGTTTGTCAGTTTCTTCTACTTCTATGTGTTTGACAGCTGTCCTACCCTTTCCTGAATGGTCCAGATGCAGTAAACTCCGCCTTCTGCTACTCCAATTAGACCACATGAGATCATATTCTTCCTGTCTAACTCTGTTCCAAGGGCTCTGCTGGTGCTTTCTTCCACACCATTAAATGTGTGGCAAGATGGGCTTATATTGAATTTATAAAAATAAGAAGTTAGCATGAAAAATTTTTCTATATACAGACTAGTACTTTTACTTGAAATGAGTGTTGAGCTGTGGATTCAAACTGAAAAAATCAATGTAAAGATGATCAATAATATAAATATGATAAATATAGCCAAACAGACAAAACAAAAACAATATTCAGAATTGAAATGGCAGTCTTCCCCATATGCCACATGGAGTATACTGTGTATATATATATATACGTGTGTGTATGTGTGTGTGTGTGTGTGTGTGTGTTTAGTAATGTGATATAGTTTGGTTATATTGGCTATTCTACACTGTGATATCAATATTGCTGTTCACAGGACTGATGCCTGTTCAATAAAATGATTCATATTAACATCAAATATGAAATGTCAATGTGTTTATCATGACATGCAACTGATGCATAGTGTACATTCATATATGATTCTATTATTCAAATTGTAAATGTGTCATTTGGTCAAGCAGCATGTTGTTAAAGTGTTTTATTTGGACTGTAGCCTGAATAATATATATATATATATTTTAATACATATTAGTTCACTTCTGTTTCACTCTATTCTACTTTTGGGCTGGGCCATAGCCACAGCAACATACAGTACATTGTTTTTTTTATAAGCCTATCTATTAAAAAAATGACACTTCTGATGAAGTACAGAAGTGAAGTGAATAGAAAGTAAAACATCATCATCATGCAGTCAATACACATTAGGGAACACTAAATACAACCAGTTGCCTGCAGGGGGCGCTGCTGTCCCTTCAGTCCATTAAAGTCACAGAAGAAGAAGCAGCAGCTGACAGTAGTTGGACAGTAGTTAGCCTTCGCTAGCTAGTTAGCTGTTGGAAACAAAACGCAGAGAAAACTTCACATTTTACGCTTTTCGTAAGTGCTTGTGCTGTTTTGAATGCTTTATTTGTTTTGAATGATGGGGAATACGCACTGATAACATTTAATATATTTATCAGGCATTAAACTAACGTTATCTTTCATATGAAAATGCTAGTCTATCAGGTCTAGCAAGTTAGAACGATATAAAGAAGACATGTCACTACAATTAAGACGATGTCAGCTGGTAACGGTTGTCACATACTCCCGCCAACATCATAAGAGATTCAACTATGAAAGGGTTTTATTTTGTCACTGGGGTCTGTTTGCAAGCAGCATGACAGTCGGTGCGTAACAGATGTGACTTGTTTCAGTCAGGTTTCATTTACGTCTCCTGAACGTCCGTTTTCATTCCTAGACCTAATCCCTGAATATGTCATTTCTGTTCAGAGAGAATGTGCCAGCCATGCAGTCCATGCTGCAGGAGCGGATCAGTGCTGCCCAGGATCTACTGGATCGGGTGGACCAGCTTTGCCAGCGGCAACCCCAGGGCGTGGAGGGGAAAGCCAAACTTTGTAGCAAGTTGCGAGCTGAGCTCAAGTTCCTGACTAAAGTGGAGGCTGGCAAGGTGCTGATCAAAGAGTCGCACCTGCAGAGCACTAACCTCACCCACCTCAAAGCCATTGTGGAGTCGGCAGAAAGCCTGGAAAATGTGGTTAGCGTGCTCCATGTCTTTGCCTACGAGGATGCTGGCCATGCCAAGCAGTCATTGGTGGTAGACGTCGTGGCTAACGGAGGTCACACCTGGGTCAAGGCTATTGGTCGGAAGGCAGAGGCCCTGCATAATATCTGGCAGGGCAGAGGCCAGTATGGCGATAAGAGCATTATCAGCCAGGCTGAGGACTTCATCCAAGCTAGCCGGCAGCAGCCCGTCCAGTACAGCAACCCCCACATCATCTTTGCCTTCTACAACGGCGTGTCCAGCCCCATGGCCGATCACCTCAGAGACATGGGCATCTCTGTACGTGGAGACATAGTCGCAGTCAACAATATGGTCAGAGAGGAGGGTGGCAGTGATGAGGAGGAAGAGGTTGGAAGTTGTGAAGAGGAGGAGCAAGGAACAGAGAGAGAAGTGATGGACAATGATGGCGACGTTATTGATGATGATGATGACGATGATGAAGAAGATGAGTTGGAACTGAGCCACACCAGAGTGGACAGGGACACTGTCGTTGCCAGCCTGGCCTTCCCCACGCAGGTGAAGGTGGATGTTTGTAGCCGTGCCAACCTGGACATCACCACCCTCATCACCTATGTGTCATCGCTGAGCCACGGCCGATGCCACTTCACCTTCAGAGAGCAGGTTCTGACGGAGCAGGCTGCCCAGGAGCGACAGGAGAAGGTCCTGCCTCGGCTGGAGGAATTCATGCAGGGGAAGGAGCTGTTTGCCTGCCGCTCGGCCATCAATGACTTCCAGGTCATCCTGGAGACACTGGGCGGGCCTGGAGAGAAGGCTCGAGCCCAGGAGCTGCTGGCCCGGGTCCGGGTGGTGGACGACCAACCCTCAGAGCGAACCCAGCGCCTCACCACCAGCTCCAAGGTCAACCGCCGATCTCTGATGATATTTGGTACAGGTGACTCCCTGCGGGCTGTTACCATGACAGCCAACAGTGGCTTTGTCAGGGCAGCAGCCAATCAGGGTGTCCGATACAGTGTGTTTATTCATCAGCCCAGAGCACTGACTGAAGGAAAAGAGTGGAGGGCGACCCCCATCTGACAATATGAGAGAGAGAGAGAGGCCACTGTGGAGGGGGGGGACCAACCCCCCCCCCATACTGGGCATACTAATAATACGTCCTTTTGTTGGGTTCTCAGCAAAAAATAATATTGGGTGATGAATCTGTTCAGGCATAATATGATTGGATAAGAGTCTTCAATGTACAATAAAGCATTCAAGTGATTGCCAGTTACGATTCTTTATTGAAATTGACGTAGATGTTGAATATATAGTTGATTAATTAATCCTTTCTGTTCATCTCATCTGTTCCTCTCACCCCCACCACCAGGGGGCAGTTTGCCATACTGGGAATTAACACAGGTGAAGACTGAAGTTCAATTTAACATACAGCTATAAAATGGCTTTTAGAGAAACTGGTTTACTGTAATAACATGAGAAGATGTTCACTTCCATCTCCACATTAATGAATAAACCGAACAGAGAAGGCATCATCTCTAGTAACTTCACTGGTTGAGGGACAGACCGCTTCAGCTAGCCTGCTATCCGAACACGGTTAGCCATGCTAACAGCGCTAACAACGCTTAACGTTCGTCTCTCTCCTGCCAAATGACCAATCTTTGGATCAAGCTTGCTACTGCTGTTAGCTCGGGTTAAGTTGGCACCGTCACTGTTTGTGCTACGTCAGTAGTAGTAGTTTTACTTAGTTATCTCCAAAGTTAAATCGCTAACTTGTTACTGAGGATAACATTAGCTGCACCAAGCTAGGAACGGCTCTCCACACCAACACAACGAAGTCTCTTTTCGGTGAGTTGGTCGATTCACGATAAATGGAGAATACTGTTAATTCTGTACTGCATAGTGCTGATCCGTGCTTGGTGGCTATGCTAGCTGGTAGCCTTCGCTAACCAGTTAGCTATGTTGAAAACTGTTAGACCAATCGGTATATAGTTGATCATAACTTAATGTGTTCACTATCGATCGCTGCAGGACGTTTATTGACATAGTTATTGTACTTTCCATAACCAGTCAGTTTACCACACACACACCATCCAGGGTATAATTGATTATATATCTTGACGTTACCGTTGAGAATTGAACCACATTATCACAACAGGTACAACACAGCATCAAAGAGCTCACTATTAATACTTTCCATCAAACGTCAATCCGAATTAATCCGCTTTATTCTGGCCATGATGGAGGTTTACTGTGATCAAGCCTGTTCCCTCCGTAGGGACTCGCTGACCTGACCACTAGATAAAACTCTTCTGTGTTCCTAGTCTTCAGTGATGTAGTGGCTAAACTGACAAGGTGTATATGACCTGTTTATATTCTACAGTCCACAGCTTGACTGTTGTGCTTTGTGTGTGTGTGGGGTGGGGGTGGTCATGTGACTGGTCATGTGACTGGGGGGTCATGTGACTGGGGTGGTCATGTGACTGGTGGTGTCATCCTCCCTGGCTTTAGAAAAGCCTGATTGTACTCTGGTGTCAACCATCACATGAACACAGAGAACCAGATAACTACAGCTGTTTGTTTTCAGGTGACATCTGGTGACGATCACAGATCTCTGCTCCTTCACATCAGATAGTCCAGCCTGTTGACGTTTCATGTGAAATGGTGTCGGTAAAAGCCGCCACCTGTATGGGTCATTAAAAGGACACCTTGTATCGTCAGTCATCATAGTAGATGCTATTGGACGGTTCTGTTTCTGTCTACTCGTTCTGTTTGAAACTCCAAATTGATTTTGAACTCAAACCTGATGTGTTCCTTTAAGCTGCTGAGTGTCTTATTTCTACCTGTTTCCACTACCTACCCCACCTCCTTCCTTCCACCCATCTTTCTTTCATCTTTCTTCTCTTCCTCTCTCAACTAGTCATGGCTGTCAGCAAGGCCAAAGGTCAGAGTTCTCTGGCGCTTCATAAGGTCATAATGGTCGGCAGCGGTGGCGTGGGCAAGTCGGCTCTCACCCTCCAGTTCATGTATGACGAGGTGAGACCAAAAGGTCAAGGTCCTGTCTCCTATCCAGTGTATATGTTACGATATATATATATGTGTGTGTATATACGGTAAATGTTTAGAATTGTACACGTTTACCGGTAAATGTATACATTTACCAAGTTCCCACTTTTACCGTAAGGTCCTGTCTCCTATCCAGTAGGTGGGATGGTGATGGGATGGTACAGACCACTGGGTCATCATACTGGGGTGGTCCAGTACACTGGTAGATATAAGGTCCTGTCTCCTGGTGTTTATGTTACGGTAAATGTGAGAAAGTGGTAAATGCGCACATTACCTGCTCTGCATTTCTCTACCAGTGGGGCGGTAAATGTGCACATTTCCCAAGGTAACTCTGGTAAATGTGCACATTTCCCTGTCACTACTACTAGTCCCAGTAGTGAGGCTCGGTCCTGTGCCTGTGTTTTGTTGTGGGTACGGCATACCACGTGGCCAAAATACCTCTTGGGAGATTCATCCATGAACACAACAGGCGGACGAGGATCCAGAGTCAGTTAATACAAATGACTAATGCTACTATTGGTTGCCAATAATAACGGAGGACTAACAGTGTTAAGATCGAGCACCTGCACATCCAGAAGTTCACACAAGGTCACTGTGGTGCTCATCAATGTATCAAGAAGATCAGGGGCCGTATTCAACTTGTTGATAAGGCTATTGATAACCTGTTAATAAGCCTATTGATAACCTGTTAATAATGTTCTACTACAACAGTAAATACTTTTCGGTCGATATCAATACAATACACTTTATTGTCCCCGTGGGGAAATTTGTCTTGGACTCAAGTGTTTGCGCACATATAACTGCCTCCATAATAAAAACAAACAACATATAACAAAGCAGCACATACTGTAGTAAATCAACACCAATTCTACATATTGCACATTCCACGTATTGCAGTCCATGGAGTCCAATTCCATATCAGTGGCTCATACAAGGTCCTGTTACTGTAACACATACAAGGTCCTGTCTCCTGTCCGGTGTGCCTAAGGTCTGCTTGTTGTGTTGTCAGTTTGTGGAGGACTACGAGCCCACCAAGGCAGACAGCTACAGGAAGAAGGTGGTCCTGGATGGAGAGGAGGTCCAGATTGACATCCTGGACACAGCAGGTCAGGAGGACTACGCTGCTATCAGAGATAACTACTTCCGCAGTGGAGAAGGTTTCCTCTGTGTCTTCTCCATCACCGAGCTGGAGTCGTTTGCTGCCACAGCCGACTTCAGGTAGCTGCTAGCATAGAGCTAACCCAGTATCCCAGTGGACTGTACCATCCCAGTATAACCCAGTGGACTGTACCATCCCAGTATGATAACCCAGTGGACTGTACCATCCCAGTATAACCCAGTGGACTGTACCATCCCAGTATGATAACCCGGTGGACTGTACCATCCCAGTATGATAACCCGGTGGACTGTACCATCCCAGTATAACCCAGTGGACTGTACCATCCCAGTATGATAACCCAGTGGACTGTACCGCCCCATTATGATAACCCGGTGGACTGTACCATCCCAGTATGATAACCCGGTGGACTGTACCATCCCAGTATAACCCAGTGGACTGTACCATCCCAGTATGATAACCCAGTGGACTGTACCGCCCCATTATGATAACCCGGTGGACTGTACCATCCCAGTATGATAACCCGGTGGACTGTACCATCCCAGTATAACCCAGTGGACTGTACCGCCCCAGTATGATAACCCGGTGGACTGCACCATCCCAGTATGATAACCCGGTGGACTGTACCATCCCAGTATAACCCAGTGGACTGTACCATCCCAGTATGATAACCCAGTGGACTGTACCGCCCCATTATGATAACCCAGTGGACTGTACCATCCCAGTATGATAACCCAGTGGACTGTACCGCCCCATTATGATAACCCGGTGGACTGTACCATCCCAGTATGATAACCCGGTGGACTGTACCATCCCAGTATAACCCAGTGGACTGTACCATCCCAGTATGATAACCCGGTGGACTGTACCATCCCAGTATGATAACCCAGTGGACTGTACCATCCCAGTATAACCCAGTGGACTGTACCATCCCAGTATGATAACCCAGTGTGATATAGCAGGCTAACTGAGCTGCTGCTCCTCAGGGAGCAGATCCTGCGGGTGAAGGAGGAGGAGAACGTTCCATTCCTTCTGGTGGGGAACAAGTCAGACCTGGAGGAACGTCGGCAGGTGAGCGAGGAGGAGGCCAAGGCTCGAGGGGAGCAGTGGGGAGTCGGCTACGTGGAGACGTCGGCTAAGACCAGGGCTAATGTGGACAAGGTATGGACACCCATTTACAGATGTTTAAGACCAGCGCCAACGTGGTTGTTTATCTGGTGTAGATGTAGGTGTATGTGGTAGGTAGTAGTGCTGCACGATTTGGTGAAAAAGTCATATTGCGATTTGCAATTGCGATATAATAAACAAATGGTATGATGCACAAATGCACAGATTACTGATAATTTTGAAATGTGTATTTCTCAACTCAAACATACAAACTTAAACTAGCATAAAAAATACAAAAACAAAAATTTGTACAGTAGTTTTCAAAATAACTTAATATTTTACAAAATTAAATAAATAACATAACAAAAAATATTTTTCAAAATAAAGGCATTTCTGCAAACTTGTTTCTCAATAGTACAACTAAATAAATAACTAATAACTAAATAAAATAAAATACAAATGTTCATTCAAATAAGACATTTTGAATGCCCAAACAAACAAGGACATTTAAGCAGGGTGTAACATAAAAATTAGTTAAGTTACAAAATGGGGCATACTTTGTACAACCTCTTCTAAAAATGAAACTGATGAAAAATGATTCAGGCTACATCCACACTAATACGTAGGATCTCCGTTCACAGAAGCGTTTCAGCACCGCTTCAGAAATTATCTCCGTCAATGCTACTACGCCTGAAAACCATTCACCTACACTGGGCATGCGCGTGCCGGTGTAAACAGGAAGCAGATTGTCTGCTCTGCTGTTGCTTAAAAGCAGGTCCTGACAGTCGAGTAGAATGTTTTTCTCAATGCAGTTCACTCATATGAGCTGACAGAAATACACTGTAGGAATCGTTAGGGAGATTCGTCCGTCACCCGTACACGCCCCCAAAAAAACTCTTTGGATCGGGACAAGTCACCCAAATTGAAAGTGACATTCGCCGAAAAGCGAGTTGTTTGCGACCCTGGATACAACTATGTAGTATTGCCGCGTGATGTAGCGACTTTCACTTTGCATGTTTTACACAGTACGTCTTTCTGCTCAATGTCGCTGAGCTTGAATCCAAAATATCGCCATATAACATTTGTCGCGTTTGTTTTGCCCACCAGTTCAGCGTCAACCTACTCGTTGTTATCCATTCCACCTGGTCTGACTCTGCACCACACCGGATAGTCATGTGACCATGCACACACGCTTCACTGCCTGAACAGAGACTGATTGGTCATCTCTTTATTATGGGCGTAGCAGACTGCACACAAACAGAGAATAGGTTGTCACGTTCACACACACATTTTTTATTTAATTAAATCGCAGCCTTTTGCGGTTATATAATCGCACAGGTTGACATCGCGATTGCGATTAGATTAATCGTGCAGCACTAGTAGGTAGGTAGGTGTATTCCATTTTTCATCTTCGTTCTTTCATAAAAATACTATTTTCTATAATTGGCTGACAATTCATAACCATTATGATCTTGAGTCTGTCTGTATTTTTCATTGAGACAGCGTCAAAGCTGCTCTCTCTACCGTAATGACACCATTAGTGTGTCCGGCTAGACCAAACTGCCATCAGTGTCTTTGTGCCTGATGACTTGGAGACTCAGATCCACCTGCCAGATGGATCTTGGTTTGTCGGCCAGTTTGGATCTTGTTGTAATCAGACTCAATAAAGCCGACTCGTTGATGTTGTGTTACAATGCAGCCTACTTTTCTTAACCAGACCCTGGTGCCTCCAGCCAACAGGGTGAGGTTCCACAACAGCCATTACTCACGGCTACAGCCTTTATATAGTGACGTTTGAAGTGAAGGTGTAGGCTATTCTTACTCCCCAATAATGTAGTTTTATGATTTTGGTGACAAACCTATTTACTCAAGATAGAATGGAATTAAGGAAAAAAGTTAAAGGAGAATTCCGGTATTTTTAAACCTGGCCTCTATATATACAAAATCGCCATTTATACCGCAAAATAGGTCCAAAAAGTTTCGGAATTGCTCCGGTAGATCGGCTCAGTCGGCAGTCGCGAAACGGGCTCAATGGCTGCAACGTAATCTGAACGGGCATAGGCGCGCGGTCAAAGTACGTCCACTAAAAGTGCTTGATTTTGCCACTGACAGGCTCAGATTGTTATTCGTGTTCTTATCCAAGTGTCTGACAACATTACTGAAAGGATCGCTATAGAAATAGACCTTTTTTAATCAGAAAACTAAAGTCTAGCTCAAGGAGAAGTCCCGCTCTGAAATGGACGGTGGACAAAGGTAGTCTATGAAAGCGAGAGGGTTCACTTGTTGCGGGAAGAGGACGGTAGAAACCTGACAAAGGTATTCTATGAAAGCTGCACAAAGTCTTCCTCAACATTTTGTTGGCACAGTTCGGAAATGCGCAAAAACGAACCATTGTTGTTTTTTATCTTTGGGAAAAACAAATACTCTAAACTACACTTTCTATACTCCAACACACGTCTCACGTTTCCACCATCCTCTTCTTGCAACAAGTCAACCCTCTCGCTTGCATAGACTACCTTTGTCACATTTCCACGTCCTCTTCCTGCAACAACTCTCGCGAGATTTCAGAGAGAGACTTCCTGAGTTGTTGCAGAAAGAGGACGTGGAAACTGAGCCAATCTACCGGAGCAATTCCGAAACTTTTTGGACCTATTTTGCGGTATAAATGGCGATTTTGTAGATATAGAGCTCAGGTTTAAAAATACCGGAATTCTCCTTTAACCACTCAAATGTTTTTTAAGCTATAGACTCAAATGTCACACTGACATCCTTTTTTGCAAACTCTCAATATCAGACTCAAACGACTGTACGCATGATGTGAAGGATGTGCACAGGTACACATTCTCACTGCAATGGATTGGCATTTTACATTTGGCCCTGGAACCAAAACAACTTGTTTCTACTTGCTACAGGTTTTCTTTGACCTGATGCACGAGATTAGGTCATGTAAGATGGAGGATGGGAAAGAGAAAAATGGGAAGAAGAAAAGGAAAAGCTTGGTGAGAAGAATCAGAGAACGCTGCTGTATTTTATAACAGGAAGCAGAGTCCATCCACTCATCCTTACTACTGAAGACCAGCTGAATGAAGGTTCGGCCTGGCCACACCCCTTTTCTGTGTCCTATTGACACCAGTGTCTGGAGGTTTAGGTGGGCCATATCTTGTTGTGACCTGTGGGAAAGAATTGTTACTGTGGGTAGTTTACCAGCCAAAGGGGTATTTATTATTTAAACTAACATGTACTGAGTGTATTTATTGTCCTGCTCTGCATTTCTCTACCAGTGGGGCGGTAAATGTGCACATTTCCCAAGGTAACTCTGGTAAATGTGCACATTTCCCTGTCACTACTACTAGTCCCAGTAGTGAGGCTCGGTCCTGTGCCTGTGTTTTGTTGTGGGTACGGCATACCACGTGGCCAAAATACCTCTTGGGAGATTCATCCATGAACACAACAGGCGGACGAGGATCCAGAGTCAGTTAATACAAATGACTAATGCTACTATTGGTTGCCAATAATAACGGAGGACTAACAGTGTTAAGATCGAGCACCTGCACATCCAGAAGTTCACACAAGGTCACTGTGGTGCTCATCAATGTATCAAGAAGATCAGGGGCCGTATTCAACTTGTTGATAAGGCTATTGATAACCTGTTAATAAGCCTATTGATAACCTGTTAATAATGTTCTACTACAACAGTAAATACTTTTCGGTCGATATCAATACAATACACTTTATTGTCCCCGTGGGGAAATTTGTCTTGGACTCAAGTGTTTGCGCACATATAACTGCCTCCATAATAAAAACAAACAACATATAACAAAGCAGCACATACTGTAGTAAATCAACACCAATTCTACATATTGCACATTCCACGTATTGCAGTCCATGGAGTCCAATTCCATATCAGTGGCTCATACAAGGTCCTGTTACTGTAACACATACAAGGTCCTGTCTCCTGTCCGGTGTGCCTAAGGTCTGCTTGTTGTGTTGTCAGTTTGTGGAGGACTACGAGCCCACCAAGGCAGACAGCTACAGGAAGAAGGTGGTCCTGGATGGAGAGGAGGTCCAGATTGACATCCTGGACACAGCAGGTCAGGAGGACTACGCTGCTATCAGAGATAACTACTTCCGCAGTGGAGAAGGTTTCCTCTGTGTCTTCTCCATCACCGAGCTGGAGTCGTTTGCTGCCACAGCCGACTTCAGGTAGCTGCTAGCATAGAGCTAACCCAGTATCCCAGTGGACTGTACCATCCCAGTATAACCCAGTGGACTGTACCATCCCAGTATGATAACCCAGTGGACTGTACCATCCCAGTATAACCCAGTGGACTGTACCATCCCAGTATGATAACCCGGTGGACTGTACCATCCCAGTATGATAACCCGGTGGACTGTACCATCCCAGTATAACCCAGTGGACTGTACCATCCCAGTATGATAACCCAGTGGACTGTACCGCCCCATTATGATAACCCGGTGGACTGTACCATCCCAGTATGATAACCCGGTGGACTGTACCATCCCAGTATAACCCAGTGGACTGTACCATCCCAGTATGATAACCCAGTGGACTGTACCGCCCCATTATGATAACCCGGTGGACTGTACCATCCCAGTATGATAACCCGGTGGACTGTACCATCCCAGTATAACCCAGTGGACTGTACCGCCCCAGTATGATAACCCGGTGGACTGCACCATCCCAGTATGATAACCCGGTGGACTGTACCATCCCAGTATAACCCAGTGGACTGTACCATCCCAGTATGATAACCCAGTGGACTGTACCGCCCCATTATGATAACCCAGTGGACTGTACCATCCCAGTATGATAACCCAGTGGACTGTACCGCCCCATTATGATAACCCGGTGGACTGTACCATCCCAGTATGATAACCCGGTGGACTGTACCATCCCAGTATAACCCAGTGGACTGTACCATCCCAGTATGATAACCCGGTGGACTGTACCATCCCAGTATGATAACCCAGTGGACTGTACCATCCCAGTATAACCCAGTGGACTGTACCATCCCAGTATGATAACCCAGTGTGATATAGCAGGCTAACTGAGCTGCTGCTCCTCAGGGAGCAGATCCTGCGGGTGAAGGAGGAGGAGAACGTTCCATTCCTTCTGGTGGGGAACAAGTCAGACCTGGAGGAACGTCGGCAGGTGAGCGAGGAGGAGGCCAAGGCTCGAGGGGAGCAGTGGGGAGTCGGCTACGTGGAGACGTCGGCTAAGACCAGGGCTAATGTGGACAAGGTATGGACACCCATTTACAGATGTTTAAGACCAGCGCCAACGTGGTTGTTTATCTGGTGTAGATGTAGGTGTATGTGGTAGGTAGTAGTGCTGCACGATTTGGTGAAAAAGTCATATTGCGATTTGCAATTGCGATATAATAAACAAATGGTATGATGCACAAATGCACAGATTACTGATAATTTTGAAATGTGTATTTCTCAACTCAAACATACAAACTTAAACTAGCATAAAAAATACAAAAACAAAAATTTGTACAGTAGTTTTCAAAATAACTTAATATTTTACAAAATTAAATAAATAACATAACAAAAAATATTTTTCAAAATAAAGGCATTTCTGCAAACTTGTTTCTCAATAGTACAACTAAATAAATAACTAATAACTAAATAAAATAAAATACAAATGTTCATTCAAATAAGACATTTTGAATGCCCAAACAAACAAGGACATTTAAGCAGGGTGTAACATAAAAATTAGTTAAGTTACAAAATGGGGCATACTTTGTACAACCTCTTCTAAAAATGAAACTGATGAAAAATGATTCAGGCTACATCCACACTAATACGTAGGATCTCCGTTCACAGAAGCGTTTCAGCACCGCTTCAGAAATTATCTCCGTCAATGCTACTACGCCTGAAAACCATTCACCTACACTGGGCATGCGCGTGCCGGTGTAAACAGGAAGCAGATTGTCTGCTCTGCTGTTGCTTAAAAGCAGGTCCTGACAGTCGAGTAGAATGTTTTTCTCAATGCAGTTCACTCATATGAGCTGACAGAAATACACTGTAGGAATCGTTAGGGAGATTCGTCCGTCACCCGTACACGCCCCCAAAAAAACTCTTTGGATCGGGACAAGTCACCCAAATTGAAAGTGACATTCGCCGAAAAGCGAGTTGTTTGCGACCCTGGATACAACTATGTAGTATTGCCGCGTGATGTAGCGACTTTCACTTTGCATGTTTTACACAGTACGTCTTTCTGCTCAATGTCGCTGAGCTTGAATCCAAAATATCGCCATATAACATTTGTCGCGTTTGTTTTGCCCACCAGTTCAGCGTCAACCTACTCGTTGTTATCCATTCCACCTGGTCTGACTCTGCACCACACCGGATAGTCATGTGACCATGCACACACGCTTCACTGCCTGAACAGAGACTGATTGGTCATCTCTTTATTATGGGCGTAGCAGACTGCACACAAACAGAGAATAGGTTGTCACGTTCACACACACATTTTTTATTTAATTAAATCGCAGCCTTTTGCGGTTATATAATCGCACAGGTTGACATCGCGATTGCGATTAGATTAATCGTGCAGCACTAGTAGGTAGGTAGGTGTATTCCATTTTTCATCTTCGTTCTTTCATAAAAATACTATTTTCTATAATTGGCTGACAATTCATAACCATTATGATCTTGAGTCTGTCTGTATTTTTCATTGAGACAGCGTCAAAGCTGCTCTCTCTACCGTAATGACACCATTAGTGTGTCCGGCTAGACCAAACTGCCATCAGTGTCTTTGTGCCTGATGACTTGGAGACTCAGATCCACCTGCCAGATGGATCTTGGTTTGTCGGCCAGTTTGGATCTTGTTGTAATCAGACTCAATAAAGCCGACTCGTTGATGTTGTGTTACAATGCAGCCTACTTTTCTTAACCAGACCCTGGTGCCTCCAGCCAACAGGGTGAGGTTCCACAACAGCCATTACTCACGGCTACAGCCTTTATATAGTGACGTTTGAAGTGAAGGTGTAGGCTATTCTTACTCCCCAATAATGTAGTTTTATGATTTTGGTGACAAACCTATTTACTCAAGATAGAATGGAATTAAGGAAAAAAGTTAAAGGAGAATTCCGGTATTTTTAAACCTGGCCTCTATATATACAAAATCGCCATTTATACCGCAAAATAGGTCCAAAAAGTTTCGGAATTGCTCCGGTAGATCGGCTCAGTCGGCAGTCGCGAAACGGGCTCAATGGCTGCAACGTAATCTGAACGGGCATAGGCGCGCGGTCAAAGTACGTCCACTAAAAGTGCTTGATTTTGCCACTGACAGGCTCAGATTGTTATTCGTGTTCTTATCCAAGTGTCTGACAACATTACTGAAAGGATCGCTATAGAAATAGACCTTTTTTAATCAGAAAACTAAAGTCTAGCTCAAGGAGAAGTCCCGCTCTGAAATGGACGGTGGACAAAGGTAGTCTATGAAAGCGAGAGGGTTCACTTGTTGCGGGAAGAGGACGGTAGAAACCTGACAAAGGTATTCTATGAAAGCTGCACAAAGTCTTCCTCAACATTTTGTTGGCACAGTTCGGAAATGCGCAAAAACGAACCATTGTTGTTTTTTATCTTTGGGAAAAACAAATACTCTAAACTACACTTTCTATACTCCAACACACGTCTCACGTTTCCACCATCCTCTTCTTGCAACAAGTCAACCCTCTCGCTTGCATAGACTACCTTTGTCACATTTCCACGTCCTCTTCCTGCAACAACTCTCGCGAGATTTCAGAGAGAGACTTCCTGAGTTGTTGCAGAAAGAGGACGTGGAAACTGAGCCAATCTACCGGAGCAATTCCGAAACTTTTTGGACCTATTTTGCGGTATAAATGGCGATTTTGTAGATATAGAGCTCAGGTTTAAAAATACCGGAATTCTCCTTTAACCACTCAAATGTTTTTTAAGCTATAGACTCAAATGTCACACTGACATCCTTTTTTGCAAACTCTCAATATCAGACTCAAACGACTGTACGCATGATGTGAAGGATGTGCACAGGTACACATTCTCACTGCAATGGATTGGCATTTTACATTTGGCCCTGGAACCAAAACAACTTGTTTCTACTTGCTACAGGTTTTCTTTGACCTGATGCACGAGATTAGGTCATGTAAGATGGAGGATGGGAAAGAGAAAAATGGGAAGAAGAAAAGGAAAAGCTTGGTGAGAAGAATCAGAGAACGCTGCTGTATTTTATAACAGGAAGCAGAGTCCATCCACTCATCCTTACTACTGAAGACCAGCTGAATGAAGGTTCGGCCTGGCCACACCCCTTTTCTGTGTCCTATTGACACCAGTGTCTGGAGGTTTAGGTGGGCCATATCTTGTTGTGACCTGTGGGAAAGAATTGTTACTGTGGGTAGTTTACCAGCCAAAGGGGTATTTATTATTTAAACTAACATGTACTGAGTGTATTTATTGTCCTTCAGATTGAATGTTCATGTCAGCTCTTAGTGGGGTCGTAAAGCACTAAGGAAGCATTGGAACAAGGCATACCTGGGTTGCAGTTTAGCGGTAACTCAACACCTTTCAAATACAGAATACCATATCCAGGCCTACATGATGAAAGGAGTTAGGCCCAGGAAACACTGATCTGTGATTGGATGACTGCTTGTCCTCTGTCGGTGTGTTAAAGGTTCATTATGTGGGCTTGTCAGCTGATGACCTCAGTGCTTTGCTTCATGAGTCTGGTTGGAACATTATACAGATGAAAGAACTCTAAAACCACTTTCATTTGTCACCACAGCTTTGAAGTTCACTGTCTGGATTCATTGTTGCCACGTCTCACTAATCCAATACGAACCTCCAACCCAGATGAGACTTTCAGTCTCAGAGTAGAGCAACAATAGAAGAGTAGACTGTTATAGCAGCATGTCTCAGTGCTTAGAGTCAGACTGAATAAATGACAAAGACAAATTCATTTGTTTACTATTTCTTTCTACGTTTCACCATTACTCTGTAGGGCAGGGGCGCTGGGTTTGGCTGACCGTTCATTAACTCCTACAGGGTTTGTGTCTTTAAGATTTAAAGCTCTTGATCCAGTTCAGATAGTGAACAGAGCAGAGTGATGGAATGGCTGATGCCTTCAGGAACCAGCCCTGATACATCATACCAGACTGAGATTCATTACCACAGTAGTGCACTAGCCTGAACTAGTTTCTGTCTCTATTGATTGACTTGAGACCATTTCATTCGTGTCACCTGGCTCCTCCACTGTGCTACAATAGAAAAGCCCATCGTGTAATTGTCATGTAAAAGTTTGTCATGTGGGAGGAAACATGAAAATCACAACATGGGTGCCATTTAAAACAAAAGGCATACAAATTTTAATTTCCAAAAATAATCTTTTCTATGTGCTGATGTGAAAAACAGGTGGTGGTTGCCTGAACAGAAATGGGAAAAGAAAACTTTTCCTTTACAACATGATCAAGTGTGAATGTCTTTCTGACCCCTGTTGTGTAAAAACAATTACAAGAGATGGGATCTAAGATGTAACAAAACATCAAAAGGCTTATAAATGTACACAACTTGTGTATCATCAGCTGAATTAATTATGTACAGATACACAACCTATCAAAATAAAATGTACTGACATCTCAGTCAAGGATCTTCCCTGGGATTGTTAAGGGTTATTCCATCTGTCCTGAAAAGAAAAGTTCATTGAGTCTATAGAGAACATGCCTCAGTATCAAGGCCTGCAGTCACAATGTGCTGGTGGTGTCTGCTGGTGAATCCTGACGACCTGGATCGTGTCCAGACTATCTGGCCTGCCTGGCTGCTGCCGCCGCTACCGGCTGCAGTCCAGCCCAGGGGTCCTGCAGCATGGACGGGCTGTAGTACTTCTCCACGTCGCCCCGGTCCGAGTTCCTGGAAGCCTGTGGAGTAAGAGGCAGTCTTCAGTTAACGAGACAGAAGCCATTCAGTCGACCCCATACAATTACAACGCCTTTTCTGAATCGCTTGGATCTACTAATTCAGCATATCCGATCCATCCAATTCAATAGTCAATAATAGACCTGGTTCACAGCGTTCCCTAGCGCCTTCCTTATGACTTCTATACCGCGTTGAAGAGGATTTGAGCGATTGGTAAAAGGTTTTAAGTCATTTGTTACGAGATGTGTATGTTAGCCGATAAGAAAGGAAGCATTAGATGATAATGATTAGATAAACAACTACCGTGCTTTACCTGGAAGCCTTGCTGTGGCGCTGGGCTGTGTGACTGGGACCGTCTGAAGGCGTCTGGCCTGCGTCGAAACTTCCCCCCAGACCCACCATAACCTCTGCTACCGGTACCGAAACCTGTCGGAGAACCACCATAACCTCTGCTACCGGTACCGAAACCTGCCGGAGAATCACCATAACCTCTGGTACTGAAACCTCCCGGAGAGCCAGGAGAACAACCAGAAGGCCCGCCAGGAGAGCCTCTATAGTGCAGCGAGCCTCCATATCTGGGCCCGATAGGCGACCGAGCTCCAGGAAAAGCCCAGGCGGGAGAAGGAAACCTCCCTGCCGGCCTCGGCGCTCCGGGGCTCGGCTGTCTCACTGGAGCTCTGTACATTCTTCTTATTAAATTGAAATCAGGGAATGAAACGTTGCTACTGAAAACCCTGAAAACAAAAGGCAGCTACAAATAGCACACCGGAACCGGAAACACATTGCTCTCTTCTTCTATTGGTAGTTTTCGGCACGGGTCCCGTATTGGTGCACTGCCATCTACCGTTCAATTTGTAAACTACACAAACGAAGATAATTCTAAGAAATGTTTTTAAGTACGCTACGGGAAGTAACACGGTATAATATCAAGTTCTCTTTAGTTTATTTCTGCTTTATTTAGGCAAGGACGCAGCCCCCCCCCCCCCCCCCCACACACACACAATGATAAAAATAGAGACAAAATTCTAGTAAAATATAATATACATATACACATTACATTACAGTCATTTATCAGACGCTTTTATCCAAAGCGACTTACAATAAGTGCATTCAAAGCAGGAAGCACTGTGAGGGTCATGTTCTATGACTTCTCGAGTGCCTTCAACACCATACAGCCCCTGCTGCTGGCTGAGAAGATGAGGAGGATGCAGGTGGAGTGACGGACTACCTGACTGGAGCTGTGTGTCAGATCGGGCAGTGAGCAACACCATAGGGACTGTCCTGTCCCCCTTCCTCCACCCTCTACACCTCTGACTTCAGGTTCAACTCTGAGACAGGCCATCTGCAGAAGTACTCAGATGACTCTGCAATCATGGGGTGCATCAGGGAGGACTGGAGGAGGAGTACAGAGGCCTGATGGAGGACTTTGTGGTGTGGTGTGAGCAGAACCACCTACAGCTCAACATCACCAAAACAAAGGAGATGGTTGTGGACTTCAGGAGGACTAGGGCCCAGCCGACCCCGGTCTCCATCCAGGGGATGGATGTGGAGACGGTTGGGTCCTACAAGTTCCTGGGAGTTCACCTGGACAACAAACTGGAATGGGCCAGCAACACCGAGGCCCTGTACAAGAAGGGCCAGAGCCGACTCTACTTCCTGAGGAGGCTCAGGTCCTTCAACATATGAGGTTCTCTGCTGCATATGTTCTACCAGTCGGTTGTGGCCAGTGTCATCTTCTTTGCGGTGGTGCGTTGGGGCGCTAACACCAGGGCCCAGGATACCAACAGGCTGAACAAACTGATCAGGAAGGCTGGCTCTGTTGTGGACATTAACCTGGACACCCTGGAGGAGGTGGAGAGAGAAGGATGCTGGCCAAACTGCTGGCCATCATGGAGGATGTCTCCCACCCCCTCCATGACATGGTGATGAAGCAGCCATAGACTGATCCCACCACCCCTCCATGACATGGTGATGAAGCAGCCATAGACTGATCCCACCACCCCTCCATGACATGGTGATGAAGCAGCCATAGACTGATCCCACCACCCCTCCATGACATGGTGATGAAGCAGCCATAGACTGATCCCACCACGGTGCGTCAGAGCGTGCTACAGGAAGTCTTTCCTGCCGGCCGCCATCAGACTTTTAACGCCTCCCCTCCCCCTCTACAGCTCAACTGACTCACCACTCATCACCTAGCACCCTGCACTTTCATTTCCTTTCACATTCTTTCCCTGCCATTCATTAACTCAGTCTGATTACTTGTATATATGTAAACATGCCATCCACCAGCTGTACACCCATCTTAGTTCTGCTAAATATCACCTGGATGTTCCACAACACAATGTTCTGTTGACAGATGAGACAAAAGTTCAACTTTTCACACCAAAAAGACACTGGCCCTGTTTATACCTGGCATTAACATGCGTCTTGGGTGATCCGATCCCAAGTCAACACCTGAGGTGTGAACTTAAGATCTGATCGCCCAAATCGGATGTTAATGCCAGGTCTAAACAGGGCCTTAGACCACATTCGGAGGTGGTCTGGGTCTCATATGGCCACATTCTTTTAGCAGTGTGAACCGAATGTGTCCTGGGCCACATTGAAGGACCTCCAATCAACTGACGTCCTCTGTGTGAGGCCGTGGTTACACCTGTCGTTTCATGCGATCTCGGTAATCGGAATCTGCTAATCGGAACACACAAGTGGTGCGTCTACACTTGACAGTTAAATGCGAGCTCTTTGGCCAGATATGTGTTCGGATTTCCGGTTCCCGCGCAGTATTTAAATCACCATAACAACAATCCCTGAAAATGGTGCTGGGTGTGCGGGAGATTATGCTCCTTTACTTTATGTTAAGAATTGTGTGTAGTCGCGGTAGGGCCTGTACAAGGCGTTTGCTATTGAGGAGACAACAGCAGCGGCGCGAAACTGAAACTGTCATCAGCCCACAAAGCAAGTAAATATTTTGTTTCGGTATTCGTCCAGGCCCTGCTATCGTTCTCGTCATCCATGGCTTTTCCTCCCGGTAAATAACAAAATTCGCGGCAGAACTGGAGGGAAATGGGCGTGATTCGATGACGTGTCCCCGCTGTATGCGTTTTGAGGTGCCTGATTGCGTCTAGACTATTCAGAGTTCCGAACACAAAGCGAGCTCGTCCACCTCGCGAGGTGGCCTGGCTGATCCGAACACAATGCAACCTCTGTGCGTCTACACCTGTCACTTCATGCAGCCTGGCGTGATCGGATGATCGAGATCGCATTGAAAAGACAGGTGTAACCACGGCCTAAGGCAGGTCTGTCAAAACTGACCAAAAATGACGTTCGATTATTCCTTCTAAAAACACATCGGTTCAAACCATTCGAATATCTATTTTTGCGCATTATGTCCATAAGAGGACAAACCAATACAACGAGAGACATCACTACTGGTATAGGTATATTTATTTCAACATGTCTTTTAAAAGATCGACATACCGACACATTACAAAATAAACTAATAAAATAATGTCCTATAGTAATGACCGTAGACCTCTCCCAGGACGCATGTTAATGCCAGGTATAAACAGGGCCATTGACACTGCATATCAACAGCAGAACACCGACCGTGAAGCAGTGAGGGAGCATCATGACGGCTTCATGTTTCATCTCCTGAAATTCTTCTGTGTCTTCTTGCAGTTTTCAGGTTTGGGGATGAAACAGTGGAAACTCTGTGTATCTGACACGGGCTTTGCATTTGAAAATCTTCTGTCTTGCTCCTCCCTATGAATTGCCACTTGTTATTGCCACTGTTGATGTTGAAAAGTGTGATGTTCTTTGTGTGTTAGGGTTTAATGCTGTAATATTGATGAGTTCAAATTATACTCACATTTCTGTGCCACCTTGTGTTGGCGGTCTGTTGCAGTCAAAGTTGTAGGTGTCAAACCTGCCCAGCCTGCATCCTCCTCCCCATCTCTCTCTCTTGGTCTCGGTCTGTGGTATGTATCTCTGTCTCCCTCTGCAGGATGGTGGGAGTGTCACAGGTTTCCACCATGCTGCTGCTGCCTATCACCATCACACCCCCTTCCCCCTTGTTTGTTGCTAGTTCGTCATTCTTCGTCCGTAGCCACGACCGCTGTCCTAGTTGCTGTCCTAGTTGCTATCCTAGTTGCTATCCTACTTGCTATCCTAGTTCTAGTCAGTTGTAGTTACCTGTCCGTTATCCCCTGTTCTGTGCTACCTGTTGTAGCTTCTGTATTCTGTCCTAATAAAACCTTGCTCGTTTACCCCCGTCTCCTGGGTCCACTGGTTCAGCCCTGACAGTAGGGCAGCAGAACCTTTGGTAGACTGGCGGTTTGAAAGAGAAGTGTTGCTGGCATCCGTCAGGATGTGGTTCTGATCTGAGGTCAGCAGTAGAAGACATTAAGAGAAATTATGAAGCACATGTATTAATTTCTCCCTGATGGGTTGTGCTGGTCTCATGGTGGTGCTGGCAGGCTACGATAGGGAGTGGAAGGAATAAGAACCTGGAATAAGCTTCTCTCTACATCCTGTTACAACGTCACAGTGATAGTTACCTGATTACCTGAATCTGCTCCCTTGTGACCCGAGGACTTTCCACTGGGTACCTTGATCTAATTGAATTATATCAATTGAGGCTTTAGTCAGTGTATTTATACATGAAGACATGGAGTACTGTCATTTGGCCACCAGAGCTTCTGCATGTAGAGCTGTTCCTGCCTACAGCATCATCATCATCATCATCATCACCAGAAAGCCAGTGGGAGCAGGACGACAGCAGGAGGGAAGTGACTGTTGTGGGTTGAAGCCTCGAGGGAGGAACTGAGTAATGTTATTCAGTCAGTAATCCACATCCATAGAGCTACACCATGCTATAAGGACGACTGTTCTTCTACTATGTATGCTAACAGCTAACAGACTATAGATTATTGTCTACATCTACCATAATACTTCTCCTGTCATCACAGTGAACAATACAGAAAACTCTGGTTACAAAAGACCAGAGATGCACATTCATAATGACAAGTGATCCTCATAGGTATGATGTTGTTGTTCCTCTTTGTGTTGAATAAAGAGACAGATGAACCTGATGAGCCTTTATGAGTCTATTTTATTTTATTTTTTGTACATTAGTCTCCAAAAAGACAGCACTGCATGCTATATAGAGGCCCATCTAGTTTTTATCTCCTTACTTAACCAAAAGGAAATACTAGAAGCTCTAGAAAGAGAAGAGTGATTTTAGAATATTGAAGTAGAAAAGTAAAATTTGTCTTTCGACACAAACTTGATAATCATGATCAAGATGGTACTATGTTCTCATCTGTCTCAACAGCTTCATAAAGTAGAGAACAATTTCTCCAAATGTAAATTGCTAAATCAATTTGTTCCAGTGTGAATTTAGAAAAATGAACCTCACTCATTTCACTCATTTGATAAATATTTTCAAGGTACAACTAAGATTCTACTCCTTTGATACTGCTAACACTTGAACAAATGCGTTTGGAGTATTTACTTAATGCTCTCTGTTCATTTACTTTGCGTACATTTACTTAAAACACTATTGCTATTCAATTGTCAACTGTCTGATTGACCTTATGATCTGGTTAATATTACCACTCAGAAATAGTTTGTTTTGAAACAGAATAATATTTGATAACAACTTTTCTAAAACCTTGCTGTTCCATCTTACCAAACATGCTTGGCATCATGGGAGAAAGACATGAAAGTAGTAGTAGTTATCCAGCAGGAGAAACAGGATGTTGAATCCACTTAGCTCATACCTTAGCTCCGGTCAGGACCGCGATCCAGGCTGGGCCAGGCCAGCTTCATTTGAGACCATTTAATCTGATGGGCTCAGCTTGTCACAACACAATCTCATTAAGTGTGATATGCCCTGACCCAGAGTTACAATGATCCAATGAAAGGAGCCTTTGTCCAGAGAGCTGAAAAATATCTAAACAACTATTTACATTAAAAGAAAATGTGATTAAGAGAAGGAAAACCAGTTTGTTAGTGAGCAGGAAAATGAGTGGACAGTCCCTTTACTTTGAAGGAAAGGATATTGAGCGGTAGACTGGTAACCGAACCCAATAATACTGCCATGTCATTTATTTGGTCTTTATGTTTACATACAATATACAAGCTACTGGCTTGTTGCTGTTTACATGTAATCCACTGTACATGCTATGTATTACAGTTGTGAAAAAAGCGTGCATAAGAGCATGTGTACATGATGAGAGCCTATCAGCTTCATAGACGTCACAGAGCACTAACCTTCACAGGTACAATGTTTTGTAAAACATAAAACTATGTTTATTATACAGAAATACAGAAATGGTATATCAACTATGAAATTAAATAATTAATTCCTTTCATATTATTGATATTTTCGGATATGCACAGATTTCTGGGAAAGTTATCCTCGTGTTGTCGTCCATTGACCAATCAACGTTCAGTCTCGAGGTGATCATGTGACGACAGCCGGTTTAGGCGCAAACTTTGAACGTCAGTTAGCCGGTGACAAACAACAAGCAGCTATGCCATTCAGCTTTAAACAGAGTGGCTCTGAAGAAGAAAGAAAGGACCAGGAGGAGCAGGAGGAGGAGGGGGCTCAGCTCCCTCAATTGGACGGATTTTTTTTTCTCCAGCAGCACCAGCAGCGACCGGATACCGAGGCACTGTTAGCGGTTGAATGTCGGCGTCACCACCGCTGCACCCATCCAGGTCGAGACCCTGCAGGTAGGATAACAGGCTAGATAGAGGCTTAAATAACCCCAGGCTACTGTTAGATATACTTACTAGTTAGATATACATTACTAGTTATACATTACTAATTAGACCTAAATTACTAGTTAGATTTACATTACTAGTTATACATTACTAGTTAGATATACATTACTAGTTAGACCTAAATTACTAGTTATAAATTATGGTGGGTTTACTAGGTTATAAGTTAGGTACATTATGGTAGCTACTAGCTAGTTAGGTTTGGGGGATTTGGAGAGAGTTGGGTTGCGCCTGTCTCATTGTGACAAAGCCGCTGAGCAACAATAGGTCTGTGTTGTGTACAGTAGGTCTGTATTGTATTGTATACAGTAGGTCTGTGTTGTAGTTCTATACAGTAGGTCTGTATTGTATACAGTAGGTCTGTGTTGTGTACAGTAGGTCTGTATTGTATAAAGTATTGTATTGTATACAGTAGGTCTGTATTGTATACAGTAGGTCTGTGTTGTATACAGTATTGTATTGTATACAGTAGGTCATTGTATACAGTAGGTCTGTGTTGTGTACAGTAGGTCTGTATTGTATACAGTAGGTCTGTGTTGTAGTTGTATACAGTAGGTCTGTATTGTATACAGTAGGTTTGTATTGTATACAGTATTGTATTGTATACAGTAGGTCTGTATTGTATACAGTAGGTCTGTGTTGTGTACAGTAAGTCTGTATTGTATACAGTAGGTCTGTGTTGTGTACAGTTGGTCTGTATTGTATACAGTATTGTATTGTATACAGTAGGTCTGTATTGTATACAGTAGGTTTGTGTTGTAGTTGTATACAGTAGGTCTGTATTGTGTACAGTAGGTTTGTATTGTATACAGTATTGTATTGTATACAGTAGGTCATTGTATACAATAGGTATTTGGACAACAGTGATTTACAGTTTTTTACAATCACTTATTTCAGAACCTTCATGTCATTTTTCAAAACTCTAGACACAAAACTCACAACCGATGCTCAAAATGCACATTTTTCAAAACTCTAACACTTTTTCAAATTGCTTGGATAGAATACACAGAAACCTCAGATCATTTGTTCATTGAACTAAAATCACCTGTTCAAAATGACACAACTTAACATCAAAGTATTACCAGTTCAAAATGCAGTTCACACATTACATGTGTTCATTTCATTACAATGATCTAACTATCAATTGATACAACTCCTCAAAATAATAAGTAACTGTTTCATTACTCTTAATGCTTAGTTTTATGGAAACTGACGAACAATATTCCATGTTTAGATGATGAAAGTTTCAGGATAACGAGATCCATTGACACCAATTACCGTGGAACATGAACATAACTATGGATGTAATATTTCATCATCATTCTTTATCAGACACTGTTTCTATGGTCCCATGTACCACTTTTTCAGACCATGTTTTCATATTTGACATTACTGTATGTATGCAGGCCCTTGTAATTGCTTTTCCAATACTGCCAACTCGTTACTGATGAGTATACAGTAAAATGAGTGGTATCCACCTACAACAACATAGCGATAACATGGAGCCGGCAGGTGATCCAGGTCACAATAGGTCAAGCAGTGGGAGGAGGAAGACCAGGAAGACGTGGTAGTCAAAGGAATGGCAGGGGACAAGCACCCCTTCTGAGAGGTGGTCGTATTGTATTGGATAATGTCAGGTTCCACCATGCTCAAATGGTGCAAGCATGGTTTCAGGCCCATCCACAATTTACCACCCTGTACTTACCCCCATACTCTCTTTTCCTTAACCCAATTTTTCTCCACATGGAGGTGGAAGGTATATGATAGGCGCCCTGATGAACAAGTCACCCTTCTCCAGGCCATGGATGACGCATGCAATGACATCACGGCAGACCAGTGTCAGGCCTGGATTCGCCATGCCCAAAGATTCTTCCCAAGATGTTTGGGATGAAAACATCCATTGTGATGTGGATGAGAACCAAATCCACAAGACAGGGTTGATGGAAATATAGAAGTACAGTAATCAATCCTTTGTTTTGCTTTTTACAGTAAGCCAGGTGAGGAACACTGCAGTTGATGTTTTATTTTTTATTTTTTGCAGCTAATTATTTTTGCTTTGATTCAAAGAAATGTTGTGATTTTACTGTATTTCATCAATACATTTCAGATTTTATTCAATGATTCCACTGTGTCTGTAGTCATAATGAAACATGTATCACATATTTTGTACTACAATATTTAGTGATTGTACCAACAACTAAACAGTGAAACTATCGGTATCTTGTGTGTGTGTGATCTAAATGAATGTTCCTCTGGTATTTCATGATAAATGAGTTATTTGAACCAGTGATTCTCCAAGTGCAAGGTTTCTTTAAAGATATGAACGCACAATGCAATGTTTTGAACACTGGACAGCCTGTGTTACAAGTGATGACCGTTGTGAGTTTTGTGTCTAGAGTTTTGAAAAATGACATCAAGGTTCTGAAATTAGTGACAAAGTGATTGTAAAAAACTTTAACTACATTATAAGGAAATTCGAACATTTGATGCAAATTGTTGGACTGTATTTTGGCATAACTGGATATTTAGTTTATTTTTCCTCTTTGTTTAACAATCAGCTTCTTTTAGGGGAGATGACCACAGTAGGGTTCGACATAGCATATGTCTCTCATCCTTCCTGTTCCTTCTCACTATCCTCTATCAAATGGTGTTCATAGCAGTTTGTATATGGGTGACTCGACAGAAATAGCTCAAAACAATACGAAAAACATTTTAGCCAATTTTCCAATATAACATCTTGAACATCTTTGAAATTAAAGTTAAAAAATATCTGTTCTATTGTGTTTTTTATTTTATTTTAATTTGTAATTGGTTGTCACCAATTTTCATGTCACTACCGTAACGCTGACTGTTTGAGTCTCCAAAATTAGCTTGATTTTAGCCACAGCTCTGCAGTTGCACCCAGGAAACCAGACTGCATCACTGTCCATCACAGCCACATGGGGAGTCGGTCTGTTCCCCCATAATTGCACTTCTGAAAATTCTGAATTTTTATAGAATAAGTTTTATAGAAGGGGTATCTGACTAAATGCATGATCACTAGCATTTTGGATGTCTGCCAAGAATAAGCTAACGATCGTTACTACCCAAACAGTCACTAACATAACAGTCACTACCATAACAAATTACATTGTGGTTGTTATGGTTGATGATATTCATTAATTAATTCAAATTTAAGAATCAGTCATTAAATCTATTGGTTTTAAAAAAAAATCCATTTTATAGCATTGTAACAACAATGTTGGGTTCTGCCTTGTTTATTAGAGTCTTCCACAAAGAGAACTCAGAGACATGTCCACATTAGCCTAAGAGGGTTTGATGCAGGGTGAAAAAACAGGTCTTTGAATGGCCAGATATGATTCATGTCACAGTGTGACTGGACAGTTATCACTATCGATGGAAGATGAACCACTTTCACTTTGAGCAGCTGTTGGTATTGTTTGTATAATAGTCTTGTTTGAAGGCTATTTTAAAACAGAACAAATACACACTGCTGTTATAGACTGTAGTCACACAAGGTAACTCACTAAGTTTAGTTGACATATGAGGCTGCACGGTTTCTATTTTCTTTTCATACTGCCTTCTTCATTCTTTGGAGTTTTTATTTTATTCTTCATTCTAATTATTCTTATCAATTTTATTACTGTATTCCTCCATGCGTTGGCTTCATGTTAAAGTATGCAGTTTTTTTTAACATACTTATGTTATGGTGGATGGTGGAAATGTTAACCATTGTTTGTCTTTAATGAGTTGCAAAATACATT
Organism: Hoplostethus atlanticus; assembly: GCA_034670405.1. NCBI lineage: Eukaryota > Metazoa > Chordata > Actinopteri > Trachichthyiformes > Trachichthyidae > Hoplostethus > Hoplostethus atlanticus. The sequence continues at coordinate 560,259 of JAXDDX010000198.1, forward strand.
AATTATACCCTCATTAGGCATGTTATCAATTAGAATAAGATAAACAGGTAACAGCTGTCATTTCTTCAGCAGTGTAATAATAATAACTTTATTTGTATAGCGCTTTTCAGATACAAAGTTGACAAAGTGCTTCACAACAATAAAAAGAAAATAATACAGACAGGATTAAACAATAAGATATGAAAAGATCAAAAGACAATCAAACTTGTGAGAGTCACACAAGGGATTGATTTGGAAAGTAATACACAGGATTACATACAATTACAACAGAAAACATGAAAAGAAGAACAATAAATTAAAAAATAATTTAAAAAAAAAAGTAAAATAGCAGAGCAAAGAGAGCAGTAAAAAGGGCACAGAAGGAGCCAATTGACTACTTAAAAGCCAGTTTAAATAAGTGTTTTTATGCTGTTTTAAAAAGGTATCAATTGAATCTCTGGTTTTCCAGAGTTTGGGTCCATAGTGGCTGAATGATGATTCTCCACTAATCAGACGTGTTTTGGGAATATACAGTAGATTGCTGTTTGCTGACCTGAGGGATCTAGGTAGGTAGGTACTTTATTACTTTATCTACTTGGAGCATATCTGACAATTGTGTCACTAATACAGGCAGGGGCGAGCTTATGAAGGCACTTAAACACTAGAATGAGAATCTTGAAGTTAGGGCTGGGTGATATATCGAGTTATCCGATATGATAGGTATCATTTTACTGAACGATATGAAAATTCATATCATATGTGGTTATGACCTTAAATGGAATGATTTAAGCTATATCGAGATATCGTATATCGTCATTCTACCTAACAAATATCATGATATCATTTTAAAGTCATATTGCCCAGCCCTACTTGAAGTCAATTTTAAAAGCTATCGGCAGCCAGTGAAGTGTTTTCAGTACTGGGGAGATGTGCTCCCTCATCTTGTACGAGTGAGAACCCTGGCGGTGGCATGTTGGACTCGTAGAGCTGCTATGGAGTTTTATGGTAGTCCAGGACAGAGTTACAGTAGTCAAGTCTTCTCACATTCAGCTGAGATGTTTTGCAGGTGCTGGTATACTGTTTTACAGATATTACCCAAGTGGTGCTTGACACGGAGATCACTATCAAAGACTGTTACTACCGTAGCAGTGTGGTCACTACTGTATCAGTGTGGTCCCTACCGTAACACCTGATAATTTAAACAAAAATAATTGAATTGCTATGTAGTCAATTACAAATCTACGATTATGTGTAAGTAGGTATACATGGGCTTCAATCTGTTATGGTAATATGAAACTGATATTATCAATTTTGTGTATTTCACAAAGAAAAATAAGTAATTTTTATTTATCTTGATGAATAAAATTTAAAATTGGATTAAATATTCATTCATATAACTAGATACATTTAAAAAAAAAATCATTACTATTTAATAATCAAGAGGATTTTTTACTCTTTTTGGAAAGGAGAGGGGAAAAAATGGAATACAAAATTGAAGATTTTTACACCCCTCTATCTGTAGAATCATCCATATATGTTTCGTTCGCGGTCTGTACATATGTCAGCTCATGGTATGATGTGGCGTTAATAGATCCCATTCATTACTTGGTCTGTGTCACAGACATGTAATAGGAGATTAGGGCCTGTCCTGCCTGGCATCACATAATAGAAAACCTGGCAGAGATGCAGGCTGTCCTATTTAGAGAGTCGGTCAGCAGATCAGGTGCAATAGTGCCTCAGTCTGAGACCTTGGCCTACATGGAGCCTCAACTCCCATCAGGCCTGGGTGTTCACACTTGTTTATTTGAAGTGGTGAGTTTCAGTATTGAGCAGATTCATGCTCTAATAATCAAATAGAGTCATCTGGCTTCATGCTTTGCTGATCCTATGCTATTTGGAGCCAGTACCCTGTGACCACTTGATTGTGCCTCTGTAGGACTCCTGAAACGCTTCCCTTTGATATTAACTTTTTTTGGACTCTGAATAGTCGGGTGACTCATCATGGACATCTCCGTTGGTTCATTGTTAGGTATGTGCTTCTACTTGACAAGTTCCTGTGTGTTCCTGTAGCTCAGAAAAACTAGGCAACACTAATAGATCCCCACCAGCCACTTGTAGACCAGGCCCCTGCCATAGTACAACTCCCCCAACTCTTTTAAACTACTGTCAGATGTAGCTTTTCTGTAACTTTAGTGCTTTAGGTCCACACGTTTCTGCCATGGATGAGGCCTCTGACTTTTGAAACTCATTTGTCAGTTCTCAAACTAGAGCCATTCTCAACAGGGAATGAGCTAATAATAAAATAGTCTGCTTCAGACACGTGGGTCTCCTCCTATAAAGAACCCCATCTAAAAACATGCAACATCCTGTCCTGTCCCTGACCAAGATGAGGACCTACATCTGGAATAATAATAATAACAATAATGATAATGTCCATGTATGAAGGTTAGTTATGATTGGTCAAAATAGGCGTGGTGTTCACCACCACATGGTCACTTTGGTATTCGGCAGACATGTAAGGATCGCAATTTGGTGTATGCAGAACACATTTCATGCTAACTGGCCTGAATGTGACGCTGTTTAATCAAAAAGCCCTAACTTGTACCTAGAGCTGCACGATTATCACAAAAATGATAATTGCCGATTAATTCTCTTGATATTGTAATTGTGATTATAATTTTGATTAATAGAATTGCAATTAAATCCATATTTTATGTTGCCAACTGCATATACTGTATTCTGTACAACCAACAACCAAAACAAGTCAAGCCGATAAAGGATGTTTAGTGATGAACTTGCTGCTCCTCCTGCAGCCATAGGCTCCCTCAACCTCCCGGTATGATCTAGGGGAAGGTATGCCGTTTGCAGGCTTCTGCTTTTCAGCGTGAAATCATCCTCAACATAATGAACCGTTGGGCTCAAATGTGGTTCATAGTTCTACTCGACCACAAATCAGTTGTGGTCGCACAGTGTGCTACTTGTTTCAGCTCCATCTCAATTTCTCTCTGACATTTAGAAGTGAAGGCAGTGCAACTTGGGAGAAATGATTGTGGGAGGGATCACGTATCTCTCATCCAGGGTGTTGATCATGCTTTTAAAACCTTCGTTGGCACAGTGTTTATTGGAGCCTTGTCTTCTGCTAAATAAAACGATGGTTTCTGTTATCTCTGTTTGCCTCCGAGAGACTGCGGTCAAGTGGGCTGTGTTTTAAATTGTGTTGCACGTCTACTGTGTACGGTACGGTAAAGACGCAGCGTTGGCACAAACGGTGGGGCACTAAATAAAAATAGAGCCAGACTCAAACTCAGCTTGCTGGATACGGGATGTGTTATAGAGTGAACCAGTAATGGTCGTCTAACGTTACTGGGACCTGCAGTTTGAAACTACGTTAGAAAAACTTTTTTTAATACTCGCGACTTTTCACGATTACCATATCGCCTGTAGACCAGGCCTGATGAAAGTAAATTATCTCAGGTCTACATTGGCATTACTTCCAATATTACCTTTAATTAAACAAAGCTAACTAATGACCTTTGAACATGTTTTAAATGTGCTACATAGCCTTACTATATAGACTGTTAACAACCAATGGCTTTGTAGCCTGCATCGAAAAGCCCTTTACTTTTTACATTAATCATAATGGTCTATCTGATCTGCTTCACGGGCCTATGACTCGTCTGTGGTGATATGTCATTTAGTTAAGCAAAATAATGAATCATGAAGTAAAATAATGAATGTCTTGACCATGTTTATGATGATGCCATACAACTAACATATAGCCTGGCTCACAGGCCTAAATCTGACCATCAGTGGCTGCAGGGTATTTAGCCATCGGCATGTGGAGATGAACTTTGACCTATTTACTACTACTGGACACATGCCACTTTAATCCTGATAGTGAAGTCCTGAGCTGTGACCACTCTGATGGGTGATGTCTTGGGTGTGTGTTCGCAATGGGATACTACTATATGGAGTGAATATGATGCCAATACAACTTACAAAGGTTTTTAGAGAGTCACAAATGTAAAAAATAAATGTGTGCACAGCAAAAAAGATTTGTGCACATCTCACAAGTACAAATCCTGTCTTGTGAATATGCATTTGTCAATATGCACACGTGTGGATCTCAAGTTGTGGAGACACAAAACTTCAAATGGTTTTGGCACTATATTTCCATGTACCATGAGGAAAAAATTCACACACGTATGTACCAATCAAAATGAAGTTGCCTCCAGAGCTCATAACCAATCAGTCTGCATTGCATTTATTTGCACTTTTTTTATTAGTGCAGTCACTGTTTCAAGGTGACTGCACTCCACAAGAGGGCGTTAATACAACATGAATAGGGATGTCAGCCGCCAATAAACTACAAGAAGAAAACGTAGTGGCAATGCATTTTGGGGCATCTTGGTGCATTGAGTAACGTCTGCCGCATACTCAGAAATTCTTTCTAATGTAGTTTACATCCATAAAACCACCAGACTGCACATGAATCACACTAATACTCATTTAATGCCACGCATAGTATGTTAAGTTTGGATAGTACCTGAATTCAAACAGACCCTTGAGCTTCATCATGAAGAACATTGGTTCACATTTGTTCTTTGTCGTTCTCCATGTGCTGAGCACATTCAAACTGTCATGAACATTTGTTCCTTATGATGCTTTTGGCGCTGTGGCATGAGAGCTGGGTCGGTTGATAATGTGTTGTGTTGTCTGTAATTTGTTGCGTGTGTTGTCAAATTGATGAAGATGTTTTCTTAATTTGCTTGTGTTTTGTCTACTTGCATGTGTTTTCTTAAGTTGCAGCGCGTTGAGCTCTCAGGGCCACCGTATTACACTCTGAAAAGACGAACTCGGTCTCCCATCCCTTTTGAAATTGTCTGCATTCAGCATCAGTCTGTCTTATGTTTAACAATTTTGAGTAATTGAGCTTCTAAAACAATCTGCTGCTTTCCCAACAACAAACCCTGGATTAACAGAGAGAAGAAGAGAAGGATTAGGAAGGTGAAGGACTGAGAAACAACTCCAGAAGAACAGTGTGAAGGAGGTGTGGAGTGGTATGAAGAAGATGAGGCTTCAAACAACAAGCACCGGGGGAGGAGGGGTGCAGGGAGAGAGCAAACAAGTTAAACCAGTTCTTTAACAGGTTCAAGTTCAAGAGTTTTATTGGCTGTTTATACAAGTACAAGTACATTGGAAGTTTTACTCCTGATCATTCCACCAGCAAATACAAATTTAAATAACACACTGAATAATGGTTTGACCCAGCGACCCCCAGCCAGCCACCCCCAACCCCCACATGGTCAAGCCTTCGTTAGTCTCCTCATCTTCAGAGGTTTTGGAGGTTGTATATTGCTGTGTGCTTCTTTCTTGTTACTTTGTACATCCGCTGCTGCATAACTGCAATTTCCCCTCGGGGACAAGAAAAGAGCATCTAATGTAATCTAATGTAATGTAGTTTGCTAGGTGCTGGTGTTTGAATGTGTTTTGGGAGGTTTGAGGGCTGTGACTGTTTAGCACTGCAGTAGGGGTGGGCGATATAGCCTTAAAATAATATCACAATATTTCAGGGTAATTTGCGGTAACGATATTCATGACGATATGAAAAAAGAAATCCTGAACAATGTTTTATTGGTGATTGCAGCAGCATTTATTAGTGCAAATAGTGACAACATAAGTCAAAATATAAACATAAAAGTAGGTATAACAGTGTTTTCCTTGGAATCTTCAGTAAAAGTATAAATAACTCAATTGTTTAATATTTTAGTTTAACAATAACTAAAAGTAACTTAACCTTTTACTCTTCAGGAGCCTGCAAAATAGTATCACCTAATAAAACTGACCTCAAACTTTAAGTACAAATGTAAACAGCAGCAATCCAAAGAAACCTTCAGTCAAAATGTAAACACTGCTTATAAAAATGAAATAAAAATACTGTTAAAACTTAAAATAAAGTTGCCTCTAACTGTTTTGTGTAAACGTAAGATGGATTACCATCAAATGAGGTAGAATGTCAGTGCTGGAACTGTACAAGTAAACACTTAGAAAATGGACTTATTGCAGGTTAGAAGTAGCCATCCAGCTGGCAGACACATTCTCCCGTGTGGTCCTCGGGAAGGGAACTCGTCTCAAGGCAGGAGTTGCGCAGCGTCCAGTCGCTGTCGATGTAGTGCACGGCCTGATATACGGCTCCGAAGTTCGGCTCGACTACATGTCCGTGGTTGAGGCAAAAAAACTTCACTGACGATAGCGTAGCTGCTAGCTTGAGTGCTATTTGCGAGTGCTCCAGCTATGCTCGGCTGAGTTAGTGTCATTTGCCTGCTTTTGGGCCGCACATCACCAGCTGCTAAACTCGCCTCACGCAACTTCTGACTGTCCTCGTACTCGCGTGTGTGTTTTTGCTTTAAGTGGTGAAAAAAGTTGTGTTTCCACCTTTAGCCGTACCCGTTTTAACCTAACCTAACCGACGTAGCTCCCCTTTTAGCTAGTAGCTAGGATTCAGATACAAGCCATGCTTGTATCGTTCTGGTGCGCTAGCGTATGCAAATGTGTCAACACGATATCACGCCGCTATATCGTTAATATCATGATATGACACTTTTTTTTCGTGTACAAATTTATACCGGTATTATCGTGAACGATATGATATGGCACAGCCCTACACTGCAGTAGTTTTCTCTTCCCACCAACCAGCAGAACATTCATATGTAGGCCACATCAAGAGTCAGTGTAGAAACAGCAGGCTTCATTCTTGTTTCACACCTGAATCAAATGAACAGGATGAATAGAATAGAATAACTCTTTGTACTGACTGACTTAGTAACAGGCTCTGAGTCTGTTCATCGTCCATGAACACATAAATCAGACAAGACTCCTCCTTGCCTAATAAATAATAAATCCAAAATAAAAGCATATCAGTCAAAATATTTACTCTGATACAGTATAAACATCTTGAATGGAAACATGCTGGAGCTGTGAAAATAATTATTTGATCATATCCTCTTTAACCTTTTCTTAGTCTTCTACATGTGAAGAGTGAGAAAGGTGCTCTGGTCTGGTCAGGTCTTGGTCTGGAGATGAAGACAAAACAAGCTTAAATTCCTCAACATAAAAGGGCCCCAGCTGAAACCATTGAATAGATCAGTAAGCATTACATAATGAGGAGCTAGTTTTGGTCCACATACAGTTAGCAATGGATGGAGCCATCCTGTAGACAATCGCTCCATATTACATAATAGGCCTTGTTTTGCTCTTTTCAAACTCCAGCAGTGCCGTGGACTAAGTCAGCATACAGGCTGTAAATGGAAATAATGAAGTGTAGATTCTGGTCTCTGACTGGTTCATTCTTAGGACCACATCTTGCATCCATACTGATTATGATTGGGCCTCCTGTAAGGCACATTTATATTTACTATGAATGTGAGGTCATTCCATACACAAGTTTATCTGGCTTGGCCACGCCCACTGCTAGAGGAACAACACTGACCACGCCCACTGCTGGAGGAACAACACTGACCACGCCCACTGCTGGAGGAACAACACTGGCCACGCCCACTGCTAGAGGAACAACACTGGCCACGCCCACTGCTGGAGGAACAACACTGGCCACGCCCACTGCTAGAGGAACAACACTGGCCACGCCCACTGCTAGAGGAACAACACTGGGCAGAATGTAAATGTTTTAGCATTGGTGAAGTCAGATCATCAGTCAGGAATTTTAGTGACATTAACAACATTATACAAGTAAAACATCCTGAGATATTACGTCTCTTGAAATAAAAGTAAGTCCATATATCTAAATGATGGTAAAATAAGAAGAGATTGACTGAGAGGAACTCAAGGGGTTGATCTCTCACCCAGTTCTGCAAAACCATAATCCCATCATTGAAAGATAGTTTTGTGCCACAATAACACACACACACACACAGTGACAAGCAATTAAAAAGATGGGCTGAGCTGATAACAATGGTGTCTGATCCTCTTCAGGACTGAACATTTCCAGTGCGTCCTAATTGACCCGACCCATAACCAGTTCTGCTGCCTCAGCACCACTCTGCACTCCAGTGTGTTTATAGTGTGCTATGATACACGCACACACCAACACACTGTTTCAAAGCATCACTTATGCATGACACACATGACCGTCTTTTTCATGTGCTCTTTCTGTCCAGCAGTAACCAGTCAGTTTTCATAGAAAATCATTTTGATTTTAGTAGTGATCTTTTTGAATCCTATTTGTCCACATGTGAACGCTGACAGAGACTGAGAAGGTTTTAGACACATGACCATAACATAATCGTGTTTTTTAACGTTCATTCTTTTTGTTTTTGTGGGCGGCTGTGGCTCAGGCGGTAGAGCGGGTCGTCCGCTAATCAGAAGATTGGCGGTTCGATCCCAGGCTCCTCCAGTCCACATGTCGAAGTGTCCTTGGGCAAGACACTGAACCCCAAATTGCTCCCGAAGCTTCGCCTTCGGTGTGTGAATGTGTATGAATGGTTAGATTCCCCTGATGTGCAGGTTGGCACCTTACATGGTAGCGCCCTGCCATCAGTGTATGAATGTGTGTGAATGGGGTGAATGTGAATGTAGTGTAAAGCGCTTTGAGTGGTCGGAAAAGACTAGAAAAGCGCTATATAAGTACAGTCCATTTACCATTTGTTTGCTTTTTTTAAATTTCTCTTAAGTGCAGATAACAGACAAATCATAGACTTATAAAGATCTACAAGAATGAACAAGAGTAGACAGACAGACAGACAGACGGGTAAGGGTGGATAGAGGTAAACCGAATGACAGACAGACAGACAGACGTGTCCAGCCATGGGTGGTGATGGTGGGCTATGTGAATCCAGGTGGCTGGCTAGCTAGAAGTGCTGGACTTTGGGTTTTTGATCTTTGTAGTGTAGTCAGTTTTATTCTTGTTTTGAGAGCATCTAGTTTGGCAGTAGGTCATGTTAGATGACATTTACTGTAAACATTAGTTTAGTTGTTGGTGCCTATTGGTACGTCTATCAAGATGAATCTATTGGTCCTCTGGACCCTCTAGTTGAGACACTGGGTTATCCTCCGTGGATATCTGACCCTTCATAAATCATTTCATTAACCCTAACCAACTGATAACATACTCTTCAATCTGCTCTGAAACAGGACACCAGTTAACCTGGTTAGCTTACTGAGATCAATGTCTAATATCTCTACTATCTCTATTATTTCATCATGAAGAGGAAGACAGGATTCTGTTGAGAAGCAGCTTCTGGGTAGCAGGGTGTTCTGGGTAAAATTAGAAGGACCTGTCGTCACGTTTAGCAGCTTCCCACCTCCATGACTTCAGCGCTGACTAACTCCTACCTCCTACCTCCCTGCACCTCCCTCTACTTCCCTTCACCTCCTAACAGCTCCACTCATCAACAACACAAGGAATCTCCCTCTAACTCCTACCTCCCTGCACCTCCTTCTATCCCCCTTCACCTCCCTTGAACTCATTCTACCTCCCTTCACCTTCCACCACCTCCTTCACTCTGCCCACTCTGATCAAATACACAAGGAATCTCCCTCCCTCTCCCCTTCTCACCCCTTCTTCTCCTCTCCTACTGAGCCTGTTCTCCTCTCCTCTTCACCTCCTCCTCCTCTTCTCAGCCTCTTCCTCTCCTCTTCTCAGCCTGTTCTGCTTCTTTCCTCCTTAGCCTCTTCTCCTCCTCTCTTATTCTCCTCCTTTCTTCCTCTCCTCCGTGGTAGAGATCTTGTCTGTGGGCGTCTGGACATGAGCAAATGGACTTGGTATTAAAGCCTCCTCAGGTTCCTCATCTTCTCCTCCGCAGCCTCTCCTCCTCCTCCATCTCTTCTCTTCCTGTTCTCCTCAGCCTCTTCTCCTCAGGTTCCTCTTCTCCTCTCCACCTCCTCTCCTCCCTGGTAGAGATGAGTAAGCTCTGACGGAGATCTTGTCAGTGTGGGCGTCTGGACGTGAGCACATGTACTTGGTGTTGAAGCCAAAATAAAGTGGGATTATGAATAAAGGACATTTAGCAGATCGAGGAAACTGTATGATGCTTCCATTCAAAGGGATGCCACTGAACGTAAGAACACACTGGTGGTTCTGTGCAGGCTCTGCAGAAGGGTTAGGTGGGCGGGTGGTGGTAGATACGAGGACAGAAGATGCCCTCCTGCTGATAGTGCTGGCTAAATCTACAACTGTTAACTGGGCTTCAGACCAGCATTCAACACTGACTAATTCCTGCAGGCTGAGGTGTTGAACATGTTCTTCCAAAGATTCAGAAATTCATCAACGTCAAATCCATTCACTCATTTAGGTTTGCGTGGATTTATACTGTGTCCTTGAGTTTGAATTATTAATCATCATTCATTGCCTATTATTTCCATGTTGAAGATGAGAGAGAGACAAAGGGAGAAAGGGAGGGAAGGAGATCAGTTACATCAATTATCCACATTCCTATTTAGCACCTCCAGTAGTCCAGTAGCTATATAAAAAGTATACACCCCCTTGACGTTCTTTTCTGTTGCAGTGGAAATTCAAGAAATGTATGTGACAATATCAATTTCCAACAAGAGAAAAATCGAGTTGATTTTCCATCTTTACTCAATCTCCATCTTTCACACTAGTGAGAAAGATGTCTAACTTAATGTGGAATACCTGTCCCTAAAAGGAACAAGCATGTTTCAGTAGCATGTTATGCAACTCCTTTATTGACCTCCATAGTAAAATGAGATGTTAGAAGTGCACTGATATAGTGATGGAAGGAGGCTAGGCCAGGAACTGGCATCAAATCAAATATCATCTATATGTATTATACACCTCACACCATCAATTCTCTTTCAAATGTTTGAATTGGTGAAGAAAGGTAAAATTTGAGCAATTCTGAAAATGTTCTCACAATGTCTCACTTGTAAGAGTAACATGTAAGAGCAATATATGCAGTAGGCGATTTGGGGGGGGGGAGTGCCATCCCCCTTGTTAGCAAAATGACCAAAATGCATCCCCCTTGTTAACCTGCCATCCCCCCTCTCCATCCCCTAGTAGCAGAGAGAGTGCTGTGTGTACAGGTGGAGCTGTGTGTACAGGTGGAGCTGTGAGCATCCTTCTGGTTAGCACTAGCTAGCCGCCTGCTCCCGCGAGAGACAGGAGGAGGTCAGAGACACACAGTAGTGATGGGAAGACCAACTCTTTTAACTAACCCGATTCTTTCGAGCCGTCCGATTCTGAATCGATTCATTATCGATATGATCCACCAATAAAAATTGACAGTGAGGTGATAACTAATACTATATAAGGATTTGTAGCGACTCGCCACAGTACGTGACAGACAGAGACAAGCAGGAGAGCAGAGTTATTATTCACACCAGAACATAAACCCGACCCGGGTTCGACGGCAGTTGGTTGGCGCCGTCTCCCTCCGCTGACGCCCCTCCCTCTGTCCCGATGGGCCGGCCAGCCTGCCAGGCTTGCAGGAGCATCCTGCTCCAACCCCGACTACCCAGCCGGCTGCTCCCCCGCGGACCTCGGTCGGTCGCCGTGGCTGGAGACAGCCCACTACCGCTCCGTCTCTCCCGCTGCTGCTGGCTCGTTCTGTCCGCTCCATACGATCAGCCGACCCGATCTCCTGTCGACTCTCAGTCACACAGTCATCCTCTCATACATCCACACACAGGTTGAAAAGGCTCCAGCTGCAATCAGCCTCAACTGGTACTGGATCCAGGGAAGAGGCAGTCTACCAACTCACCTCTCTCCTGGATCCAATTAAGCCTCACCCCACACCCCAGTCTGCCACAGGATTGAACTCACGACCCTCAGCATGAGACTCTGATGTTCTACTAACTGAGCTAAACAGGTAATGGAACTACATCAGCGCCACCCTGTCAAACCAGATGTGCAGATAACCACATATACCACAACTGTCAGAGTCTGAGTCTTGTACTCTGCTGGTTATTTCAGGGGTGTAAATATTTCATGTTTCCTGTTTCCTGTTTAGTGCTCCCATTGGGCCATCCCCCCTGTTAAAAATGAACAAATCACCTGCTGAATATATGTTAATGTACTTAAATACTTTATCAAACTAGATTTTACTTTTACTTTCCTTAGATTTTAGAGCAAAAATCTCAAATAACTGTACTCTAAATGAATTTGACTGTCCCAGGGGGTGAATTTATTTCTGGATGCTGTAGGAAGCTTCAGTGGAATGATGGAGTTCCTGCTGGGGTATCAGGCCTTTCCTTAATTATCAGCAGTGACGTGTCCTGTGTTCAGCAACTAGTCTGCAGCTGATCTGCCCACAGTCCTCATTCTGTGCTGGTAGATAGAAAATAGATTGTTGTAGTGCCTGTGTGAGTCACATAATGATCCTCTACCTCGCATCACATTTCTCTGGATTCGTTCCTTTTGAGTCTGTCTGCAAGGTGGACTGAGCAATCAGAGCAGAGCCTCCTTAAGCATAAAGAGATGAATTAGTCAGAGAGACGCTACATTCAACACCCACCTGATCCTAGATCAGAACCAGCTAATGGACCCGAGATGGACTGAAGGATGTTACATCATTGTTCCTTTCTCAGCACCTTCACCTTGTCATTAACCAGCTGTTAGCAACAGGTAGAACTATAGGAGTCACTATACAACCAGTACATTAGAGTGTCTTATTGAGGGCTAGCATGGCTGCCGCGGAGCGCAATGATGACATTTGTCTTTTAAAAGTGATTTAAATATGACTTTAATTCAAAACGCTCAAATATTCAATCAATCCAAATCCAATCAAGTTCCCAGTTCAGAGACAAGAAGGTCTGTCTTTGTCATAAGCTTATTGATCCTGGAGCTGTAGGAAGACCTTGTAAAAACATGTGAGGCACAATGAAGTGGTGAATAAGTTAAAAACCCTGTAAGAAGAAACCTCTGGATTACCAAGGATCCTGGATCCCTGGATCCTCTGGATTACCAAGGATCCAGGATCGATATTCACTACATTGACCAACAGTTCTCAACAAGAGAATTAACCTTCTCCAAGACCACCATTTCCCAAGGTGTCTGTAGAAACGGATCATTTTCAATGGTATTTAGATTTTATGTTTTTATTGTGTTGTACCATATTAAATGAGGGTTTCTATTGTGTATGAAATGCATTGAATGGAGCTGCCTGCTAGACTCTGCATCAGTGGTATTTTATTGTGGTGAACTATAAAGAGCTGTGTATTGTATTATGGTCCATTATATTGAATTGCTTGTATTATTCAAATCAAATCACATTTATTTGTACAGCCCTTAATCACAATCAAATTGGAAGAAACCTCGGGAGGGGCTACTCCGAGAGGGATCCCCCTACCAGGACGGTTGGCCGTGCAATAGATGCCGAGTTTGGGCAAGCAGCGTATACACAATATATCAAAGTTTATTTTGGTGGGACATCCAGATCTGATGTGGCATCACAGCAAACAGCAGCTCAGTCAGCATCGTCCTAGGAGGGAGGACCAACCAGACACCAACTCTGCTGAGCTGCAGCCTGGAACAGATAGGAGAGATTCCTCAACAGGAGATTTCTTAGCATCACTTCTTTAAGTATTATAGTCCATAATTAAACCAAATAATAAAACCAAACTATGGGTTAAACAACACAATGGATGAGAGAAGCGAGTGCAGGACCATCTATCTGATGACATGTACACATTTAATTTGTAAAACACTGAAGTCTGAAGCCTGTGCTGTTGTACTTTGCAAACATTTCTCCACTTGCTGTGCTGCTTCATCCTCTCCCAATCAAATTGAAGGTTTCCAACAACAGCAAAGTTAACGCACTTTGACTGTTTGCACAATCCCTTCCTTATTTACTTAATTACCCATTCATATTTTACTCCTCGCCCACTTTTTTCCTCTTTGCACACAGTGTGCCCATTTTAGAAAAGACCTGTAATGAACTTTGGCTGTTTGTGAAGTTGATCTGCAGTCAGGTTCACCGTAGTTCAGTGACAGAGATAGAGAGCTAGACACTTTGAACTCTGTTCACCTGATTTGGATGTTAGAGACCCTAATGGAGCAGTTGTGGTTATTTGCGGTCACACCAAGTGGTACAGTTTCAGGTGATTTAACTGATGCTGATGCTTGTTTTACTACTGGTTTCAAGGTACACAAATGTGATGGATTGTATTTCCAAAGGTCACTGATACCCCCTTTCCACCAACGCGAACCTAGTTCTGGTTGTGGGCTGGTGCTAGTGCCGGTTCGGAGTTCTAAGAACCGGTTTGCTTTTCCACGGGCTAGAGAGCCACGTCATTAGAGATTTGAGGTTCGGCACCGGCTCCGAACCGGCCCTCTAAATGCCTTGGTGGAAAAGGGGTATGAGAAGCCATTAGGTTTCATCTCTGATGCACTGTAGGTCAGAGATTTAGTGAAACCCATAACAGGCACAAACCAAAGGAACACTCATAACCGTTGACCTTTTACAGTCATCATTTGTGTAGATACACAATGTTTTTTCTTCATTCAATGCTTTTGTTTTCATTAATTCATTTTCTTCCTGGGGGCTGGAGTCCATCCCAGCATGCACTGGGCAGTCACTGCTTTTTATTTGTTTTGATAATCTTGTATTTTATATTTGAATGCTAACGTGCTCAGTTCTCAGTGTCTCGGCCTGTCATATAAAGGCACAGGAAGTGAATCTACTACGGCACCAATAACTAGGAGTGCATTGTGTTTGTTCTCAGGTTGTCATACATGCCTAGGCAGTCTTTGTCTTCCTTAAATCAACTTGTCGACTCAGTGATGGGTTTGTAGGTCAGTGAACAAACACATTTGGAGTTGAAGAGCATCGCTGCCAGCCAGTCCTTATCTGGTTGCCCTGTTTCTCTTGTCCTCTGAGCTGCTTTGGCCTCCTACGGTTTAACTTTACAAGGTTCATGTGCCACACACCATCAGCTCAACCAGCAAGTCAGAGGGGAGAGGAGGAGAGAAAAGGAAGTCGAGGAGCGATAACACAGGAGCCTCACAGTCTGTAAGCTGCCGCTCCAATTTTTACCGCTGAACAAAGAGCCGAGTGTTGGGTTTCCCCGTCACTCTCACTCCCTTTGTGGAAGTGCGAAAGCATAGTGGAGTGCCGACATGATACGCTGTTTTCAGCCTTGAAAACAACAGATCACCTGTACAAAACTCAGTGAGGCCGCCTGGTTTTTAACCAACATTAACTCTATTAATCTCTATTAAACAATTGATCAGATTCTGTCAGCCACCCAGTGCTCCTGGGTTAGGCTATGAAGAATCAACACTGGGTCTGACTTCTCAGTGTGTGTGTGTGTGTGTGTGTGTGTGTGTGTGTGTGAGCGTCGTCATGTTTCATCACAGTAGCCTTGATGTCATCAGAAGTCAATGATGTCATTATTAGCTGACACAGATAATGCCTGGCATCTCTTGATTGATTAGTATGGGGGGGGAGTATGCATCCTTTATTAATGTTAAATTGTTATCAATTGAGATGACGGATGCTCTCAGGATGTACAGTGGTATATTAATATTGATTTAAGATTAACCACAGACAATAATTAATATCAAAACCTTGAATTATATTCGCAACGTCCTGGGTTCGAATCCGGCTCAGGACCTATGTTGCATGTCATCCCTCCTCTCTCACATGATCTTTCCTGTCTCTCTCTCTCTAAATAAAGGCAACATGCCAAAAAAAAAAGAATCAGAAGAATTCTGAATCATGGAGAATGACACAGATTCACTGACTGGGATTAAATGTATTGCACTGATTTCTCAGCAATGTCAATATTAATAATAATGTCAAAAGTGTAATATTGAATACCAATAATAAAAAGGACTACATATAAAATATCTCCAATTATCAATAAACACAACTCCCTATGTAAAGCAGCTAAACAAATTCTCGGTTTATTCTACTGTTTCTTTTTGTCAAATTTGAAGACCGGGTTAGACTAAACTCACTAAACACTAATGCCATGGGAGGGACAAAGATTTCAATAATGGAAAGTCATCAAACAATCATCAAAATGTTTGAACAAGACAGAAGTGTTCAACCATATATGGATCAATAATCAAATTGAACTGTTCTGTAAAATTAGATCTTCTTGGACAAGACCTTTTCTCTCATTTTAGAATTAGTTGCCTGCACTTGATTAATTCAACCAAACTGCAAGAAATGGTGTTTCCTCACCGTTACTTGACAGTGACAAGACCTCGGATAAAAACCCTTCAGCCACTGGACCGTAAACCCTTTCCCTTATGTCTGACAGCACAGCCACTGTCACTGGACCGGAAATGTCCAACAGGATGGTGAGCCATCCAAAGTTTGTGTTATAATCAAGTCAGAGCTACATTTTTGATTCATGGCGACTTTAGAAGAGAAGTGGAATTAACAGCAGTAACGGACTTGGGATATGTTTTTCCTGGAATCATCTTGGTAAAAATGGCAAACCTGACCTATGATCGATTCATTTGTTGGAATATTTCAGCTACCTTGGCCTCACTGAAATGTCTAATTTGACTTGGAACTGACTTTGAAGCCTGGCTCTGTGTTAAAAAATGGTTTACCAAATGACAGAATGTTTATAACAGTATGTTTAATGAGGACGCAAATAAATTATGTCATCAGAAACAGTTCATATTCTTACAATGAAACAATAAAACTGAATAACTGAATCTTGTAGCCCTCAAGTGATAAGCTCTGCCACATGAGCTGAATTAACATCTCCATGTTGATCTGTGGAGACATTGTTAAGAGTCGGATGGTACATGACGCATTGACCAAAAGAAGCGCAATGTTAATGACGTGAATGGTACTTATTGGCCACTCCATATCAAACTGAGTGTTGTGGAAACTGTCTGGCCAAGTGAAACAGCCATCTTTGGCATTCTTCTGAATGATCGGAGAATCTGAAGCTTTACAATTCATTTTCATCTTGATTGGAACGTTGCAGGATGAAGCTGTGGCAAAAGAAACTGTCAAGAATGTTGTTTATAGTGCAAATTTCAACATTCGGCATATTTATTATTATAATAATAATAATAATACTATAATAACAATAACAACAACAAAAGTAATTAGTTTGGCTCCAGTAGCTGGTCGAACAGGTTTCTTTCAAGTATCTCAACAACAGAGATTTATACATTTAGGATTAACCTTCAAAAACACACTGTATCAAAAAAGGAATCCCTTGTACACAATATTGAAACAATACATACGAATCAAGACATTACATCATAACATTTCATCTATTGCATAGTATTCTTTTAGATGTTCTCATTGCAACGTGGAAAAGAAAGTCACTCCACACAAGAAATACAATGCATAGTCCAGTTCTCACCACTAAACATAAATATATTATGGAACTCTTCTTTTCTTTTTATCTGAAAGTGCCAGAGAGACGGTGCTGATTTCATGACACCCGTCAGAGACCTTGACCAAACTGCTAAACTCAGGCAGGCAACAATTAGAAGGCCAAGTGTTTTTAAAGGGACATGGCAATACTGACTGTCCACTTTCCGATATTATCTAAGAGTTTGTTTAAAAAGTCTCTTATGAACAGCCACACTCTTCTACAATCATGTTCTGAATGTCCTTTTTAATGATCTTCTGCTCTTCGTTGTAGTATAGCATAGACATGGCCCGTAGCCTCATAGGGACGCAACACGACTTGATGCCCTGGAAGGGGCTGTAGCCCCGCATGCGGTAGTGATTGATGACTGTGGAATGGAAGGAGAGGGAAGAGCCCGTGAAGCTTGCCACATGATTCGGGCAGTCGCCCTCACAGTAGTTTGCGTGGTAACCCGGTGGGGCAATAATCCAGTCATTCCAGCCAATATCCTTGAAGTTAACATAGAACTGGCGCTTACAGCAGATACGGATTTTCCCATCACACTCCAGACCTCGCTTGACCCGCCGGTGGCCCGGTTCCTCTAGTGCTCTGAGCGCCACCATGAGGAAGGGCCGGTGGGATTGCTCCCTCTCTTTGGCTCGCTCGCCGTCGGCTGGCATCAGAATGGGCGTGGCCCCGGCCTCGGCACACAGTGGGCAGGACACCCGCAAGTTGAGCAGGCTTTTGCCACTGTCCAGAAGCGCCTGGACGCTGCGTGGTACAGGGAGGGTGTGCCAGCCGCTGCGGCGGGTATCAACCATCTTCTCTGAAATAGACTCCTCCTGGGTCTCATTGGGGTCTGTCACTGGGCCCTGGAGCTGATGACGCTGAAGGAGCTGGAGGGTGACTTTGCCCTTAGCCCGGTTTCCCTTGGCTAACTTAAGGAAGATCCAAACGTTGGCTTGCTCCACTACAGATGAGCTGGTTCCCTCTTTTGAAATGTCAAAGGTCACAGTGGTCGGAGAGTCCCCTGGCACATGAAAAACAGGGACAGTCGGCATGTTAGCATTGTTAACATGTTGCATCCATACAATAGTATGGTAGTATGTTGATACTAGGGAGAGAATAAAGACAGTAGGAAATACAGCCAAACACAGACTAGTCCATGAACGTTCTTAGCTAGGTCTCCAAAAGGTGGTCCTCAACCTGACTAATACTTTAATGTTTCTGTTTCAAAACCTTTGTAGAATTTGAAGTATATTAAAATACATGAAAAGAAAGTTGCCTTTTGTGCCTTTGTTTATTCAAGGTCTGCCATTTGTGACTAGCTGGGTTTGGCTGGCAGAACCAGGGTCACTCTGGGATGTATTTACTTTGGAACAAACCAGGTAATGATGAGGCTTGTGGCTTGAGGTTTGAGGCAGGACTCACTCACAACTAATCACTAATACGCTAGCCTATTGGCTGTGTTGCTTTCTTCAAGTCAGAAATGTGGAGCGTGTTTGTGGGATGAGATCTTTTCTTTATGCCCTCACTGCCTATACCATCTCCCTGAAGGAGCTGAGGGATTTCACCTTTCACCTCTATAGCTCACTAATGTTATGTAGGACAGTATGGAGACAGCCCTCTCTTTAACACTTCCCATGTTCCTCCTGACTCTAGGAGATCTCATGTCTGTGGAGACATGGGCTGCATAAGTGTGAAAGTAAACAGTACACTTTCTCTTTGTGGACTGTTTTTGGACAATAGCTGTGGTGACAGATCAGACAAAAGGCAACCGTATGGCCTGCACAGTTTTCTGTATGGTTTCTTACAAAATATGCAATGTCTTTTGGGAAAATTATGGAATTGGAGTCAAACCAAACTCCAGCAACAAAGAAGCCGCTTATCCAACACACATTGTCACCCAATATAAAATCACAATGTCTGAAGAACACACCTTCACACTCCACTCTGAATAGATTTTTGTACGAATTGACAGGTCATATTCAGTTGAATATGCACCAACCTCCAAACATGTTCCTCCTCCTTGCTCAGCCCCCTCAAACTGCATGAATGAAGTGAATGAACAAACAATGACTCCACTCCTAATAAAGCAGCCAGGCTCAGTTTGTTAAGAGGCTGAGTTTGAGAAGATCTGGCCTGGTCATTGTATATATGTATATATTGTTTGACTGTTTGAGTGTCTTTTTTAATGCACCAACATCACTGTTTTTAATGCATCACAACATCACCGAGTCAAATTCCTTGTATGTGCGAATGTACTTGGCCAATAAATTTGATTCTGATTCTGATCTTAGTTGAACTACCTGCTGGTGGGTTGGGTTAGGGTTATGGAAGGGAGACGCTCTTTTACATTGACTAGACTTGAAATATTGCCTTTTGTGTTTCCACAGCTTATTCCTGGGGCTGATGTTTAATTTGAAATTGAATTGGATTGATGGCTGAACCTCTTTCAGTCCCACTAGAATGCAGCTTGCCCCCTTTCCCACCTCCTGTCATTTTGCTTTCTCTCCCTATCATATGAATGAATGGACAAAAAAAATGTCATGAACATAATGGCATGAATGGTGCCGCTAAATATATTCAGCGTGATATGAGCAGCAATGCTAAAAAAAGAAAGGCCTGGTTTCCGAGTGATAGAGAGAGGGAATGTTGTTAACAAGGCCAGCAGAAGTAGACAGACTCCCCCCCCCCCTCCTGTGTCCATTTACCTCTTTTTCTTTGTCATCTCTATCTGCCCCCAACCACCACTGCACAGCCCAGAGTAATTACTGGGGCCCATATTTGGCTGAATGAAGTGATTATGCATGGCCTGAGACCACTGGGTATGTCGTCCCCCCCCCCGACCTCATCGTTACCGCCCCCCCTAATTTCGGCGAGCCTTTGAGGGGCCTTTTTAATTGAAGATTTCACTCAAAGGGTTGACTATTTATAGCACAAAGCCATTATGCACATTTATGTAAGCAACCAAGTTGTGGCACAATGTGTTTGTCACACAATGCTCTCTAACCTGTGGGACCAGTGAGTCTTCGCAGCCTCATCCTGAGGCAGAGCGATATCAGATGCAGGGTCTATGTCTTCTCTATAGAAATACCAGGACACAAACAATGTCTGTTAAAGAATCTGGCCATCAGATTTCCAGGTACGATGTTAGTGGCAGTGAACTATGTGGGGCAGGAGTAGGGTTAGGGATCTATGTGTCCAGGAACTGGCAGTGGGGTTGTTCTTGTTGCTGTACTGGACATACACTGGCCTATTGTGGCATCTTATAGTAAGGAACCTTAACATACAGAGCTGGGTCAAATAGCACTGGAAAATAATTCTTACCATTTGTTACAACATGCTTTGGATACAGGATTTGTGGAGTTTGCCATACATACCAAAGAGCACCAGAAGGGTGCAGGTAGGGAACTGCTGTTTTCCTTTTCTAATCAGGGGCTTATACCCGGGACTCCAGGTGAATGCTATTAACTACCTAGTAGGATAGAAAACCAGCAGTACTCTGGACCCTGAGGACCGGATTTGAGGACCACTTGTTTAGATAATTGGAAAGTCAATTTATTACACTTTACTGGGATTGGCAACTCACCTGACGCTACCTGGTTTGTCCTGATGCATTAAACCCAGCCATCAGGAGTTCCATGTAAGTTAAAGGACACAGTAAAATGTATTTGCAGATACTGTTTGACCCAGGTCTGGTAGCAGTTTGGTGTTATATATATATAGGCGTATGTAACAGTTACAGTTGACCAGGTTTAGGCTCCTTGTCCATAATGTTGCCATTGAATCAGGGTTTATCTTTTCATTTGTACATTAGTAAGAACACAGTTAGGTTAGTAAGAAAATAGGATGGCTAGTAAGGAAATACACTAGCTATGTTAGATGGAAACAGGGATGTTTTGTAGTTCCTCAGGTCCATTCTACATCAGGCACCACTTCTGGTTTTAGTTTGAAGGTTTGAGGCATCCTGAATGTCATACCCAACAAATCTCCAGCATGGATGCCCAGCCACCCAATGCCAAACACAACAGCAGCAGGGGGTTATGGGATACCAAGGAGTTAACTGTCTCTCCGGAAAGAGCGTCCCTCCACCCCACTGAGTCTTTCCAAGAAAGATCGCCAGCCCATTCAAATACACTTGTTTATACACGCCCATTTCCATTCATGACCAGAGAAATGGACCTCCCCTCTAACCAGCTAATATAGTATAATGATAATTAATGAGCAAGTTGAAGACAAACATGTCATATTATTACACTATATAATAAATCACCACCAATGGATGGAATTAATAGTATCTATTGGTTTGGGTATTGATCAATTCTGTCTGTGTAACCGTGTAAATAAAACATTAACTTCTGGATGCTTTCCAACTATTTCTGAATGTCCTGCTAAGAAATGATGCATGGCGTCTAGAGACTGAATGTAATGTATGTAGTTTTTAGTCAGTAGTCAGTGGAGCCAGTGGACAGTGCTGCCAGACAGTCATGCCTTTAGAGAGCATCAGTGTAGTCAGTAGATAGTCAGTGTCTAACTGGATGTTGACTTGTGTAATTGTTTATAAGACAAAAACTCAACTGACATTCCAGCTGCTGATTGGTTCTTAGACTGAAGCAGGTTCACTCTAACTGGGAAGATACACACACACACACACACACACACACACACACACACACACACACTGACCTGGCTCTGCGAAGGTGATGATTTCGGAGGGTGGCTCGGGTGGCGTCAGTTCCCCGGGGCCCCGTCCCTGCTCCTGGATCTCCACACTGCCGTCTTCGGCTACCCGGCCAACGTGGAGCTTCTTGATGGCATTGAGGAGTGCAGCGCGAGGAACCGCCTGGGTGAGGTTGGGTCGGGCACTCAGGTGTAGCATGTTGAGGATGTGTCGCTTCACGGCCTCCACCATGTCGGTCTGTCCTGCCATGGAGGTAGAGGAGGAGTTCCTCTTCATCTGAGCCAACACACATGAAGGACAGGGGGAACCTGGCACACCGTCCTGGGGCTGCAGCGCCACGTTGACCCCCGGTGCTGGAGATGCAGTCGGAGAAGCATAGACCAACTGTAGCCAGGCCACCAGAACCAAGACCCCAGCTACCACAGACACTGAGGCCATGCTGGTCGCAGACTGACAACACTCACAATCACACAAGCTCTCTTGAATGCACAGTCAAGGTGCTGGAGAAGAGTGAGGAAAAGCACCAGGGCCAGGACCAGCAACACTGAGATACCAACCAAACAAGAATCAGGGTTTCTCTTTCAATAGTTTGACAAAAAGTAAAATCCTTTCTTCAGGGTTTTAACTTGGTCCTCACAATGGTCATATTCAGCAAACCCTCCTGTTCACAGGTAGCAGGTAGCTTTTCACTGATGATCGTTTAATAGCCAGTAATAGTTTAATAGTCAACAGCAGTTGGCTAGTAGTAGGTGGTAGTAGTAGTAACAGTAGTTGTCTTAACAGTAGTACTCTTGTCTTCTGTGTAGTCCTGTGGTAAACCAGGTTGGGGAGCTGCAAGGTCCTGCTGATGGCTCTGAGTTCGCTCTCTGGCCGAGCTGAATGGCTTTGTACAAGTGGGCAGGGTCAGAGAACTCCCCCTCTCTCTCTCTCTCTCTCTCTCTCTCTCTCTCTTTCCTCTTACTCTCCCTCCTTAATCCCTCCCTCCACAGAGGTATTTCCCTACTTGTGACTCACTAACATCAGTTACACACACAAAGTAAAATCCTGGCTCATGTTTCAGGACTGTTTGTGGTGTTTCCTGACTGATGAACGTCACGACAGAAGAGGAGGAAGAGGCAGAGTGTCTCCCTGATTCATTCATACCACACACACACACACACACATTCCCCCTCAACACTAGTAGAGGTATGTGTCTGCTCACACATCATGGACATCCTTCCTCTGCGTCTTAATGATGACTCAGTGCAGAATCATCAGCTCGTGAAGAAATCCAGTTTGGAATGGAGTTTGTCGTTACAACCAGGATCCTTGCCGAGGCCGAGTCCTCATACTTAACAGATGGTAGGATGGAGACCGTGGACAACAGATATGAAGATCACTTCCAACACATGCTGAGGCTGTTTCTTAACAGACCACAACACTACTCCCTCTGCTGCTCAAAACAAATATGACTCCAGCATCCTCACCTGTCCTCTATCTCTTCTTTTTGTCTTCTCCTCCCTCTCTGTGGATCCCTCTCTCCTCCTCTTTCCCTGCTGTGTCCTCTCGTTCACCCTGTCTTTTGTCTGTTCTGTCTGTCTCAGTAATATGATGAAGACGGTTTGTCTCTGTGTTCCTATTATGATGAACTGGTTCAGAGTTATCTGATCCCAGCAGAGTTCAGCCAAAGCCTGGGGACTGCCTGTTCCTTCATACTGCCCTCAACCATAGATATGGCTTTATAGAATGGCTTTAGACAGAATAGTATATTATAGAATGGTACTATCGCTCTGATTCTTCCTTCATACTGCCCTCAACCATACATGTGGCTTTATAGAACAGCTTTATATTACATTCCAGTCATTTAGCAGACACTTTTATCCAAAGTGACAATAAGTGCATTCAACATAGGTACGTACGAGAATTACTAGTCACCAGAAATCGTAAGTGCATTTCCTTCACAAACAAGCATCTAAGAGCATAACTAGTGCTAAGGTAAAAGTGCAATAAGCTAAATATGTATATATAATTTTTTTTGTAAACAAATAAAACAAATGCTAAGTGCTAAGAGGAAGGGTCAGGATAGTGTTTCTAGAAGAGGAAGGGTCAGGGTAGTGTTTCTTGAAGAGGAAGGGTCAGGGTAGTGTTTCTTGAAGAGGAAGGGTCAGGGCAGTGTTTCTTGAAGAGGAAGGGTCAGGGTAGTGTTTCTTGAAGAGGAAGGGTCAGGGTAGTGTTTCTAGAAGAGGAAGGGTCAGGGTAGTGTTTCTAGAAGAGGAAGGGTCAGGGTAGTGTTTCTTGAAGAGGAAGGGTCAGGGTAGTGTTTCTAGAAGAGGAAGGGTCAGGGTAGTGTTTCTTGAAGAGGTTTTCAGCCTGGTGGAAGATGAACAGCGACTCTGCTGTCCTGACATCAGTGAGTTCATTCCACCACTGTTGGGCCAGGACAGAGAAAAGCTGTGACCATGTAGATCGGCCTCTGAGCGACGGGGCAACCAGTCGCCTCGAGGCAGCAGAGCAAAGTGGTCGGGCGGGGGTGTAAGGCTTGACCATAGCCTGGAGGTAAGAAGGAGCTGTTCCTTTCACTGCCCTATAGGCTAGCACCAGGGTCTTGAACTGGATGAGCTGCTACAGGGAGCCAGTGTAGAGAACAGAGAAGGAGGTTGTGGGAGGACTTGGGGCGGTTGAACACCAGACAAGCTGATGGAACTCCAGAGGTCTGATGACAGACGGCGTGGCAGCAAGGAGGGAGTTGCAGTAGTCCAGGCGGGAGATGACAAGAGCCTGGATGAGCACCTGCGCTGCCTTGTCAGTGAGGAAGGGGAGAATCCTCCTGATGTTGTAGAGGAGGAATCTGCAGGAGCGTGTCACTGATGTGATGTTTGTCGAAAACGACAGTTGGTCGTCCAGGGTCACACCCAGATTCCTCACAGTCCGAGTTGACGTCACCACAGCATTATCAATGGTGATGGCCAGGTCTCGATGTGGGAGGTCAGTCTTGTCCAGGTTGAGCTTCAGGTGGTGCATCGACATCCACTCCAAGATGTCTGCCAATATATATATATATATATACAGTATGTATATATATACACCGATCAGACACAACTTTAAAACCACTGACAGGTGAAGTGAATAACATCGATTATCTCGTTACAACCTAGGGGGTTATATACCAAGGGGTGGGATATATTGGGAAGCAATCAGTTCTTGAAGTTACCACAGGACAGGACACCTTCAGAGGTCTTGTGGAGTCCATGCCTCGACGAGTCAGAGCTGTTTTGGCGGCACGAGGGGGACCCACACAATATTAGGCAGGTGGTTTTAATGTTATGGCTGATTGGTGTATATATATATATATACATTTTATATAAAGTGGGTTTATAGTAGGGGTGTAACAATATGCCAAATCCACAATTCGATATGACTTTCAATTTGATTTTGATCCCCCCACACAGCTATGCTAATATTAGACTGCCTTGATTTAGAAAAAAAAAACTTTTTCAAAAAAATAACTTATTCATTAAAGAGTAAACAAAATAATTATTAAGTAACATAATTTATAGATATTAACAAAATAAGACAATCAGTTAGAGAACAACTGTTTTCTAACAATGTGTGTAAACATTGGCATACATACATTTTTAAACCTGGGCTCTATTTGTACAAATTCGTCATTTATACCGCAAATTAGGTACAAAAAGTTTTGGAATTGCTCCGGTAGATCGCCTCAGTTGGCAGTTGCGAAACGGGCTGCTATGGCTGCAATGTAATCCACAGGGGCAAGTGGGCCGATCAAAGAACGTCCACTAAAAGTGTTCTGTTTTTGCCACTGACAGGCTCAGATTGTTATTGGTGTGTCTGGGCTCGATGCTTGCCACTAGACCTAGATCTGTATCTCCTGTGCCACAACATCACACCATAGTTTATCTGCTGGGTCTCCCCAAATAGTCACTGAGGGCTTTTTTTCTGACTGGAGGGGATGTTCTGCTGGCCAATGCAGTCTCATTATCTTCTGCAGGGCTCTGGCTGGTCGCCTCTCCATTGGCCTGGACATATAAAAGAAAAGGAGCTGCAGTAACGTGATGAAATGTTTAACTGTGCAGTGCACATGTGACATTTAGTGAACAAACAACACAACAGCAGTTATTGTGATGGTGTGCTATATAATCCTTGATTAAATAATCAATTTTATATTGAGATTAAAACACATCTAACACCTAAGTAATACTATGTTATTAAGCTTCATTTGATTAAATTATTTGACCAGCTACCTGTGTTGGGGGCTCTTTTAAGATCTTCTCAGCCAGATTACTGAAGAGCTCACTCCAAGAAACCTCATCCAGCTGTGGGAGGGACTTGAACCCGGGATCAAGTACAGTGCTCTCATTCATTGTTGAAGGAATACCTGTCTTCAAAGTTAGCAGCTATGGCAGACTTAACAACCCGATAATAATAATCATGTGTTTCAGGGGAAGAATCGTAGACACGATAAGTTGTTTGCTGCTTGAACCACTTCTTCTTCAACTGCCACATGACAACATCATGACAACGTGCTTATTCATGCTCTTCTCACAGCAGCTTACTATTCTAAGTAGCGCTCAAGCATGTCTTCCACCTGTTGGTGACTTTTTGAACGAGTTTGTGAGGTGGAAGTTGAAGCATGTCTTGCTTGGCCCTTATGACTGCTGCTGCACTTACTCCGGTAGAAGACATAACCACCCCTCCTCACCTTGCCCAAAATTACATCAGCTTGGTCTCCAAACCCTTAAGTGGTGCCAGGTTCACTGTGTGGGCAAAATACCCTATCTGTGGTGACAATCCAGCCCCTTTAACTGCATGAACAATGTCCCTAGCATTATCGGTTGTCATAGGGATTGTGCCATTGGGTTGCCAGGTTTCCATTCAGTGACTGCATCCCTCAGGACCTTTGCCAAATGTTCTCTTGTGTGAGCATCATATATGGAATGAATTTCAGGGGTTGGATTTCCAATTCCCCAATCTTCACTAATGTAGTGCACTGTGATGGTCACGTAGCTCTGTGTTACTCTGGGTTTCCACCCATCCGTTGTCAAGGCCATTCATTTTGCAGTGCTTAAGCCCTCAATAACTTAAGCCTTTACATCATTATACAGCTGGGGCCACATGTTTGTGCTGAAATGTGGTCTGATTGGTAATTCATAGCACGGTTCTAGTACACTGACCAAGTGCCTAAAACCAGTGCCATAAACACTCCTATACCATTAGTAATTTATATGGTGCAACTAGGCTTGGCAGAGGTTCAATGTGGCCTTTCATCTTCTTTGATGTTCTAAACACAGAGATAAAGTTGTACAACTATAACGTTACCCTGTGTCTTGGAGATAAAGGAGAATCAGCCATACAGCTTTTTATTTCGATTATCAAAATCTAACATGGGTAATTTAGTAAAAAAGGGAATCGTTACACCGCTAATTTATAGATTTCCATATTATAGAACGGTATGAAACACACCACTGAATGAGCTTCTCCTGTATTGTGGAAGAGGTTGGGGACATGTCGTGGAAGCAGTTGCTAGGAGCCATGACCAAGGTGGGCTACTTGTCATAGGGGCAGCTCACTGTTGGACACTGGCAGTGAGGGAGGCTGACAAGCTGAAGAAGGAGGCCTTCTGAGCCTGGCTGGCATAGAGGACTTGTGACTAAGCAGAAAAATACCGACAGTCCAAAAAGGCTGCAGTAGTTGCAAAGGTGAAAACTGGGAGGGGGTTGGAGATGCTTTGGGGTGACCTCAAAAAGGTTCTGACAAAGACGTCAGGTTGTTCTCAGCAGGTTGGGAAAACGCTGACCTTGACTGGGGGTATCGTCAGAAGGTAGAAGGAGAACTTTGAGGAACTTTCAAACACAATGGACACACACTCTGGTCAGGAGGCAGTGCTGGAAGGTCACAAGTCTCACAAGGCAGATTTAGAAAGCTCCACCCATAGTCTACCCAGAGCACTACACTGCTTCTTTTTCATTTGCAATATATTTGAGTGGAGAGCTGAACCTGATCATTACTGCCACTTAGTGGTAAGAATAATGGGTTTAAAGATTTGACTGACAATTTCCCCAATAATGCATTATTTTTCATGTTTTCATGTGTATCACAACATGATTGGGGTATGAAAGTAAATAGTCACAACAACTTAGAGAATAATTGTCATTAGGCCTATTGGCCCATGACCAAAATAGCTTTTGTTAAAAGTTTATATTTGATGGCTAAGAAAAGAATAGTTTGACAAAATCAGACATGGATTACTGAGCAATAAGAGACATTGAGAACATATTATGTTAATATTTTACTTGAGTTCACAGCTGGCCACACTAACAGTGTGATATTAGAGTGCCAACTTGTAGGCTTACTATGTGCAAAAGAGGGAAAAGTGCACTTGAATGCAAGTGCTTCAGATCAGTCATCCCATGACAGAATACATGAAGAGCCATTAGGTGGCGATATGCATAATCCTCCCTACACACGCTATAGAAGATGATCTGAACTGGGAAAGCCTCTGGCAAGGTGCTGGAAAGGCCAATGGTGGAACCTCGCATTCGGGAGCAATATGGGTTTCATCCTGGTTGTGGACAGGTGTGTACAGTTGACCAGCTTTTTACCCATCTCACAGATAATCAAGGCTATGGGAGTTTTTTTTATCCTGTCTACATCCTGTTTTGTGGATTTGGAAAAGGCCCACCATGTTCCCTGAAGTATCCTGTAGGAGGCGCAGTGGGAGTATGGGGAGCCATTCAGTCCATATACACTCAGGGCTCTATTTTCATGAATAAGGCGCAGGTCTAATGTCTATCTGTTTTGGTATTTTGGTGACCATAGGAGCATGGTGGTCAAAGAGGTATATATTATCAGTACATGTAGTGAGCTCATTTCATCAGAAGAAACTGATATTCTTGTCCAGGAGGTATAGTCAACACTCGCATGTATGGTGCCTCTGATGATGTAAACTTGGCTTGGGAAGAAGTTGGAAATATTTGAGTTATTTGCCATTTATATTTACACAACATGAATTAAAGAGCAGCTTCACCAAGTAGCGCTCTGCACAGCAGTCCTCCTCAGACAACCCCAATATAAGAGATTTAGTATTTAGTATTTAGGCCTTTGTATTTTGTACATTCTGTTTATTGTGATACTGTTATGCTGCTGCAACCCCAGAATTTCTGTCTGTCGGTCTTATATTGATATTGAGATATTGTAAGCCCTGTCACCATGTTTCCTGTGTGTTATGATGCAGCTTGACTTGACTTCATTCAGTTACCACAGATGTAGAGCTGAAATAGTTAGTTGTGCAATTGGTTAGTCCATGGGCTTTACCTCAGTGTGGGGTAAGAAATAGCCAAACATGCACAAAACCGATGTGTGGTATTCTGAACAGGTCTACGTTTACGTGCCATGAAAATGGCACTGAATGATTGACTTGCGCTTTAGATGTG
Organism: Hoplostethus atlanticus; assembly: GCA_034670405.1. Classification (NCBI taxonomy): domain Eukaryota; kingdom Metazoa; phylum Chordata; class Actinopteri; order Trachichthyiformes; family Trachichthyidae; genus Hoplostethus; species Hoplostethus atlanticus. Next base: position 589,659 of record JAXDDX010000198.1, read on the forward strand.
GTCTTCATAGGCGGAAGGAAAATCCCACTGCGTCAGCTGGTTTATATTGACACGCCCCCTGTTGTGTGTGTGCAAGTCTATCCACCAAATTACCAAACTGACAACAGCGGGGAAAAGTTGTAACAGTCATAACAGTCATCCAATCTTCTTAGTGTAACTCCAAAGAATGGCCACCAGGGGGAACACACACGGGGCTGACTCAACAGGATAAAAGCCAGTAGAATAAGCCACTGCAAGGGCAATAAAAAAAACTTTACACACCAAATATTAAGATCACTTTAAATAGATCCACGTCAGGGCTATAAGCCACATACACACACATGCACTCCGGTGGAAACACAGCAAACTAATATATATATATATATATATATGTTGGTCTGAAGCCCTCCGTGTATGGTTTCCCTGGTTTTAAATGTTGGGTTCTACAGAGTACTGGATGGCCGGACGAAGTACACTTTAAAAAAACAAAACATAAAATTTCTCACCAGCTCAACAAGACCCTTGGTCTGTTAAAACACACACTTAGCTGGTCACTAAAAAATGCTTCTATATCACAGTATATTTAAAACACAGCATAGTAAAATAAAACTAGAACAGCAGCTAAACAGCAATATGCAAAGTAGCCAATATCCGTTTAACAGGGGATCAATAAAAAGACCAGGTTGTGGCTTTGCCTGTATTTATCAAGTACACACACATTGACTGGAGGCCAGGAATTCACCACCTATTCCGTATCACAGTCCTTGAAAATACTAACAGAGGCACATACAACCAGGAAGTAGCAGCGGACGGACCCGGGCAATAGTTGTCTTAGGGTCATAGAACTTAGGGTTGCTCCCACTGGCTACATGAGTATATTGAGTATATTAAAAAACTGCAATAGTACTATAGTATATTAATATAGTACAATGAGTATATTATACTGCTAATAGATTAGATATTATACTGCACATTAATAAATGTGCTAAGTATATTGATAAATACAAAGTATATTGATACAAAAGTCTACACAACCTCTCAAATGTTATAGTTTTAGTTTTAGGCCTGAAATAAAAAGACATTTTCACTTTCATATGGATATCGGTGAAATTCACGCGGTGTAACCAGCTATACATTTGGCACTTCCAGGTTATTTTTGACTGGTAACTTGAAACCAGTGAAATGTACTGTTTTGGCAGTGCAAGAAGAGTTTTTTGAGGGAGAACTTTCTTTCGGTTTCCATCAGGAAAATCGGAGCAGGCAAAAAACAGAAGCCTGGGTGAGAATTAGAGCAAATAGAGGCGATCAAGAGCTGCTGCTGGCCTGATCAACTTGTTGAAGAGCCTGATTGATGTTGAAATTGGGAAAAACTGGAAGCCATCAAATAATCAACGAGCTGGAAGCTAACGTAAGATATTTGAAATCTTATTGTTGAAAGGTTCAGATCAGGAGAGGGTTATAATACACCCTGGAACACAGTGAAGAACACAATCAAGATGTGGAGCACCCAGGACCATGTCTAGATCAGTTTCCTCCAAGATGAAGGAATCTCATTGGGAAGGTAGAAACCTCAAAACAACTACAGTACTGTATGGTAGACTCTGGACATGCCATGCATATAACAACCATTTCTGGGCTGTGGGGTCGGGTGGGAACACAGAAGCCACTTCTCACTCACAAAAATCTATTCTTGTCTTAATTATACTAGAAGACATCGCCAGAAAATGTCTTCTGGTCTGATGAAACTAAGGGAGAACGTTTTGGTCTTATTGGTTCATCAACCAAATAACAGCATCATGCTATGGGGCTGGACAGGAGATCCAGTCAGGGTGAAGGGGACAATGAATAACTCCAAATACCAAGATATTCTACTGCCGTCTGCAAGACAGTTCCAACTAACTGTAAAGTTCAAATGTTGATTCATCTGTGGACAAGACTTTCTTCCAGTATTGTTTTGTTGTTGAAGAAGTGGTTTGGAAACTGCTACTATAAGGAGACATAGAAGACCATATTCATTTAGTCAATATCTGGTAACAGTGCTAAAAGACCAAAACAATTCACTCTGTGTTAGGAGTGTACATGTGTTAATATTTTAATGAAATATATGGTGTGACAACAATTTGAGAAAACCATCCCAAATGGTGTGAACAAGATATTCAGATATGCTTCAATTTATTAATGTTTTCTTGGATCACAAGCATCAACAGTTCAATGAGTGTTCTCTGTTTAATCTTTTCCATTGGTGTTTCTGCCTCTCTCTGAAATTAGATTTATAGTGTTTAGGATGTAACTCGACTCCCAGTTTGAACTTGATATGATCTCTTCTGCTTTGTTCAGACTATTTCCCTGAGGAAGCATTTCAACACACTGCTGTTCCCGGGACCCTTAAACCATGTTAATGTGTTCAACAACTTTAACTAGGCTTACAGCTTTCCATGACTCAGCACATTGTAGTGGCGTGTGCGTTTCCTTTATATCATCCCTGCAGGAGGTTTGGTACAGTATGGAGCAATAAGACTGGGCTTTGGGAGAGATGCTATCCCTCTTGCTCCTGGGACTTGATCCACATTCCCATAACAGGCTCCAGCAGAACCCAATGTTGAGTATGACGGGAGAGTGATCATGCCTGCCAGCTCCACATTGAGGAAGATTTGGGGGTGGGGGTGTTAAATGTGTGAGCCAGGCAGTAGGTTGGGTGGTAATGGTCTGCTAGAATGAGCTACTGCTACATTGTAGTAGTACAGTTGAGCTTGTTCATTTCTCCTGCCCAGAGCTTCCTAGCTGTGATGACGTCCAGTCACAAGCCTCTTTAACCGCTGAGCTGCCTTCTCTTTAAGAGATAAGGTTTCCGTCCGTTAGTAACTGGGGAGTAGGTGATGTACTATCACCAGGGAGCTCTACTGGTAGCCACTGGTAGCTGACCAGTACAACCAGAGTCTTCCACTGGTGGTCGTCTTCACCAAGACTGAGCACACTGAGCTGAGCCTTCACATTTTAAACAATATACAGTAATATTTTTATTGGACCAAATGTTGGACCTCAATAGTGCCAGGCTGTATATAAATATAGCTACACCCCAGTGGTCTGTCGCTCCCCTGGTGGATCTTTATTAACATAACACAGCCCATGTAATTATAGTAAACTATATTTGTATAGTGCTTTTCAAAGTGCTTTACCAACACTAAAACAATAATAAATGTTTTAAGTGGTGATTTATCCTTCCAGAAGCCCTGAGGCCTTCAGACTGTCCAGCCAGAGGGGAGGAGTCGGGATGGTGCGAGCTGTTGTGCCCTACCTGTCCTGTTTGTTTGCACTGTTTGTGTCCTTGTTTGACCAAAATGTTTCTTCACTCTTTGTATATGATCGTTAAACCCTCCTCAACATCCTCAACATTATCCTGCCCTGCACTCATCACCGGAGGAAGCGCCACAAAAAACAGGGCAAATGGGGAGGTGTCTTGGTGATTATATACCATACCTGCCCCTTGCTTCCTGGGAATACACTCCTTGAGAAATGCCTGCCTGTTGTTCCTGACCTTTCCTAATAGAGTTGGTCACGCTGCTCAACTCTGTTGTCCACCTCAAAATCAGGCAGCCTAAACCCAAAGCTCAGCCCTGGCTTAATGATGTCATCCGAGCTGATGCAGGAAAGCTTGGGATTGAGTTTGAGTATTGAGATCTCATATCTCAACCCCTGGTTTACACTGCTGTCTTAAACCAGTTTGAACCGGTCTCTTTCCCCGTTTAATAGATACAGTATCTCATATGAACATTACCCATTTGCCATAATTGGCCCTAGCGTTCTGTCTATTATTAATAGCTGCCTAGTTACAGCTTGCTTTAAATATGCAGTGGTCCAGCCCAACCTTGCCCCCAAATTTTTGACCCATCTCCAAATCGCCATTTTCTTCCAAAATCCTTGAAAGATTTCAGTCTGGTTTCAGAGCACTCCATAGCACAGAATCTGCCCTCCTGAAGGTGTCCAGTGATTCTGGTGATTGTACCATTTTAACTCTCTTGGATCCCTTTGACATGGTCGACCATGACATCTTAATTGACCGCCTTGAGCAGGGGGGGCAATCATGTGCCATGGAGGGCCGAGGGTATGCAGGTTTTCACTCCAACCAAAGACTACACCAAGTTAGTTAATTTCCTCCTCTCTGGTTGAAGGTGTGCTAATCAGTGAAATCACCTGGTGTGGTCTTTGGTTGGAATGAAAACCTGCATACTCTCGGCCCTCCATGGCTCATGACCTAGCTGCTCCCAAACAGCCAAAACCCCACAATATGGATGAGACGCTTTCTCAGAGAGTAAAACATTCAGGTAATGTGATGTCTTGATCCAAAGCCTTATAATCAACAGTCACAGCTAGAGGGCAATTTCAACACTGTTAAAGAGCATTTTTATTTTAAAGAGAAACAGAGTAACACTGATACCATCTACTGTTACTAGAAACTCTATTCCAATGTTCACATGGTTGGTCTGCAGCAAATCACAACTCAAGAGTAGTCTTTTATACTCAATATCTAAATCGCTATAGATTGTTGGTAAACTATAATAGATTTTGTTATTAATATTGATGAGGTATTTTTGCCAGAAGTAGACTTTTGGTATTTCTTTCCCCATAGATTAACCTGAGATGAGACTCTGTCCAGATTACTGCCACGGTCTCACAGCTCATAATTCAGGCAGCACCAGAAGCATTGTGGATAATGTTGCTATTCCACAGGGACGTTGTAGTGTCTGTCATCCTCTGTTATGAGGGCCAGGCAGGGCCAGTCCGCCTGATGGTCGCCGGGGTAATAAGTAATAAATTCCTGGGAGTCTGCCTTGTAAAGTCGGTAGACCTGGAGGGTGTGTCCCACAGAATAGCCCAGCAAGCACATCTCCACCTGGAAAACAAAGGCACAATACACTTTTTATTTTGATCAACATCCACACTCCTTGAGCAGTTCGACTTCTAAATGGAAATTTTAATTCTTGCAACTTTGATAAACCATTATAACTAAACATAATTTGCTGTTTTTCTTTGTTAACAAACATTAGCAACATAAACTATACATTGCATAAACTGTTGCAGACTGATATTCCATTCCAAATGTTCAATCAATTTGAAAGTGAAAAATGTCTTCAATAAATCAAAGCATAAAGCCAGTATTGCGGTGACAGTGTTTCAACAAGAGGCAATGCTCCTTTCACATGAAGCCAGTATTAGGCCAATGCCTAACCAGGTGCCATTCATTAGCCATTTGTTAGCCAATTTATAGTATTAAAAGGAAAGTGAAGTAGGCCAATAAATAGGTTCATCATCATTTGTAAAAAGCAGCCTAACTAATAATGCTACATTTTCCTTGCTAGCCTAGGAGCAATACAGCACACATTAAAGGGGGGCGGGGGGGGGGGGGGTATTTTACTCATTTTGGGCTATTTAAAACTGTTCCTGGGGGTCTTTACAAGACGTTTGTGAAAAAAATCCTAAAACCAGCTTCTGTAGTTTGTGTTTCAGTCTCTCATTTTCTCCATTGTAAAGAACAGGCTGTTTTGAGGGCGTGGAGGTTGTATGTAATTCGCACTGCTCTGATTGGCCAATCGCCTGGCGGAGGCGGAGAGCAGAGCGCCCATGCTGCTCAAGGTAAACAAATAAGCTTGACGCTGAAATTTACCGTAACCATGGCGGCCACTCCAGAACCAACACTGAGACCGTACATGTTTGAGCCAGAGTCTGACCCAGAATGGGAAGAGGCAGCTGAGCGGTTCCACTTAGGAGAACCCAGCAGAACGTTTCTCAATGATAACAATTCCGTCTAATATTGTACTTTCGTGCCTTGTGTTTGTGTATGAGCGATGCTCTCTGCTGTAGCCGGTCTGTTTATGGCTCATGTCCATAAACTTATTGAATACAACTTGCAGACAAGCTAGGATTGACAATTTTGTTGAGCTAGTTAGCCAATATATTATTGGATGCAACCTATTTGCATCCAAACAGCGCAGCCAAACAACTAAACACGATTGTACTAATGGTGGCTAAAGTTTACCGAGCCTGACATGTTCAACAGACTTATAAAACAGACACTGGTCCCAACAAATAACTTTAAGATTAATCCACTCTGTCCTGGCATTTTCGTGTGTTGGGAGACTGCAGGGATCTATGTTGCTCCCTGCATCCTACAACAGAACAACTGGAGAGTTGGGATCTGGCCGTAGACATGTTGTTGTTGTAGCTCCACTGTTCGCAAAGTAATGGTGCATTCCATTGTACTCTGAAAAAACTACCTCCGACACGGAAAGGCGCAATAGCACATCAAGTCATTCAAGTCGGAATTCCCAGTCGGAAACTCGGGCAAGATCCTACTTCGTAGTTTACATTTGTAACGTAATTCGGTTGATTTGAGCTCAACGTTACGAGATAGAAGTCTAGCGTGCGGTACTAGACTACTAACGTTCACGTTCAGTGATATGCGCTCTTCACTCTCTTCACTAATGGCGCTGTAGTAGTATTCACCTGGGGGTGGGCATGCTCTGAGGGGGGTTGGATTATGCTAATGGCCTGTTATGACGTATAAACGGGCTACTTTTCAAAAAGGCCTGTTTTTTGTACTATTATTTGAAAAAGGAAACTACTACTTAGGTCAATTGTAACACGTGGAACATGTATAAGGTCCAGGAATAAGCCGTTTTCCATAATATGTCCCCTTTAAAGCTGATTCCTGGTGAAGATAGGCTAAGGCCACAGCCAGGAAATAAAATCATTCCTACATTAACCGCAGGCCAGTCCGCTTATATGCTTATGCTTATATGCCTACGCGTGATTGACTGATTACAAAAACTAACTTTCCATTGTGTTCTCTTCGCCAGGCCTGCTTTGGCCTCCCACTCTACCTTCTGCAGTCCTCCAGAGAAGCCAACATGTCTGAGGTTAGGGTTATAGAAACTGTTGGTTACCTGCTCCAGTCCTCCAGAGAAGCCAACATGTCTGAGGTGGTTTCTCAAAAGGGCCTGGGGGGAACTGGAGGAGTCTCTAGCGAACAGAAGCCAGGAGAAGTCTGGGACGCCCTGTGTTTCCTTCTGCAGGAGGCCATGGATCTCCAAGGCTGTCTGGAACATGAGGTACTTCACAGCCTCCAGGAGGCCAAACTCCTCCTCCTGTCCCTGGAAGACCTGCTGGACCAGAACCTCCCTCTCTGTTGGACTGGACTGAACTGCTGTTATCCACTAGACACAGATAGACACATAGACAGATACATAGACATATGATGTCATCATAAAAAAGGAAGTAGCCAGGCTCAGTTTGAAGAGCAGATTAGGTAAAGTGGTAAAGTGACCACATATTAGTACTGTTTATAATGAGCAACAAGGAAAAAGAAAAAGAGACATCTAGATAGACTGTCTGCCACACTAAGTAAAATAAAATCAGAAAACTAGTTTCAGACATTGCTCCTCTATTTAGGACTCCTTCAGTAGAAAATGTACCCGGTCCCTTAGGAGTTCCAGGTAGACATGGAGTTGTGCCATGGTCCTTTCGGTTGTGGTGGGCTTCCTGTTTCGGAAGGGAAACCTCCACTGTCCAATCAGATGTTCCTGGAGACTCTAGAGAACGAACAGAGAAGACTAAGGAGTCTTTCCTGACTTTGTTATTTCACTTCGCTTCAGCTGCTACTTTGGGTCCTAGTCATGCACACTAGCCCCTACCCATGTATACTGGTCCCTAGTCATGCACACTAGCCCCTTCCCATGTATACTGGTCCCTAGTCATGCACACTAGCCCCTACCCATGTATACTGGTCCCTAGTCATGCACACTAGCCCCTACCCATGCATACTGGTCCCTTCCCATGTATGCCCTACACAAGGGAAGGCATTCCTCTCGTCTCCCTCCTCAGGTGGATCTACAGCTGGTTAAGAGGTTCCAGGTGTTGCACAATCACTACAGAATTACTACTTTCCGTTCCCCTGGTGCTCGGGTTTTGAATGTTAACTCTACATTCCCTTGGTTGCTGCATGAACACACGCCTCAGAAATCACCGTCCACGTCAGCTGAAACGACATCTAGTTGCAGCGATCGGAATCACTCGGGGACGATTTAAAAAACTCTTATTAACGCACTCCGGCAAACAGTGCATTATTTCTGGGCCTGTACCCTGTTTTGGGGATGTTAGCTGTACTACTGCTGGTTGGGCATCCGTCTATGGACAACTTCCTGGGAGTCCACATCACCAAAGATCTCACATGGTCCACACACACTGACACTCTGGTGAGAAAGGCGAGGCAGCGCCTTTACCACCTCAGGCAACTGAGGAAATTTAAAGTCTCCCGGAGGATCCTTCAGTCCTTCTACTCTGGAGCTGTGGAGAGCATCCTGACAGGAAGCATCACTGCCTGGTTTGGCAGCAGCTCCGCTCAGGACAGGAAGGCTCTGCAGAGAGTAGTGCGTTTGGCTGAGCGCACTATTGGAACTACACTCCCCACCCTGCAGGACTTGTACACCAGGAGGTGCAGAACCAGAGCCTGCAGGATCATGAAGGATCCTCACCACCCCAACAACGGTCTGTTTCAGCTGCTGCGGTCAGGCAAGCGCCTCCGTAGTCACGCTGCCAAAACAGAGAGACTGAGACGGAGTTTCTTTCCTCAGGCCATCAGGACTGTGAACTCTGACCTCACCAGGGCCCCCACCAAGACACACACACTGCCCCTCTTATGCACACACACACACTTAGGTAAAGACTACACATAATTTATAATTTATATTATATTATACATACAATTTTCCCTTTTTTCACTATATTTTTTTATAAAGTGCTCTTATTGTAAATATTGTGTTTTTTATATAGAGCTCTTAAAAACTGGACATTGTAAATATTGTGTTGGTTATTGTAAATAGTGTGAACCTGTTATTTTGCACATTTCTGCTAAGCATTGCCACTTTGCATTTCATTTGTATGTGACAATTAAACTTCTTGAATCTTGAATCTTGAATCAAAGTTTTGGAACAGAGCCTGGAGCTCTGGAAATGGCTATAGCTCTTTACAGTCCTATTGTTATTTCAATTTCATACCATACAGTTATTGGTGTTAGGTCTCATGCACCATTCACTGTGAACAACCTCCCCTCTATAAGCCCCTGTTACTGTGTCTCAGACTGTTGATGTGATGTGAAGCTGGCTCTGAGATCACAATTTTAATTTTAAATTATTTTATTGCATTGAACTGTATCCCCCTAACTATGATCTGATCAGCTGTCCCAGGACTAGTAGCCGTGGTGGAGGGCTAGCTGATGTTTTTAATAAGTCATTTAGATTAAGTGATGAATGAGCTTTGAGGTGCTTATGCCCAAGGTCTGTTCAACAGACCCTTTGTGTAGTTGTCTATTGCCCCCCTAAACCTAATGCTGATTTCTTGCCTGAATTCTCTGAAATTGTATCCTGTTGAGCTGCATCATGACAAAATCATTATTGTCATTATACAAAATCAGCATGTGTCTGACCCAAACCATAATCAAGGCCATACCTTGGATTTAGGTTTTATTCTTCGATTGAGCAACTTTAAGCAACATACAAAAAAGCTTGCTCAGTCATTTTTTAAATTTTTTAATCTCAGAAATATTGCAAAAGTTAGATCTGTTTTGCACTTCAGTGATTCATTTCGCTTTGACTACTGCAACGCCTCCAGTGTGTTCAAAATGCTTCAGCATAACTAATTAACTTTAACTAAAACTAAGAGACGGGATCATATGTACCTGTTGTCACGGCTAGTCAGCCTTCAGCCTCACTTTCCCCGAATTCTAGACTGTCTTCCTGTTGTCTGTCTGTCTCTCTCTCTCTCCCTCCCTCCCTCCCTCTCTGCAGGTTGGTGGGCGTGTCCCCGAGGGCTCCTCCCTCCCTGCAGGTTGGTGGGTGTGTCCCCGAGGGCTCCTCCCTCCCTGCAGGTTGGTGGGCGTGTCCCCGAGGGCTCCTCCCTCCCTGCAGGTTGGTGGGCGTGTCCCTGAGGGCCGATCTACTCAGCTGATTCCAATCCATCATCTTCCCCTGTATATCAGCTCTGCCCTCACACATGCTCATTGCTTGCTTGTCTTGTATGTCTACCCTTGTGTATCTTCTGCTGTGCTAGCTTTCCCAGTATAGTAAGTTGCTTGTCTGTATTTATCTGTATCTATCTACCCTGAGTAAAGCCTTTCCTTTTCTGAGAACCTCTGCCTCCATCCTGTGTCTGCTTCTGGGTCCACCTGTACTTGAAACACCTGTTGCCTGTTTAGGCAACCAGTGAACCCTAACCTGCTTTAGAATTGATCTTAAGGTTTTACTGATTTATTTTAGTGCACAGGGGAAGGGACCAGTATACATAATTATTCTTGTTTAGTGTATGAACATTTTCCATTAACTAAAATGTCCATAAAATACCTGTCTAATAAATGACAGGAGCTTCCACTGTTGAAACATATAAAGGTCTAGCCTAGCAGTGGAGGTATGCATTTTGCCTTTTTATATATCCAATACTATTTAAACAGTTCTGAAGTATGAAGTGATTACAAAAGTGCTGCCTACTGAATGTATATCCATGTCACGGAGACGGGAAGGCAGGTGTTGTGATTGGCTGAGGATCTGGAAGAGGGTGGCCCTCAGGGCACAGTAGTTGTCACCTCTCACTTTGCACAGCCGCCCAAACCTCTGAGCCACCAACCTGTAACCCTGCAAAACGACAGAAGAACTAACCCTAACATACAGGTAGCACAGACCGATAAGACCGCAGGAATTGAATTATTAACAGGAGAGAATTTACAATATTGAGAATTATTTGGAGGTGACAGCAAGGTTAGTGGTGTGGACCAGGTATAACTAACTGAAATGTGCTGAGGAAAACCAGTGCCTGGTCGCCAAGGATCGTTTGAGCTGATGCTCTCTGGACAATGAAGTGAAGTGATTTAAGTATTTAGACCTTCCTGATGAGGACGCTCCTGGTCGTATTGCCTCTCCATTCTCTGTCACTGTAGGACAGCAGGTCTACTGAGGTAGCAACACTTGGTCCTTCCCACAGCCTGGAAACTGCAAGACAAAAGGCAGGCTGTTTGGCATCTATTGACCCTTCCTTAAAGGAACATTCCACAATTGGATATACGTATATATACAGTATATATCAGCAATGTGGGATGTTCAATGCATTCCAGGAATTGTGACGTGTAATTTACCTTTATGTTGTACCCACTTTCCCTCTATCTGTCTTGTCTACTTCTATTTCAGTTAGTCATTTCCTACATTTCCTAGAATTAGGAAAGGCATAAGACTCCTTGCTGCTCTTGATCTTTGCTGGACGTCCAGCAGCAGTATCCAGTCTGTCTGACTGTGGACTGATGGAGGCACAAGTCTTTGGAAATGCTTTGTAGCTTTTCCAGCCTGATGAGCCTCAGCAGCTCTTCTCTAGAGGTCCTCTGACGTTTCTTTTGACCGGGCAGAGAGAGCAGACTGTTGCTAACCAAACAGGACACCTCTAACCCACCTGAATGTCATTACATTGACTGGATCCCCTGACTTCAATTACTCCCTTTCAAGTCGTCATCTTAATTAATTTCCCTAATGGTGCCCTCTGTTGGGTGAAATCATATTTGTCAAATAGAAAACAAGCTGTACAGATAGGAAACTCACAATCATTTTACCTCAGCTGTTCAGTTGGGGTTCCACAAGGCTCTATTCTGGGACCAATTCTGTTCAGTCTTTATGTCAATAATTTACCAAAGGTCTGCCCAAATGTTAAAGTACAATTATATGCTGATGACACAGTATTATATGTGCATGCGAAAACAAAACAAGAAGCTGCTGCAGCACTGTCTGCAGCTATGGTACCTGTATCCAACTGGCTCAAAGGATCATGTCTACTTTTCTGCTGATAATATGATAATATGATAATATGATGATAATATGATAATATGATGGCGCGGCCGTGTCTAGACGCCGTCGTGGTAGCTCCGCGGAGATTGTGCGTTTTTTTAGTTTTTGTGTTTGTTTTTAATATCTTTTTTTGCACAAACACATCGGCACTAACATCATACGAACGCAGCACACTTTTGGACATAAACTTTTGCGCAAAACAAAGGTTTTTGTCCACTTTTTCCTTCGACCCAGCGTGGCCGGCAGAGATAGTACGAGCGAGCCACAACAACAACAGTGGAGACGCATCTACGGGGAGACGAAGGAGAAAACTTCGGGGAAAACGTAGCGGAATTCGGAACAGACAGAGTTCAAGCCCACCGTCCACCTCTGCCCAGCATCCTTCTTGCTAACGTCCAGTCTCTGAAAATAAGTTGGATGATGTTAGGGCGAGGATTAGATTCCAACGGGACATGAGGGACTGTAACATCTTTTGTCTGACGGAAACATGGCTGACCCTGCTGGTGCCGGATCGAGTCATATGCCCAACCGAGTCCTTCTCTGTTTTCCGTGCGGATAGAACGGAAGAGTCTGGCAAATCTAAGGGTGGAGGGGTTTGCTTCATGACCAACAACAAGTGGTGCAACCCCAAGGACATCAAGACTCTTTCTCGTTCCTGCTCGTCGAACCTGGAACATCTGACGATCTCATGCCGTCCATTCTACCTTCCCCGGGAGTTCAGCTCGGTCATCACCACAGCCGTCTACATACCACCACAAGCGGACACCGACGTAGCACTATCGGACCTACATGATGTGTTATGTCGGCATCAGAACAAGCATCCCGACGCGGCTATGGTGGTGGCTGGGGACTTTAATAGGGCGAACCTAAAAAAAAGTCATGCCGAACTTTCATCAGCACATTATGTGTGCTACCAGAGAGGAAAGAACGTTGGACCACTGCTATACGCCGTTCAAGAGAGGCTACAAGGCTGTCTCTCTCCCTCCGTTCGGCAAATCAGACCATGCCGCCATTTTCCTGCTACCGGAGTATAAACAAAGGATAGCACGGGAAGCGGTAGTGACGAGGGACGTAAAGCGGTGGTCTGACCAATCAGAGGCTGAGCTACAGGACGCTCTGTGTGACGTCGACTGGGACATGTTCCAATCCAGTTCCAGGGACGTCAGCGAGTTTACGGAAGTAGTAACGAGCTTCATAGCAACGCTAGTGGACACCATCGTCCCCACGGTAAAAGTTAGGTCCTTTCCTAACCAAAAACCGTGGGTTGATAGATCCATCCGCGACGCTTTGAACGCCCGCACTGCTGCCTATAACTCCGGTCTTGTATCCGGCAACATGGACGAGCACAAAGCAGCGTCCTATGGACTGAGAAGGGCGGTGAAGGAGGCCAAGAGGAGGTATAAAGACAGAGTGGAGTCGCAGATGGAGCAGCGCGATACCAGACGCCTATGGCAGGGGCTACGGACTATAACCGACTACCAGGGCAGACCCCCCGCAATTGTGAGTGCCGACGCATCCCTAGCGGACGACCTGAACTCATTTTTTGCACGGTTTGAGGCTAGCAACAACAGCGCTAGCTCGCCGGCTAACAACATCACTGTTAGCGCAGCCGAAGTGAGTTCTACCGCTGGGGATGAACACTCTCTGTGACCGAGCACAGTGTGAGGAGGGCTCTGACGAGGGTGAACACCAGGAAAGCTGCTGGTCCAGATGGCATATCTGGGCGAGTACTGAAGACTTGTGCTAATCAGCTAGCTCCAGTGTTCACCACTATATTCAACATCTCCCTGGCTGAGTCTGTGGTCCCCGCCTGCTTCAAGAGATCCACTATTGTCCCTGTGCCCAAGAATGCTTCTCCAGCATGCTTGAATGATTATCGACCGGTGGCCCTCACCTCGGTGGTCATGAAATGCTTTGAGAGGCTGATAAAAGACTACATCTGCGCCTTCCTCCCCTGCTCCATGGACCCGCTGCAGTTTGCTTATCGTCCAAACAGATCCACGGATGATGCTGTCTCCCAGGTACTGCACACCACATTCTCTCATCTGGACAGCCGGAAGGGGGGCTATGTGAGACTGCTGTTCATTGATTATAGTTCAGCTTTCAATACCATAGTCCCCACCAGACTGGCCGGCAAGTTGATTGAGCTGGGCCCCAGGTGGTCAGGGTGGGTAGACACACCTCCAACCCCCTCACCCTGAACACAGGATCCCCCCAGGGTTGCGTCCTCAGCCCCCTACTGTACTCCCTGTACACACATGACTGTGTGGCCAGGTTCAGCTCCAACTCCATCATCAAGTTTGCGGATGACACAGTGGTGGTGGGCCTGATCTCCGACAACGACGAGAAGGCCTACCTGGAGGAAGTTGCTGATCTGTCACTCTGGTGCCAGGACAACAGCCTCCTCTTGAATGTCGCCAAAACTAAGGAGCTGATTGTGGACTTTAGGAGGACACAACAACAGAGGACGTACTCACCATTGGGGATTAATGGGACTACTGTGGAGAGGGCGAGCAGGTATAAATACCTGGGAGTCCACATCACCGAAGATCTCACATGGTCCACACACACTGACACTCTGGTGAGAAAGGCCAATAATTGGAACTACACTCCCCACCCTGCAGGACTTATACACCAGGAGGTGCAGAACCAGAGCCTGCAGGATCATGAAGGATCCTCACCACCCCAACAATGGACTGTTTCAGCTGCTGCGGTCAGGCAAGCGCCTCCGTAGTCACGCTGCCAAAACAGAGAGACTGAGACGGAGTTTCTTTCCTCAGGCCATCAGGACTGTGAACTCCGACCTCACCAGGGCCCCCACCAAGACCCACACACTGCCCCTCTTATGCACACACACACACTCACACACTTAGGTAGCGACTACAGATAATTTATATTATATTACATACATAAGATTTCCCTTTTTTTACTATATTTTTATTTCCAAAGTGCTCTTACTGTAAATATTGTGTTGTTTTTTATATAGAGCTCTTACTGTAATATTGTAAATATTGTGTTGGTTTTTTATTGTAAATAGTGTGAACCTGTTATTTCGTTCTTTGCACATTTCTGTTGAGCATTGCCACTTTTTACATTTCACTGCACACCCCTGTGTGTGTATGTGACAAATAAACTTCTTGAATCTTGAATCTCAACATAAAAAAAGACTGTATGCATGTTTTTCTCCCGTCAGCCAGCAGAGGGCAAACAACCATGTGTATTAGTCAATGGAGAGAGCCTTGATGTGGTGGAACAGTTTAAGTATCTTGGTGTGGTCTTCGACACAAATCTTACATTTAAGGAACACGTTAAAAAAATTTCAAATATTATTAAATTCAACCTGTCAAACTTCCATCATATAAGACCTTTTCTCACCTCTGAGTCAGCCAAAGCTTATATGCACGCTGTGATATTTTCTCACATAAGTTACTGCTATACAACCTGGCCACATACAACAGCAAGCACGTTAAAACCCATCAAGTCCCTCTTCAAGAAGATAGTCAAAATTTTGGATAGGAAACCTCTTCATTTCCATTATTGCAATATCATAAATAAGTTTAACATTTTCAACATTGACAGTTGCCAAACTTTCATGGATGTTTGTCTTGTTTTTAAAGTTTTAAATGGGCTTGCCCCCCCACCGTTAAATGATTTCATCCAGAAAAAAAACAATAATGGGATAAATACCAGAGCGCTAACTAGGGGAGACTGTAATGTACCTCGGCGTAGGACTAAATTCAGTCAAATGGTGGTGTCTGTAAGAGGCACACATTCCTGGAACAAGTTACCAGTACACATCCGGGACTGCGGCAACTATTTAACATTCAAAAAAAATCTCAAACATTGGTTAAAAACAAACCAGTTATGTACCCACACATAATATCTGTTTCCTCCTCTGGTGCCGTTCCCGGAGGCTTTCGGTTCATTGTGCACTTTAACTTTTTTACTGTATGTAACTTTTTATTGTAATACTGTTTGTAATTTGTCTTTTGTAATTGTGAGGTTTGTTTCGTGTTTTTGTGAGTACCTGCCTTGGGACTACGGATGAAATTTAGCAATTGTGCTAATTCTGGCACATTTACATTGATGTGTAATGCTGATATGTTGATTTAATGTGCACTGTCCCAATTCAATAAATAAATAAATAAATAAAAAATAAATAAATAAATCTTAGAGGTTCACATAAATTTTTCTGGCTTAGGCTGTTAATGTTATGACTTATTTTAGGAGCCATTTATGCAGGAATGCAGGCTTACTGTTCAGATCCATGTTTTTTGATTGCATAAGCTATACCTAAGCATCTTTCAGATTCTTTCTGTGGCGTTGGGCTATAGGTTAAATAGCCTGGATACCTGTGTGTATCATACCTGGTGGAATACCTGGGAATGAACTGGAATTGAATGCATTAAGGTATGCTGTAAACTTACAGTTCTTAGCCATTGTTTTGTCTCTGTATTTCCTCTCCTCCTCTATGTCCTCTGCTCCACGGTAAAGGTCTTCATCACTGGAGGAGAGATGAGGGGAGGTGAAGGAGACAAGCTACACACCAGAATCTCTTTACTACTCCATGATCAATATCAATGCCTATACCCATATTCCACATTTCTTATTAAAAAGCTCATTTGAGCATTGCAATTTTTTGTGTTGGCTAGGTACAGTGGTTTTTTGACATGCATCATTTTCCTGTAAAACACAGATGTTCCCATGGTCATGAAAACCATGGAAGTCTCATTTTCTCCAGTCTCATTCAAAACACCTGATAAGTTGTTCTCTCTCATTGTGAATATGAGTGTAATGTTAAGCTGTCGTCATTGTGGGGATGGGGTAGAGAGTGGCGAAACAGACTGCCTTGTTTTATTTACTTCTTTATTTATTTATATGTCTGATTGAATGTACCAAAAGTCTTGTATATGGAAAATGAAGGCTGCACGTGGAAACACAATAAAGGATGTACACAAGCAAACCCAACCCCACATCCTCCTCCGTCACACAAATACATGTGTTGGTACGAAGCTTTGCATAGCATAGCGGAGGTATTTCTGGCAGTCACACACGAGAAGGCGTTACAGCTCAGTCAGCTGACTCGTCTGCAATTGTGCGGTCTATTTAAACCATCAATCTCATCAATCTCTGCTGCTGCGCTCTGCACACTGTGTTGCTGTTCATGCCGATACTGATGAAGCTCTCACATTACCTGCTAGCTATCGCCGTCACGATGTCACTCGCTGTGTCTGATTCCGAGGATGAGGCAATCCTATCGGGAGGAATCTCCAATTGCTGGGTCATGCTACCGGCTAACCCGATGCCCTACAACCCTGTCGGAGTGTCCGCTTGGCGGTCATCGTCCACCGGGCCGGTAATCGCCGGGCCAGTAACTCGCATTGTAGAAGGCATCGATGTTGCCTTGCAGTCCTGTCTACACTCTCAGAAACCAATCTGCAATTGTCAACATAACCGGATTCGCTCGCCAGAGGGAAACCAAACACACCGTTTACTTCCCACCCCTCGACGTCATCACCAGCAGCGCAACCCACTGGCCTCCCAAGCGACATCACGCCCCGTAGGACCCTGGGAACTGCAGTCCCGGCCCTCAACTGGCACCCCTAAGCTAAGGAGTCTTATATTTCACTAAAGAAGTATCAGCAGCATCAATAGGCTACATGTCAGTCTCTCAGTAAGACATGCTTGTCTTGGGGAGGTCGCAATGTCTTGCATAACGTATGCAACTTGCTCATGCTATCAATGTGCTGAATGCCATGCTAGCTGTCTGCTGCTATGCTCGCCGCTTGCCACTATGCTTGCCGATTGCTGCTATGTTCGCTGGTTGCTGCTACTACTGCATATTTGGGGGACCGCTGTGTCCATACAATAGGGATACAAGTAGAATGCCCGGTTCTGATCCTGAATCAGCCTTGATGCAGCGGCTCAGTATTCAGGATATCAGTCATGGAAATAGTGGGTGCTCCACTATACCCATGGTTTTATTCATGTATGGTATATTTCTTGTTGGCATTTTATCTGCCAAAGGGTCCCTTCGCCCGTGCGGCGCCCGTCCAGCCCGCATGAGTCGGGTGCGGCGGTGTGTGTCAGCAGGCGGGGCCTGCCGCACCTGAGTTGAGCCCGAGGCAGCGCCACCACAGCCCTCGCCGAGAAGGGAGGGAGGGAGGGAGGGGGAGGGGTGACGACGGCGCTGCAGCTTGAGCTAAGCTGTGGAACAAGGAATGGCCACACCGCAGCTGGTTCCTGGCCATACACATAGAAGGTCTCACATAAGGCTAGAATGACCGATGCAGAAATGCATAGCTTGCATTTTGTCAGTGCGTCTCCATTCGAGAGACTACTTGGTCACGTGGATAGTTGGCATCTGGCTCGACTGTTGTGGTTTTGGGGGATTACTGTCGATCACTCCCTGCCTCACTGGCTGGCTAAGTGAGTTTAGCGGAGGGCGATGCAACAGGGCCTGACGCCAAAATAAATAGTATTTACATTTTATTCTCATATAAAATGTCATCAATACGTGAGTTGGCAGCCAGAAATGTATAAACTGACACACAAAAAGAATGCGTACACCACTTTCCACACAGGAGGAGAGAGGATCCACTGGAGGAGAGGGGACCCAGTGGAGGAGGAGAGGGGATCCACTGAAGGAGGAGAGGGGATCCACTGGAGGACAGGAGATCCAGCTCTACATCTCTATTCTTACTCCTCAATAATGTACAGTACTTGTATGATTTCGGTGACAAACCTATTTACTCAAGATAGAATGAAATTAAGGCATTCACACTAATCAGACTCAAAAGACTGTGAAGGATGTGGAAAGTGGTGTATGCACACTTTTTGTGTTTACACATTTGGCCCCAGGATTAGAGAGTTTATCGCCATCTACTGTGTTCCCATGCTGTGTCCTATAGTAAAATCATACCTGTCCTCTGGGCTGCTCTTGAAGCCACTGATCCATTCACCCTGACAGAGGACTGGCTCCTCCCTGAGTGTAGCCAGAGATGGGCTGTCCTGGGAGGAGCTGCTAGCCTCCACGGGAGCTGGGTTGTTTGCCACATCCTGCAGAGAGGGTCTCCTGGCTCCAAGGTTGGCCACTCTGTAACAGAGCAGAGGGACAGAAACACATCTCATTACTGTTTGAATCAGAATCAGTTTTATTTCCAAATATGTTTTCACATACAAGCAATTTGACTTGGTGTTTGGTGCATAACAATAAACATAGCAAGAGAAAAAGGCAAGGGTCACGAATACAATATGAAATAGAAAAAAATCACACTAAAATATATGAAAAGATATAAGAAATAAGAAAATAATAATTATAACAATAAAATAAAACTAATATGTGCAAGGGTATGTGCGTTAATGTAACACATTGAGACGGATGTGGATGCTCTACATTAATATAATGTGTAGTCTCCATGGGGGGGGTCCATGTTAGCGGGGAACCCGGTACTTGTTGATTAGGCCGGTTGCAGATGGGAAGAAACTGTTCTTGTGGCGTGAGGTTTTGGGCCGCAGCCTTCTGCCAGAGGGGAGTGACTCAAAGAGTTTGATGATGGGATGATGGTGTTGAAGACGGAGCTGAAATCCACAAACAGGATCCTTGCGTAGGTTCCCAAGGAGTCCAGGGGCCTCATTTACTGTAATACTGTAAATATTGTGTTTTTTTTTGTTTTGTTTTTATTTTTTTTTATTGTAAATACTGTGTACTGTTGCCTTTTGCACATTCCCGTTGAGCATTGCCACTTTCATTTCACTACACACCCCGTGTGTGTATGTGACAAATAAAGTTCTTGAATCTTGAATCTATAAAGGTTGCTACGGACAAAAAAGTGGCGTAAATGGGGGTGAAATGTGCGTACGCATCTTTCACAGCAAACGTCGGGATTTATAGAAAAATTCTATGCGGAAAAAGGTGCGCATTTCTACGCATCCTTTCACCCGTAGAGCTCACACAAAGTTTTTCAGACACGGGAATCAGCATCGCCCGATGGTGAGATCACAAAATAAAGCTCAGTCCTCAGATGAAAAAACATAGATGAAGTATAAAACGCACACGACATATCACTACATTTCATAATGTATAGGCCTACCTCTAATTGTGGATATATATTTATTATTTTTATTATTATTAAGGTGTGCCGGATTATTAGGGCTTGGTTCTCCACAATGTGGCACAGCGCAATGGTGTTCCTGCACCCGCTGACATTGTGCCAGATGACATGGCCCAGGATCACCCTATAAACTGCGGGTACCCAGGTGGGTTATCTCCCGGGCCTGTCTGGATGATTTCCCTCTGCTTTCAAGACTGCCAGAGTCACCCCCCTTCTGAAGAAACCAACACTTGACTCCTGGACCTGTCTGCAGCATTTGACACGGTGAACCACCAGATCCTCCTCTCCACCCTTGAGGGGATGGGTGTCTCAGGCTCTGCACTCTCCATGTTTGCATCCTACCTGACGGGTCGCTCCTACCAGGTGACGCTGAGAGGGTCTGTGTCAGAACCACGCAGGCTCACTACTGGGGTTCCGCAAGGCTCGGTTCTGGGTCCTCTTCTTTTTTCCCTCTACACAACATCTCTTGGTTTTGTTATCCACTCCCATGACTTTTCCTACCACTGCTATGCCGATGACACCCAGCTGATCTTGTCATTTCCCCCCTCTGACACACAAGTGGAGGCAGACATCTTGGAGTGGATGTCGATGCACCACCTGAAGCTCAACCTGGACAAAACTGAGCTGGTGTTCCTCCCGGGGAAGGGCTGTCCGCATCGAGACCTGGCCATCACCATTGATAATGCTGTGGTGACGTCAACTCGGACTGCGAGGAATCTGGGTGTGACCCTGGACGACCAACTGTCGTTCTCGGCAAACATCGCATCAGTGACACGCTCCTGCAGATTCCTCCTCTACAACATCAGGAGGATTCGCCCCTTCCTCACTGACAAGGCAGCGCAAGTGCTCATCCAGGCTCTTGTCATCTCCCACCTGGACTACTGCAACTCCCTCCTTGGTGCCCCGGTGTCTGCCATCAGACCTGCCTGATGTCAGGACAGCAGAGTCACTGCCCATCGTTTGCCGCAGGCTGAAAACCCACCTCTTCAAGAAACACTACCCTGACCCTTCCTCTTAGCACTTGCCTATTTGGCTTCACTTATTTGTCTCATTTGTTTAAATAAAAAGTAGGTATCTAACTTATTGCACCTTTACCTCAGCACTGGTTCTGCTCTTAGATGCTTGTTTAGGAAAGAAATGCACTTACAATTTCTGGTGACTAGTAGTTCTCTACCTATGTTGAATGGACTTATTGTAAGTCGCTTTGGATAAAAGCGTCTCCAAATTCCTGTAATGTAATGTAATGTAATGTAATCTCCCACACAGGTGCAGTCCTACAGGTACCTAGGAGTGCACCTGGATAGCAAGCTGGACTGGGACACCGAGGCCACATACAAGAAGGGCCAGAGCCGACTCTCCTTCCCGAGGAGGCTCAGGTCCTTCAACATATGTAGAACCATGCTGAACGTGTTCTACCAGTTGTGGCCAACAGGATAGACAAACTGCTGATGGAGACAGGGTCTGTCCTGGGGG
Source organism: Hoplostethus atlanticus (assembly GCA_034670405.1). Classification (NCBI taxonomy): domain Eukaryota; kingdom Metazoa; phylum Chordata; class Actinopteri; order Trachichthyiformes; family Trachichthyidae; genus Hoplostethus; species Hoplostethus atlanticus. The sequence continues at coordinate 611,098 of JAXDDX010000198.1, forward strand.
CCAGCCTGGACCCAGTGAAGGTGGTGGCTGAGGGAGGCAGCGCCTGTCCTGGGGGCCAGCCTGGACCCAGTGAAGGTGGTGGCTGAGGGAGGCAGCGCCTGTCCTGGGGGCCAGCCTGGACCCAGTGAAGGTGGTGGCTGAGGGAGGCAGCGCTGAGTGGCTGAGAGGAGAATGTTGGTCAAACTGCTGGACGACGTCTCTCACCCATTTCACGACACTCTGGCCAGGCAGAGGAGACATTCAGCAGCAGACTCATCCTGCCTCAGTACCACAGAGCGACATCGGAGGTCCTTCTTGCCCACCGCCATCAGACTTTAAAATTCATCATTGGACTAACCATCAGCCCATCCACACACACACTAGCTAGCATGGAGCAAGAAAATTCAGAGACTAATTCAGTCACTAAAGGAAACAACTTTTGAGAGAAAAACATTGCCGTGACTTCAACCAGTCATTGGCAAAATGTACAGAAAGGCACTCAAATGGCTTTGAGCCAGTTCACACAGTTGTTTGATGCATTGTGTATTTCAAACGTAATACAATATTTATTTATTTTTTATTTCTTCAATTTGGTTATTTTCAATTGGGTTTTACTGTATTCAGAATGTTCTTCCTCAGGGTTTTGTGTTGTCACATCTTTTTGCACTGAGCCACATTTTCTTTAGTCTTTTACCATAACAAATGTTAGTATAAGAGATAATCATTATACATAATTTGCAATAATTGAAGTACCTTAACTTTAAGCACGTTTCATTATAACACATTCAATTATGAGTTTCAAGTTCAAGTTTATTGTCATATACTTAACATAACAATGCAAACATCATTACCAGTAATGAAATTCTTGGTCTCAGAGCCAACTCAACTTTACATAGTAAGTAAAATGAGACAAATAAGTGATTAAAGAAAAATAAAATAAAACAGCATTCAAATGGTATAAGGTGCAGAGAAGCGGTGTAGTGTAAATAATATGAAAGTATTTACCTAAGAAAAATAAGATATAATAAAAAGAATAATAATAGAGATATTTACAGGACTAAACACTGCAATGTAATACTAAGAGGTAGACAACACAGGTATGCAATGCAACACTGATATAAGTTAAAGTGAACAGTAGTGTGTGGGGTAAGGGTCCAATCGTTGTGGTGTGTGTATGCCATTGTGTTACTGTAGTATGTGTGTATGGTGTGTGTGCAACCCTACTGTTAACGTTATATTATGAGACCAATGTTCAGCAATTACAAATGAAGGCCTTTTAATTAATGACATTATTGTTTATTATGTATTGACACAACATAACCCGGTTCCGTTAAGAGGCAGGTTGAGACAGGGGGGCTCTTTAGCTTGTTTGCTAACAGAAACTAAGCTAACAGATCGGTAACGTCTGACGAGTCCACCAAACAACAACATGAACAACAACTAGAAAATATTACCGAACCAGTAATAGCGCGATTGGTACTTTTCAGCCATGAAACAGCGTGACTTACCTTATTAACTGTATTTTCCAAGGCTCTTGAGCAAACTGACGTAACGGTACCGTCCGACCCCAACCGGGAACTGGAGCATCGCGAGGAATCTTGGGAATGTGAGTTTATAACCATATTATATTATACAGTATCTATGTGGCTACAGTGATGGGCAACCTCATATTGAAACCCCAGACGAAAACATAAATATATATATATATATATATAAATAAATTGATATTATAAAGAAATAAAAAAAATACATATATAAGTAATATTTAGATCATGCTTATCTTTGTTTTTAGGTCTTAGGAGAAATAAGATCAAGCCATTTGGTTGAGTGCTGTAGCTTTAAGTCCTACCCGCCCCCCCCCCCCCCCCCCCCCGTCCTATCACCCCCCTCCCCCACCCCCGCCCCCCCACACACACTCCTCCTCCGGTAAGCAGATCTCTCGTCGGTAATCCCGTTTCTCATCCAGCAGCCATGGCTGAAATAAAGACCGGAATTTTCGCCAAAAATGTCCAAAAGAGGCTGAACAGGGCGCAGGAGAAGGTAAGAGACCCGCTGTCTGTAGTTGTGGATATTATGGGATAGGGGTAGCGGTAGGGTTAGTGGTAGGGAGGCTGCGGGGGGGGGGGGGGGGGGGGGGGGGATGATGATGACGGGCTGCAGGCCTCCTCTCATCCAGCCTACATCGCTGCTGCAGACCAGATAATGTTGCTGAATGTGGATGTTACTCAGCCTGCTATTACAGCTGCTCTGGGACCAGTGTCACATATCGGATCGGAGCCTCTGACGGTGGAAAGCATGTTTTAGTGGGGAAAAGTAACCGGACGGTAAAACAAGATATCTTATTGAAATACGTCCATTTTACGCCTAATGATGTCACGTGCAGAAATCTTACCCATCCTCCCGTTCTCTGAACTCTGAGTTGGATGATTCATTTCTGACCTCCTGGTGTTTTAGCTGCTTCTCATCGGACACGTTAAAGTGGTATTTCCCATCCAAGGTCGGCAGAAGGGGAGATGGGGGATGCCCTGGTCTCTGCAGCATTACCTCCTTTCTGACTCCAGATCAGTCCGTAGGTTATTTATAGTGTCTTGTTGTGGACTTCAGGCAGACATATAAACGGATTTTAGGCTAAAGCGTGAAATGATCAAAGGAAGAACAAAGTGTCTCTACTAATACATATTAATGCATTACAGTGTTGTGAAGTCAATATAAGGATTTAGTTGGATTTATGAATGATCAGCCTGTCTGCCTGCCTGTCTGTCTGTCTGTCTCATTTAAATTTCAAGTTAATGAGCTTTATTGAATGAAGAGATCATATTGCCAAAGCAAACATACATAAACAGCTAATGACAAAGAGGCTATAAATTACAACAATATGAATATCAGTACAAGCTCAAAAGCACAGCAACAATAGCATCAATAGCAATGAACACATATGTGGTAATCTTGTCTGTCTCTGTCTCCATCTCTTATTCTTTATTCTTTATAATATTCTTATTCTTAAGCTTTATTGGCACAAATGTTTAAAACAATATTGCCAAGTCCATGAATAATATCAAACAATGTAAATCAAATAAGTAAGTTAATCGACATTGAAACAGATCCTTAGATAGATCGTAAATTCTTGTATCAGTGTGTGGTCAGTACCTGGACATGAGGAAAATTAATATGAAAATACAAAAACCAGAAATGAAAAAGGTTACAAGAGTTCAAATGTAGATAGAGAATTTAGATGCCGTTACTCAGAGCCTCTGGTTTTGTGACAGCAAGTGACATACTTTGCTGGGATTGATGCTGTTATCCCTTCACTCATGAAGATTTAACATTTTTCCTCAATACTTAACAGTGGAAATTTGGACATTATTTTCACAATTTCACGCTTGAATTTTTCCCTCAGGGAGGAATATTTTTCACAGTGGAGGACATGCATCTCTGTCTTATACTCCCTGTCATGCAGTGACCACATACTGGCTCCTCTCTGGTAGCCATGTCTTTTTATATTGTCTTTCCTCTGTAGCCAGCTGGTCACCGAGCCTGGATCTGGTAAGGGCCACTAGATCTGGTCAGGATCACCTGGATCTGGTCAGGGTCTGTCTCTGCTCACTATCTTTGACAGATAATTTGACAGGTTGTAATCTCTGTTTAGGGACAGATAACAGCTACATTTGTTTTGTGTTTTTGTTTGGTTGTTCCAATGTTCCAGATATTTGGTTTATCCTGTTTGGGTTATAAGCAGTGCTGTTCTGAACCAAGGTGTTATTGGAGTTTCAGAACCAGCTGACACAGGGGAGTGTTCGACAGACTCTTGGAGAGACTCAGCTTTTGGGACAACAGTGCTAGAAATTGTAAAAAAAAATTGGGGGGGCTTGTTTTTAAATTTGCAGAATTTTAGGACTCTTTTTTTGGACATTGATTGTACATCGAAACATCGAAACTTGTTTGATGTACCTTTAGTATAAATTTGTAAAACTCTGTGTGGAGTCTTGCCAATGGATTTTTGTCCCATTTATCAGAATCCACATGGCTCACTGGGCCCCAGATCTCACTGCCATATAGTGCAATGGGTGGAATGGCACTTCAGCCACATTTTAACAGGGATACCAATATTCGAGAATTTCTTCCTGATTCTGTAGAAAGCTCTGGTTAAGAGCAATTATTGTCAGACCAAAGTAACCGGAGGCATTGATTTTTAAGCCAAGGTCATGATTTTAGTTTTCTTGTAGATTGTGTTCAGAGCCCAATCATGGTAATACTCCCAGATTGGAGCAGATTTTGTACTCTTGCTCTGTAGGAGACAGTAGGAGGTCATCGCTATACAGGAGGAACTTAATTGCAGTTTGTTGCAGCAATGTGGGTAGTTCATAGAGGTTGAATAGAAGAATGTTGAACTCAAGCTACAGCCCTGTCTTACACCACGTCCTTGTTTAAAATAATCAGTTTTTACCCTGCACTTATTATTTAAGTACATGGGTTTAATCAGATCAAGTGTTTTGTCTCCTACACAAATGGAGACAAATGTATTTAAAATCAATAAAACAGACAAATATTTTGCCCTGTTTTTCTTTTTAAGAGTAAAATTCCAGGCCGTCCTGATGTCTCAGAAGTCTAAGCCATACCATTTAACCATGACATCTTGTCGCATGTCTCCATGCTCTCTCCAATAACAGCAAAAATGCCCCAAAAATAATCGGTTGTTGTCTGATTTGTGTTGCCATTAAAAAATAAAATTAAAATACATAACATTCGTGTCATCGTAATCAAACAACTAGTAATCAAATAATGCCTGCTTTTTTCAATGGCTAGGGTGTGGTCACTGAGTCTGTACCTGGTCAATGTTTTCCTCAGATTTCTGTCAGTCACAATAGTCAAATAATCTGAGACAGTGGACTAAATAGCATAGGAGTTGAGATTTGTGTGATAATTGATATCACACAAATCCTCATAGACTGTAATTTGAATGCCTTTGCTGATTCCACACTTTTTGTTCTCCCCTGGCAAATTCATCTGTACTGGCTGATCACGTAGCTCAATATTTACAAGTTTATGACTGTTGATCAGTTTTATAGGTCTGTTGATGTATTGTTCAGTCCTTTGTTTCTTGGTGTTTTCCTGTTATGAGTGCTAACAGGATAGCTAGCTAGTTAGCGTTCTGATTGTCCATCTGGTGCAACTGTCACTTTTCCTCTCTGCTCGTATTTAGAGAAATATTGATAGATGATCTTGCTCTCAACATGATCCTCTTTGTTGGCTTTTTCTTGGTATCGGGAGTTGAGTTTGTAGAACAGCAATATTTTTCTGTGAAATATTAAAACTATTTAATGAGCTTGCCAAACAAATGGTAATCATCAATCATCACCACTGTCTCTCTCTCTCAGTTCTCTCAGGTGCTTTATTGGCTTCAAAAAACAAATTCAAATGACAGTAACCAAACTTGACTAAATGATGCAACACCAGTAATGTGGTTATTTGAGGAACCTTGCATGCATTATGCAAGAAGTCTGTTCTCTCCTAGCCTGCTGTCTTGCCAGGGGCAGGTTGTGTGAAACTCGGGCATTTGATGAAGGAAACTCTATAGACAGGAAACTCTAGATAGTGGAGGAAGTTTGTGCGTCCCTGCCAAGGTCTCTCAGAGCGTTTGCTGAAACCCATACTGTGTGTGTGTGTGTGTGTGTGTGTGTGTTATTGTTGTTGTTTTCTTTAAAGGGTAAAGACAGTGTTATGTTTTGAATATTTTTAGTTTTTTCACATTGTTATGTACACTCTTGTGTACTTATGTACTAAATGAATCATTTAAATGCAGCAGTCTGTCTGCATATCGTTCCCTCTCTCTATCTGTAAGAGGATTGAATTTCCTTTAATATCTCCTTGTAACAAACCCATCTTTCTGAAGAGAGAAACTAGTCAGCCTCCCGCTAATGAGATTTACACTTAATAACATAATAACAAGCGTTAAAGTTACCTTTGGTCTGTTTCTTGTCCTCAGTTTAAAGACTGATCGAAGGGGAAATCTTTAATTTGACCCATTGATATGAGCAAGCAGTCAGCAGTAGGCACTGTCCATGGTGCAGTCATAGACTTCTTTACTTTGGACCCCATCTGATGTCCTTTCTCTTCAGCCAGAGCTGCCTCAAAGACTCCTTTGTGGCCTGCTGTAATCCCTGACCATCACTAAATAGTTAAATAGTAGTGGATATTCCTACAAATCCACCTAACTTAATCTATTACTAGATATATTACTATTACTCCACCTTCTAGTGAAGTAGTAAATGGTGTAGTAATCTTTGTTGGTCAGTAGTAATACACTAAATGGTGTAGTACCTGCTGGTCAGTAGTATTACACTACATGGTGTAGTACTCACCATACTGTCTTACTGTCATACTGTCTTACTCACCATACTGTAGCCTGTTGGAATTCATCATGTTCAAAATATCAACATGCTACATGACAGTTTCATCATACTACGTTCAAACCTGAATCCTGAATTCTGAATCCCATAAGAAGGCTACAGTCTGAAGGGTTAGGGCTAACAATACAGTATAGATGGTAAAATGAACCAATCACTAAACAGCAATACGATGACATTATCAAATACATTATCAAAACAAAGAATGCTAGTATTTCATATTTCACTGAATAGCTAAAGAAGACACAGCTACCATTCTTGTAGTTAGATTTTCATTCCATTACACTGAATCTGTCAGACTGTTGACAGTCAGCACTCTAGATGCAGAGGCCTTTTTAATGGAGAGCTTTTTACAAACAAGCACAATTTCCTCCTTACAGGAGCAATTATTGTGATAAATCTAGTCTCCCCTAATAGACAGTTTTCCAGAATCTCAATGGTTAAAGCACTAGCTGGAGTAGAAGTGGGCAGTGGTGTTCATGTGTAATATACATATAATATAGCATATAACAGGACACATTTACAGAACCACCTGGTTGCAGACTCGTTTCAGTAATATTATATAGACATCCACTAGGAAAGTAGTGACTGTGTATAATATTTTGTAGTGTTCAGGAACCAGAAAATGGACAGGTTCACATGCTCTTACATCCAAAATGGAGTCATCGTGTGCCTTGAGTGCCCCAGGTATAAATGTTGGGGCGTATTCTGTTTTCTATATACCTGTATATGCTATCCATAGACATTTAATTCAGCGCTTCACATATATTTCATATCATTGCTATGTGGATGATGCACAACTTTACCTCTCCTTTAGTCCCAGTGCCCTTGTTAAGGTGTTCTATAAGATTGTTTGTATGCTATTAAGGACTGGATGTCACAAAATTTCCGTCAATTAAACTCAAAACTGAAACTCTGGTCATTGGCCCTGATCATATAGCCAGCAGGGTAAAGCTGTGTATCGGTCCACTGGCACCCAATGTCAAGCCCCTTTCAAAGAATTTAGATGTTATTTTTGACTATTGTTTAAATTTTGATCAACATGTTAATGTTATGCTCAGTCTTGTTTCTTCCAGATAAGGAATATTGTCAAAATCAGATCTGTTCTGTTTTTTGAAGGTCTTGAGATTTATGCATTCCTTTGTCTCCTCAGGCCTGGACTATTGCAATGCCTTATTCACGTGCCTTAGTCGTACAGCGATGGCCCGGCTTCAACTGGTTCAAAATACTACAACAAGGCTTTTGGCTAAGACCAGTCGTAGGTCTCATATCACACTGATTCTGGACTCCTTGCATTAGTTACTGGTAGAATACAGGATCAATTTTAAAATCATTCTAATTACTTATAAGGCATTGTATGGTCTGACAGTGCTATTGTACCCTTACAACACCTCAAGGTCCCTTAGGTCCTCTGAGCAGGGCTTCTAGGCAGTCCCGAGGTCCAAACAAAAGGTGAAGTTTTATGATGTGGAATTGTTGTTTGATTTTAAACTGCACTGTGAAGCACTTTGAGATTTGTTTCTAGAGAGGTGCTATATAAATACAATTGTACTTCCTTACTTTCTTCCTGACTTAAATATGAGCAGTTAGCCTGGATCATATCTAGGGTAAGTAGGCTAGAGGATACATTTACCACTGTTCCTTCAAATGGCCCAGCACCACAGAGTTACAGTTTTATATTGCTTTGCATTTAGCTAAGCTAGATGTAAAGATGTAAGGTGAAGAGGCTTCACACTGAGACACAGAGGAGACATACAGACAGGTGACAAATTAAAGGAAATCATCATAATCAGTCATAAAGTGTCTTCGTAAGGTGTTGGTCAACAAGAGCCGCCAGAACAGCTTCAATGCTCCTCATAGATCCTCCAAGTCTCTGGACCTCTACTGGAGGGATGGAGCACCATTCTTCCACAAGAGATATCCTCATTTGGTGTTTTGATGATGGTGGTGGAGGGCGCTGTCTAACCCGTCGGTCCAAGATCTCCCAGAGTTCAACTGGGTTGAGATCTGGTGACTGAAGGCCATAGCACATGATTGACATCATGGTCATACTCCAAACCATTCAGTGACCCCTGGTGCCCTGTGGATGGGGGCGTGGCCATCCTGGAAGAGACCACTCCCATCAGGATAGAAATATTTCATCATAGGATAAAGGTGATCACTCAGAATAACTTGGTATTGATTAGCAGTGACACTTCCCTCTAAGGGGCCAAGTGGACCCAAACCATGTCAGGAAACCCCCCCCCAGCATAACAGAGCCAACCCCTCACTGTAGGGGTCCAGCATTCAGGGTGTACTGTCCTCTTGGTGGACATAGATCTAAATGTAGATGTCCCTTTAGTCCCTGTTCCTATTGAAGCCAGTTGAGTCTTTGTGACTGAAGCTCCTGCCATCAGCCCCAATAATGAACCTCTTTCAAAGTAATTTAGATGTTTTCCTCTTGCCATCTTGATCCCAAATCGAGGTCAACTGATAGGATGTTAATTGCTTAATTGTATTATGCAGTACACCTGTGTGGAAGCATCTGCATTCATTATGTTTCTCCACTCATTTATTCAGGTTTTTCCTTTAATTTGTCACCCGTATGTATATATGTGTATATAGTTTCAATGTAAAGATAGCCACCTTTCTACAGCAGGGCCATTACCAGCTTATGACACAGGATCAAAAATACTAATACTACTCCTCTGTTGTTTAGGAGAAAGTAAGTCAGGTAGGCCCTGGCTAGCCTTCTGTGGCACTGTAATGGAAAGCAATGGAAACAACTTGACTTAGTACACATTCTAAAACCAACTAGCATGTCTAATCTATGAAGCAGCAGTAGCATTTTGTTAGCCAGCGTTGCTCTGCTGTTTAGTCTGGCTGTGGGTGTTTGGACTGTTTGACTAGGGAGTGGCTCAGCCATGTTGTGAATATTTAATAGGCAGGGTGTCTGTTGGATTGTGTTTCTGGGTGAAACACAAGGACATGACACACTGAGACAGTTCAGAGGCTTGAGCTGGCACCTTAGTCTCCCCATAAATAGTTGACCTGTTGGCCATTTCAGTGAATGCACTGAAGAAGGACATGATCTTTCAGGTTGTTTTGTAATTTGATGAATGGAGCAGACAGGGCCGAAAAGTCACAGATCAGTTTAATACTTATCAAAAGGTACAATTCTAGAGAAGTCAGGATCAGCTGGTGGAAATTAATATGATATCTTCCCCTGGTTCCCTGGCTGTCCTCGTGCTCTGATGTCAGTCCCTGCAATCTCATTGGTTCTGGCTGTCATCCCATATAATCAACTGGTCTTTAGGAGTCCAGGTGTATCTAGGCAACCCTAACCCCAACAGATGCTCTGTTCAGAGAGAGGTGCTGTCTTTTACATGGGATATAAAACCATCATCCTGATTGTAGATGGTTGTTTAAAATCTGTTCTGATGGACGACAATGACGTTTCAATGAAGAGACCCTCTGTTGCTGAAATGCCAAGAAAGGTTGATCTAGGTAGAATGAGAAAGCCCTGCAAATACTGATTAGCCAAGTTATATTATGAGTTAGGGAGAGATGTATGGCAATATGTATTACCTAAAACAAAGTTGAAATCAGAAACAAACAAATGTATCCAGACTTTGCAGATCTGGTGGTTAGGATTAATGCTAGATAGATGTGCCTTATATGGGAGGTTTATTTCACTGAATGGGTAGAATTGGCTGGGGAAATGTCATCTTTAGTCATAATAAGGTCCATAGGATGCTCAACTCAATACTACCCTGTCACACATGCACTGTGTTCCTGTTTCTTTCTTGAGTTAAGTCTGTTTCCAAAACTTTTAGACATGAAATGACATGAAATTAAACTTCATAGCCAGTTTAGCACATTAGACATAGACATACAATTATCACAGAAATAGATTTATGTGGAATAAATATCTATTTACTGGGGGTAAAAATGTTTCATGAATGTATAACATTTTTGAAATAGATGATAGCTCAATCAGTAAATCAATAAATAAATAATACATTACCACATTACACTGTTGCATCACCAGTTGTGAAAGCACAGATTTAAACCACCCTTCATCTCTACAATTACAAGCCAACTAGGGCTACAGGACACTACACCGGACTCGCACATCACACTTGAAGGGTTTCAACTTGTGTGTGCGGACACACTCCTGCCAGTGAGGTCATCAACTCGGCAGTCGCAACACTTCAGACCCAACACCTGAACGCCTTGATGATGATCTTGTGAGATTTCAACCATGCCCCCCTCTCCTCCACACTGACTAATTTCTCGCTGTATGTGAAATGCAAGACAAGAGACAATCAAACATTGGACTTGATGTATGCAAATGTGAGGAAGGCATACAGTTCCTCCCCCCACTTGGTAGATTAGACCACAACCTGGTGCACCTAGTGGCCATCTACAAGCCAGATGTCCTACGCCTGCCAGTCACCACCAGGACTTTTAGAGTTTGGTCAGAGGAATCCATGGAGGTCCTACAGGACTGCTTTGACCTTATGGACTGGGATGTGCTCTGCAGCGCACAGGTAAGGACATCAATGGCCTTTCAGACTGCATTACTGATTATATCAATTTTTGCACAGACAACTTTATCTCCCCCAAAACAATCCGCTGCATTCCCAACAATAAACCCTGGATTAACGGAGACATCAAACTGCTGCAGAAAAGAAGAGGGCTTTCAGGGATGGGAACATGGAGTGTCCAAATGGCATACTCTTACCTGGAGAGGCCTGGGAGCACTGTGAGAATCATGTTTTTATACTTCTCCAGTGCATTCAACACCATCCAGCCTGCTTGCAGAGATGCTTGTAGCCATGCAGGTAGACCACACTATGGATTATGGACTACCTCACTGGCAGGCCACAGTTTGTTCGTCTACAGAGCAGCCTGTCGGACATGCTGGTGAGCAACACAGGTGTATCCCAGGGAACAGTACTGTCGCCATTCTTGTTCACCCTCTACACCTCAGACTTTAGATTCAATCCTGGGTCTACTCATCTTCAGAAGTTCTCTGATGACTCATCCATCATGGGTTGCATCAAAGAGAACAACGAGGATAAGTACAGGAGTCTGGTGAAGAGGTTTGTCGGATGGTGCGACGACAACCACCTACAGCTCAATGTCAGCAAGACAAGAGAGCTGGTGGTGGACTTCAGTTAGAACAAGAAACGCCCACCACCTGTCATCCTCCAAGGCGAGATGGTGGAGATGGTGGAATCACACAAGTTCCTCAACAATAAATTGGACTGGTCAGACAACACTGATGCCCTCTACAGGAAAGGTCAGAGTAGACTGTAGTTCCTGAGGAGGCTCAGGTCATTCAACGTGACAGTGGTGGCTAGAGCACTCTTCTTTGCTGTCGTATGTTGGGGAGGCGGCATCAAGGCATAAACGGGATAAATAAACTGCTCTAGAAAGCTGGCTCAGTTGTGGGAGAATTCAGAATTGCTCTTTGCACAAATGGACTACTGAGAATGCACTCCTAAAGCTAAATTATTGCCACTAGTATGCACTAACCTGTATATTTTTTCAATTCTTGATATTTAGGAGATTGTATATTGTATATTGCTGTGTGCTTATTTCATGTTACTTTGTACATCCACTGCTGCATAACTGTAATTTCCCTTTAGGGACAATTAAGAGCCATCTAATCTAATCTAATCTTGTAGACAAAAGTCACAGGGATTTACAAGAAGCTTGTTTATTGGACAGACTAAGGAGAAGGTAGTGGTGGAAAGGGGGAAGGTAGTGGAGGAAAGGAGGAGATAATGAAGGAAAGGAGGAGGTAACATCATCCAGGGATGATGTTCTGTAGTTTGCCCTGCACTCTAATCTCCCTGAGAGGGGTGTATTGCCAAAGGGGGATCAATGTAGTATACCATTATTACATTACTATAATTTTAGTGCTTTCAGTGACTTTTAGAATCAATCTACTGTTTTGAGTGCAACAATCCTAAACAGTCTCAACCAGTACTACAAACATAGACTTGACTCAATCTTAAGCAGTCGCATTTATTCTGATCTGATTTATTTTAACAGTTATTAGTGCTAATTTACTCTGTCATAACCTGATGCTCAGTGACAATAAAAAAGTGCCACCGGGCTCTCGGGGCCTGGGATATGATACTGTGACGTCTATTGGCTGCTAAAGGGAAGGATCCTCTCTGGCCTGTCAGTCATTAAGAGGATTGGATCCTATGGCAAAGGGCCAGATGGTCTCTCCCAGGCAGATCCACAGTCTGACCAGTGGGTGGGAGTGATATCTTAAAGGTGCATATATTCAATTAGCATTTGTTTAGGAAGTCCTAAGGAGTTTGTTTGAGAAGTTAAACAACTGTGAGGAGAAGAAAAGAAAAAGCTGATCTATAGGTTCAAAACCAGTGATGGGCAGCTCTTAACATTGACTTGGAACTAAGTTCTAAGTATACTGTACTTATTCTCTGCTGTTAGAGCAGTTTGACCTGTAAGCTGTAAATAAGGTGTCTTCGATGATAAAAATCTTCAATGATAGGCAAGCAGAAAATATAACCATCACATGTTAGAAATTGTAAACCCTGTATAATTTTGTTTGTAGGTGCTGCAGAAGCTGGGAAAAGCAGATGAGACAAGAGATGAGCAGTTTGAACAAGTTGTCATCAACTTCAAGAGACAGGAGGTAAGAACAGAGACATAGTAATAAACAGTAGTTGTTGTTCAGTTGTGAGTGTATTCTGAAATGTACTGATATAATGATGAATTCCTCAGTATGAATGTGTTCTAAACAAGAGTTCATGTAAAGTAGGCAGTAAGCAGTGTGTCCTCTAGATTCAATTAGCAGTGTTGGACCATGACCATATACTGCCCTAACCCTTAGCACTTGCTTATTTGCTTACTTATTTGTCTCTTGTTCGAATAAAAGTAGGTATCTAACATATTGCACCTTTACCTCAGCACTGGTTCTGCTCTTAGATGATGTTTAGGAAGGAAATGCACTTACGATTTCTAGTGACTAGTAGTTCTCTAACTATGTTGAATGCACTTATTGTAAGTCGCTTTGGATAAAAGCGTCTGCTAAATGACTGTAATGTAATGTAATGTAACCATCACAGCAACAGCTCTACTATTACAGCCAGACTGTTTTGTCCACGGCTTGTGGCCTGCACACTGGCAACTGGCAATACGTTAAACCCCGGGACAATGTATGATGCAAAAGAGCTAGTTTACAGTTAGTGATTTAATTAGCTACAAACTGCATTAGAACCTGATAGAAAAGGAGACGGTGTAAGTAGGCCTGTGTACTCTACAGTAGTCAGCAGGTAGAGGGGAGACCTCTGGATGTCACAGTCCTTCTGTCTAAGGGACAATTTAGCTTGATGTTGACATTATTATTGCTACATAATAAGAATAATAACAATAATAGGACAGAATACAGAATAAGACAACACAAGTTGTATTGGTCCAATTTAGATGTTGATGTTACCTGATTATTTCTGCTTAGCCCCCCCCCACTGATGAGGCATAGTCTCATAGTCTTAGACTCCAGTCTAATCCCCCGCCCACCTGTCTCCTTTAATCTGATTAGAGTGTTTAATGCACCAGTTGGAAACTCCTCTCTCCTCATCTCTGCTCACCTCCTCTCTCCTCCCTTGTCTTCCCCTCTCCACCTCCCTCCTTCTTGTTGTCTCTTTGTGTAGCCCTAACCGTAATCCCTTACCCCTAACCCTAACCCTATTGGACAGCTGGAACAAGTGTCACTTTATTATTTGAACCCCCAAATTAGGACCAGTGTTTTGTTTTGTGTTGTTGTGTGTGTGTGTGTGTGTGTGTGTGTGTGTGTGTGTGTGTGAGTGTGTGTGAGTGTGTGTGAGTGTGTGTGAGTGTGTGTGAGTGTGTGTGAGAGAGAGCGAGAGAGAGAGAGAGAGAGAGGGAGAGAGATCAACCAGTAATCTGTCTATCCCCTATCAGTCAGAGGGCTCCAGGCTACAGAGGGAGATGAAGGCCTACATGGCTGCCATTAAAGGTAACCCCCAACACACATATATATACACAGAATACTGTACATTTAGGCATTTTGCCAATACACTTCAACAGAGTGACTTACAATGACTGCAATAGTAGAATTAGCTTGAATTCCTACATCACAAACATTACAATCAGCTCATAGTAAGGAGGTTAAGGGCCAGAGAAACAAACCACAGAAATTTGTTTGGGACAAAATATTGCTTTGACCTCTGAATGATCATGTATATAGAGTAGTGCTGGGGAAGAGGAAAATAAAATATTAGAATTAAGAGAATTAAGAGTCGATATCCAGTGGAGTAATTGCTGGGCAAGGAATGCATGTAGGGCTGGACCATGGCCTGGAGGTATGGAGTTGCATGGCTGTACCGTGGCTGGACCGTGGTCTGGAAGTGTTCGGGTTAGACTGCCTTCACAGGGTTGTTCCTCCTCTTCCACTGAATAGCCAATACCAAGCTAACCTTACTCTGGTCACAGCTACATGTAACACATTCTGGAAATCAGTAACTGAAGTAGAAGTAGAAGAGGCAGGTTGAGGGAAAGTGGGTACAAAAAAGGTAAATTACAAGATAAAATAACTCCTGGAATGCATTGATCATCACAGACTGATGATAATATATATAATGTCGCAGGCTAACTCTAACCCTAGTTCTGTGTCCTACAGGAATGCAGCAGGCCTCCATCAACCTGACAGAGTCTCTTCATGAAGTATATGAACCAGACTGGCATGGCAGGGATGACGTCATGACAATTGGGAAGGTCAGTGTCACACAGTTTGTTCTTTCTTTCTTTCTCTCTGTTTATCCTGTATTGTCTTGAAATATTTAAAAATGTTAAATTTAAAAAACAAAATTCAATCTCTGTGACTGCTTGTCACCTGGCAGTACAATGCATACAACCTCCCTTTAAGAGATAACAGGAGGTCGTCAAAATAGCAGAATCACCTAATAATATAAGAATATCAAATACCTAATGAGTATAATCAACCTTTACTTTCAGAACAGCTTCAATCCTCCTTGGAACAAGTTCAAGTTTATTGTCATATTCTTGATAACAGTGTTATACACTGTGTGAAAATGAAAACCTTCAATTCTTTGATGAGGTGGAAATCTACTTCACACACCGCAAACCAATGCAGCTAAGCAACATGAGGCAACTAACAGTCCCAAAGTGAACCCAAATTGTCAGTGCCCAAATCGCAGGCGCATCATAAAAGCTGCAAAATGATCTAAGGGGAACTGTGTGCAAGTTGGAGCTCACCAACATGGATAGACGGACACTTAACAGGGTAGTTGCTAAACACCACAAAATTGTGGTTTAAAAAATCTGCACAGAATTGAATCAAGACCTCTATGATACAGACTCAAAAACTGTCCTAAGCCCCTGATTCTCCAGCTGTAGAACAGCTTGAAGGGGGGAAAACCCTGTGGATACCTGCAGCACCTCCTGGATGGCCTAGAGGACCATGAGGTCCCAGTTCTGCCCATATTCATTGACCACCATCTGTTTGGTAAACTGAGGTACGGAGGTGGTGGATTTTGAGGAACCTATTCAGGTCTGCCATCAGGTCTGCCGGGAGATGATGGCTTCCTTCGGCTTCCTCACACAAGAGAATAGCAGCACCAGCTTGTAGGCTATGGCCTTGGAGGTAGTGCGCCTCAGGCATACTGCATCAGGATACTGGGTGGCATAGTCTACTAGTACGAAGATGTACGCATGGCCGCAAGCATACTGGACACCTATGCCAGAAAGTCTCTACCTCAGCCAATGGATGCAGTCCGATAGCTGCTTCAGGGACTTCTGTCAACCCAAGCGGCAAAGGCAAAGTCAGTTTTAGACAGTAGTAGCTACAGTAGCTCCTGCTCTTCCCACCACTGTTGTGCCACTTTAGAGTAGCTGGCCTCCACCCCTCTTCTGGAGATCTGGGTCCAACAGTGCTTCAGGCAGTTGTTCCTTTTCTGGGTTGGGGTTACCAGAGCCACCTCCTACCTGGCCTGTTAGATGAAGTCAAACAGAGGGTTAATGAGTAACGCAGTGTCTTCTACCTTTGCAGTAGCCCACCTTGGTCTGCTCTCCCCATTACTTTTTTCGGCCACCACGGCAATTGCTGATGGGATGCAGCTGCATTCCGGGCCCATAGGCATGTCCCTCTTGAAGAAAGGTCCAATATCCAACTACACAGTTCAGGATGTAGTACGATAGCATTCCAAGTTAACAAAATTTGGGTTGTGTGTTTCGCTGTAGGACTGTGATGCATTATGGGAAGACTTCCATAACAAAGTAGTGGACGCGACTCTTCTCAACCTAGATGCATACCTCCTGCAGTTCCCAGACCTCAAGGTACCACTTTGACTTTTAAAGGAAAAACCTTTCCTTGGTAGTTATATTGATAGCATTAATAGAATCCTTGATTATTGATTAGTGATTTTTAATCTGCCTGCTGAATCTGATTGATTCATTGATTGTTTCCCTGTCAGAACCGGGTGGCCAAGAGAAGCCGGAAGCTCATTGACTATGACAGCGCTCGCCACCACATGGAAACCCTGCAGGCTTCTGGAATTAAGAATGACCGCAAGATGATTAAGGTTAGCTGTCATTGGTATTTCAAATGTCACCTGATTCCATTGAGAGTTGAATTGAGTTATTATTTATTTGCACAGTGATAAAAACAAGTGATATGAGAAAAATACAATAGATTAAAAAAACAAGGGACTTCCAATAATCTACCTAAAAGCAATAACATAAATCAAGATGACGAGTAAAGATACAATTGCTACCATGCTGTCAGCCTGTGTTTAAAACATGCCTGGACTTGAAGCAGTGAGGTTCATTCATATAGGCTGCTTACCACAGAGACGCCTTCCATATAAAAAAACATATTGTTCAGATCTGCCTCTAAGATGTATTTTCAACACTTACAGAGATTTCAGAATGGTTATGTCGATGACAAACAGATAAACTATCTACTATTTGAGATTCTGACCTTTTTCCAAGTTTTATGGCGTGGTCATTTCATTGACCTGACCTAAGGGTGCTCTAAAGATCTTTATATACTACTGCTGTTATTAAGGATGCCTAAATCAATAGAACTGTTTCACAGAGATGTGTTTTTTATCAATTCCAGAATGAAGGCTATTTGTAAGATATATTACTGCTGTTTGATTGGGACAGCACTGCCATTTGTTTATTATACTTGACTTTACTTCCCAGGCAGAGGAAGAGTTGAAAAAGTCCCAGAAAGTTTTCGATGAATTGAATGTTGGTCTACAGGACGAACTGCCCACTCTTTGGGACAGGTGAGTCTGCTCTGATGAACACTCAAATTACTGACATGCCACTACCTATTTTGTAACATCTTATTGGCTTATAGGAAATGGTATCTCGGCCATAGCAGCATCATGAGCAAGTCACTGTGCAGAGGTGTGAGTTTGATAACATGCTTCTATGTACACTGGGCTATAGCATATGTGTGTGTCTTTGTATGCTCATGTGCATGCGCCTATGTTGAGTGCACTTATTGTAAGTTGCTTTGGATAAAAGCATCTGCTAAATGACTAATGTAATGTTTTCCCATGCCATGTTAAGCAGCAGCAGGCCAAACCTGATCGCTTCTCTGCCTTTCGGCTAAGATCAAGTGTAGTATCTGTTCTTAAAGGTTTAATATCTGACCTCATATAATATATGTCCTCTATAAGGGGACTTCTCCAGAATTACCCCCCCATGACATGAATGAAGTTGCAAAGACTGGCATAGGCTCATCTGTGGCGCACTGCCACACGGCAGCCACAAAATAAAAAGTTGGTCAATGTATAGAAATGGATCTAAATCGATCTGTAACGCTGCATCTGAGGTGCATCACGTTATGTTCTCTCATGCCGGAGACTAGTCTCGCCGGCGTTCACTCAGCAGACCTCTCCCTGACAATTACCAAGGCAATTGGCGTGAAACTACCTCTAGTTGGGGGTATGACACAAACAGAAACTGGGCTCACTTGTCTTAACCCTAGGCTAGTAAAATAGCACATTAAATCAAAACAGCTAAACAAGAGATGAGGACAAATAACACACTTAGGTCTGAAGGTGTGGCTACGAAGGCAAACTGGCTACCCAGTATGCAGTTCAACTAGCTGACTGACCAACTAGTAGCTAACAACAGACTACTGATTCAGCACTAGTACTGAAGCAGCCTAAGTACAGCTAATAGCAACTTGTTTAAGCGAGAATAATCTACTCAGCCTATTCTAGATGACTCGAGCAGTTCAGAAACCCCCCAGAAGTTAAATGCACACAGGAGCTTACTTTGCACCTGTAACCCCTCCCATCTGAACAAACCAAATGCAATCATTATTTATAGCACAATATAGACATGGAATTCATATTTTTGGAGTCGAGAACATATGGAAAATATAATTATGCATCTACATAATGCAGTTGATCATATGGAAACACAATACTCTATATATATCTATACATCTCAATCGTTTACCATTATCCTTTGTAAACAATAGTTTACATAATCAGCACTTGGCACATGTGCACTATGGGTCAGGTACTACAAAGCCAGCCCATGTTAGCCTCAGATTGGGTCTTTGGGAAAACACAGAAGTTACGAGTTGCCAAACAAACAGGACAAGATCACATTACTTCAAACAGTTAAGTATAATAAACTCCACACACACACACCTACCTTACCTAACTCAAGCCACACCCCCTCCTCCTCGCCCCAACAACATGATGATGAAGAGCAATTCCATCACAAAACAAGACAAATACCCCACAGTCTAAAACAATTCAGTTGAACAGAACACAACCTTAAAAGCACAAGCCAAATAGCTGATAGTCTAATAAAATCATAACTGAATTTAGGCTTTCCCTTCTTTGCTGTTCGAAGTAATGGAAGGCTTGGTCAAGACCACTCTCAAATAATGATAACCTCCTGCCATGAATACATTTACAGCTGTAAAACACTTTGGCAGAATATGGTCAGTCTGATTCAGCAGCCATTGTTAACTTATCATCTCCATTCATGTCAGGAAAACAGGCTGGGACTCACGCAGAGAAGAACAGACACGTTAGTAAAAGTTCAACACCAATTTATTAGTGTGAGATCCAAAAAGTAGTCAAGACAGTCCAGAGGGGTGTTGAACAAAGATCTTACCACTTATCCAGGCTCATTTTCAGGTTTATTCGGTTCCACAAAGCAAGCTCAACATAGGTTGACACAGTCTTGAGGTTTCATATGTGGCATGGTTTCAGGTATAATATTTTTAGCTTTTCAGTTCTTTAATATTGTTGGAACACATGATATTTAATAAGGTCTATACAATTTGTTCATTTTTAATTCAACAATTACTTACGCATTCAATCGATCAGCAATTTGTTGCCAAGCTTTCTCTCTCCCTTTATTTATCCCTTTATTTTTCCCTTTTTAGTTATAATATGGCTGAATTCTTCATAGACTTCCACTAAAAGTTGCTGCTCAGTGGCCGACAGGCTATGAGGAAGAATTGCTGCCGGGATCCATGACAATTCAATTGTCTCATGTAAAAAACGTAACTGTTAAATGCTCACTGACCGAAACTGCTAACCCATAAACAAGAAACTGAATTGTCCTTTGCCCTGTGAAGTCATGTGCTGTTTGGTGTCACATAATGATGACAATGAATGAATAACCAAAGAAGTTGAAGTATTTCTGAGTTTGTTGTGACTGTGGTTGATTAAGCTAATTTTTGGGGAGTTGCCAGCCAGCATTGAAATTATTTCTAGATAGGCAGATAACAGTTGTCATTGTCCTAACATAAAATTCTCTCTTTCTATAGTAAGAGCCAACAAATGAGCTTGTTTTGTGTTTTCAGGGGTGTTGGCTCACTTAGAAATGTACGACGCGATGACTTGACTCATCACTATTATATTAGTTCCATAGCTTTCTCATATCTCATCCCATATATCAGCTGATGCCAAACATTCACTGACACTCTTTTAAGAACTGAATCAGCTTAATGAAGATGTTTGTTGGTTAAAATATGTTTCCTTAGTAACTCCTCCTTCTCTCCTCCCTTCTGTAGCCGGGTTGGGTTCTACGTCAACACGTTCAAGAACGTCACAAGCCTGGAGGCCAAATTCCATCGTGAGATCTCTCTGGTGAGGAGTTAGGGGTACAGTTAGGGTTGGTCCATTTCTCTTGACACTCCATGAGAGCCTGGAGGCCAAGCTCCACCATGAAATCTCTCTGGCCAGATGGTCCATTTCTGTTAAAATTTCACAAAAGCAATGAAAACATTCATTCTGAAAGGAATTGTCACTGAAAAGGTACTTCCACAAGCTAATATTCATGTTTCCTGTTGCTCATTCATGCTTTTGTTAGATTCAGTACTATCTTCACAAAATAATGTTTGAATGTCTGAAGTTACTTGATATCTCTTTAACAATGATGTGCTTGTCTTCATTAGAGGAGAAGTTTGAAATGAAAAGCGGAATTCATACTGTTGGTGTCATGGTTTTAGTTAGTTGTTGTCTTCTAAATAATCCACAAGATCATAAGGTTCACAGTCAGTCATCTTCCAGGCTAATGTTTGAGCCACCCAAAACATCAAGGCAAACGCCTTTCATGAACTATTTCATGGCTGATGACAGTGGTGTACAGGAACCTGAGATATCAGCTCCCCCGTTGAACACAATTTGAAGTCTAGTATACTCTAAGCTACACTGTGGATTCCTTTCCCTCTGGTGGCCAGTGTTATGAAAAAAATACCTAGCAGTGTGTAGCAACTTGCTACGGTACCGAGGTCCGTGACAGACAGAGAAACAGGCAGGAGGCAGAGGTAACTGGCCAGCAGGGCCGCTTTATTTACAGCATAAACCCGACCCGGTGATTGACGGCCGTATGTAGCGCCGTCTCTCCTGGCAGGTCAGCCGCGGAGCACCAAGGCTGCCAGATCGCCAGGCATCCAGGGGCGTCCCGCCCCAACCCTGACTGGGCAGCCCTTCCAGGCTGCCCCCGGCTGCATCCTCCGCGAAGCTCGGTCAGTCGTTACTGCTGGAGACGGCCGCTTCCCCACTCCATCTCTCGCTCGCGCCCTCGCCTCACCCCGCTTGGACGCTGCTGCTGGCTCAGCTCACTCTCCACAGTCCGACTCGACTCCACAGCCTCCTGTCGAACTCGGTCGGATCCAAGCTAAGCCTCACCCCCACCCTCCCCCCAATTTAACAATTCCTGCCGAGATGTTCAAGCTTAGCAGGAACATCCATCATCATCATCATGTCAGTGGTAGATTTGTTGATGCATCTGACTGCAGAGCTATGGAGGGGTTCTTTACATCCTTTAGCACCTTCAGGCTACGTTGTTGAGCTGGAAGAAGAGTTGGACAAACCCAGAGAGCTTCAATTTCTTGGACTATATTTGTTTTGTGGTTTTCTTCACAGAAGAACAAAATGATATAGAGTCTCTGACATCCTATGAATAACCCATAGAAAATTAACTGTAATTGTATGGATTTAACAATGTTACAAATTGTTAAACTTGTTTCTTATTACCTTGATTCTCTCTTCCTTCCTACTCCCTGTCTAGCTCTGCAAACAGCTATATGAAGTGATGACCAAGCTTGGTGAGCAGCATGCTGACAAAATGTTCACCATCCAAGGAGCACCGAGGTTAGGACCTTCATGATGACTCTCAATTTACTCTGCTGTGTGGCTAAAAGTCTGTCAATCCTGTCCAGCCTTTAATCTCACTGGGAAATTATCCCCAACTGACTTCTAGTTTACAGTTTTTTACAGTCCCTAACACCCGTTTGTCCAATCTGTAGTCACATTTTCAAAACTCTAAACACAATTAGCGCAACATCCGTCAGTTGTGGACCATACCATTAACACAATTCATGTTGTTTTCACACAATAAGCAGTCAATTAACACGTTTCTAAAATGCTTAGATTTTCTTTACATACAAGCTTACCTAATACCAAAATTATGGATCTTTCTTGTCTTATTTACAAATGCTTGCACACAGCATGCCAGAAATGAAAACCTAATGTTCAAAACCTTAAATATAGTATAAAGCCTCTACTTCTGCAACAGCAGCTCAAAAGCTTTATTGAAACAGCTGATAAGCATTTCTGAATGAACAGATCACTGAAACATTGAGAAATAGCTGATTTAAGTTGTGTAAAATAGACCAAACACAGAGTTTAAATGAAACAGTTGTACACAGTTCCTTTAGAAAGGAACAGTGAGCGGGTCACCAGCACCGGCACCAATACGTCCAGGTATGGTGTCTAGCCAATATGTCTTGTTCTATAGTGAGTTTTACACTATGCTACTCTACATGTAAACATGGGTACAGTACATACAGTAGGACATACTGAAAAGTATTTACACATATTGTTTACACATACTGTGTTTACACATATTGTGCATGCCAAGCATTTCTATCCAAGGTGCATAGCGAGAGACGACATAGATGTGATGTGGACGAGAACATGTGGCCAAATGCTGAAGATCGTATAGATTATAGTTTACAGATTACAGATTACAGTCCACAACAGACGGATGTTGTGCTAATTGTGTTTAGAGTTTTGAAAATGTGACTACAGATTGGACAAAAGGATGTTAGCGACTATAAAAAACTGTAGAACAGGACTGTGCATTTTGGTGTTTTTTCCCTTCTGTGCCTTTTTTACTATATTTGTGTATTTTATTTTTACACATTTGGAACCAAAGGCCATGTATGTTGGATTTTTTGTTCATCACTGGCAGCAATTTCATGTTGCTACTAAAGCTTTTACTGCAGCAATTCTGTCACTTACTATTTTTTTCTACTGTACATTCAATAAAGTAAAGATGACTCATTCACTTTTAGATAGTGTGTTGCCAAAAATGCACACATTCAACACTCAACCAAAACAGTGGTTTACAGTGAAAGGAAACTGGATTATAAAAAACAATGGATTTCATATTGTCTATTGTATGCAGGTAGAACTGAAACATGAAAAGTAATGCAGTTTTTGTAATGCCATCAACTGTTAGTATTTTGAAAGTCATTGTGCTATGATTGACTACATGTTCCTCTTGGATAGAAAACGTGTTCTAGTGTTTTGAAAGAATGATTTGATTTTGAGTCGGTTTGCAGTGTTTTGGTAGAGTTAGTGTATGTAGACAACGTTTTTTAGCATTTTGAAATGTATATTTAGTATTTAATTAACAAAATGTGGTTTTGAGCAGAATATTAATTATTTGGCTAATTCTGTGATGTAGGTGTATTGCTGTGTTAGGAGTTTAGAAAAAGTATCTTAAGTATAGCTAAATGCTTGTTAGTGATCGTAAAAAACTATAGTTATTCTGCAAAAGTAACATTTGTCAACAATTTCCCAAAATATTTTTTGAGATCCTATAGCCTTGAGTTGGGAATTCTCAAGATGGAGGAAATTAAATCCTATAACATCACTGAAGTGCCTGAGATACTTGAAATATAATTTTATTGACAGTCATGTTCACATCTATTAATAAGCATGTACATTTTTTCCTTAGTTATAATATTATAGCTCTCTGTATATTAAGCATCTACATATTTAATTTAACAGCTTTAATTATAGATGGATAACACAGACAGAGGAATGTGACTGTCCCTATAGAAATATATCCTTTTAAAGGAATAACAACTGATGATTTATCAGTAATATAGTTCAGGGGTTCCCAATCACTGGGCTGCGGACCGGTACCGGCCCACACAACATTTGCTACCAAGCCGCAAAAATATTTAGAAATATGGAAAAAGGGGTAGGGGGGGGGGAACGCCGTTACTATCTATGCAAAGTTTTCTGAAGTTTGTTGCTCCCAGCAATTAAGTAATGTTGGTGAGTTGCAATGTTTTTATATGTTCGTGCAAGAAAAATGTTTTATGATATAATGTTAGCCCTACGTACTGTAAAATCGCTGTAGACAACTTATAATCAACACACACCCGACGGCCGGTCCGTGAAAATATTGGCAATATGAAAACATCATGGGGATCCCTGATGTAGTTCACCTCAGTATCCCTTCTCACTATCATTACTGTAAATTCTGAATCGGTTAGTGGATATTCACTGTATCTTTGTCCATGCCAAAACTATTTTGCTCTGTTTCTGAGCAGATGGGAATCTTTAAATGGAATCTTCAATGGATCACAATGGAATCCTTCTTTTTGTCTTAACATAATGTTTGATGTCATTTGATTTACTCATGTAGTTTCTATCCCATCCCTCAGTGATTCAGGGCCACTGCGACTTGCTAGAACCCCATCACCACCGGACGATGAGACTCCACCTGAGAGTCCAGATGCCAGCTCCAACCACATGCTCCGGCCTGTCTCACCTGGCCCCCCACGGCCCAAATCCCCGATTCAGGTAGCCCTAACCCTAACCCGGGCCTCCCACAGCCCATATCCCCATCCCAGGTAGACCTCTGCCCTGCCCTCCAACCCTACCCAAAAGGATGCTACCAAATATGTACGCTGCTTAAATGGATATTGAAAATAAAATTGAAATGGATTAAATGCCAGCAGATCTCCCCTCATACCATACATAGTCAGAGGAAACAAGGGGCTAGGCATGGATGTTCATTCCCTACCGTCATAGGCGGAGTTTGACATTGGAGCTGGGGAGGGCTAGACGAACCAGGGAAAAAATGCACTTTTATCATGTCATCAATACACTGGCCAACAATAGAGCAGCACGGTAATAGAAGACAATATGATCAGCCAAGTTTGCCACAAGGCCATAAAACGCAATAAAACACAGCACATCTAAAAACGTACCACCAAACCTAGACCACCTCGTCCTTTACCACACATACATGGGCGTGTATTTTGCTCCGACAGACGCGCACACAATTGATATATTGGCAGCATACTGGCAACCATACCGCTATGGCTTCATCACATCCACTAAACTAAAGAATGATCAGAAAGACCCAGCCGGTTCAGACCAAGTCAGATTACTAATCTCACTGACATTAAGATGCACTCAGTGTTAAACTGAAACATGACACATGAATAGGCCTACTTACTCAAATACAAGTTACAGCGTGCGTACACACACACACACACACACACACACAATGAGAGAGAGAATGCTCAGCAACAGTATCGCCTGTTGTTAGATAATAACCAGTGTCCTACCTAGTTAGTAAACGACCAGCATAGATGTCCACTATTCTCTCACTCCACATTTTGTCCACCTGTGTCACCGATGGGTGGACATTTTAGAAACCGATGTCCATAACTTTTATCTTTGCTTTGACGTTGTTAACTAGCCAGCTATCCATTGACAAACTGGTCGAATAGCCGCGAAACGTCAACACATAACTGAGACAGAAAAATCGTGCTGTGTCACTACAGGGTGCATTCAACAAAACAAACATTTATTAACATTTAACTAACATTACTGTAATTTTAAATTTAAATACATTTTTAAATGATATTTAAACTTTAAACGTTAGACTTTTTAAAATATTTTAGTAACATATTTCAGCCGCTACGCTACGCCAGGTCCCCCCAGCCCCTCCCTGTTAACTCCGCCCCCCCCTACCGTCTGCACCCCACTCTTACTCCTGGTGGACTATAGTCAAATTTATAGTCGAGTCTGGGATTTCACTTTGTGCCTATTCCATTTCATTTTGCAGGTCATTAGATTTGCTTTTCCATTTGTGCCTTCGATATTTACATCAAATGTATTTGGACAAATATGTATGTGATGAATGTGACATAAAGGTCTTATGTTAAGTGAAATTGTATGTCCTAGAAAGTGTGGTGTCCACCAACTGTGGTCATCCACCAGCAAAATTTTTTATTTATGTTGTAGTTAGTTGTGTTGGTGTACCATCTGCCTCAGTTTTGATGGTTTGATCTCATGAGCACTATACTAATAATAATAATATGGCTCAAATCATAGTGATGCTTAGTCTTTTCTCGTGTTGACAATAGCTTTGTCTTTCCCTCTCCTGCACATTTCATGTGTTGTGCCATGGTAAGTAACCATGTCACATTTGGTTTGTGGTACTGCATCTCTTTCACCCCAGATCTGTGCATATGCTCTTGCCAACATGTGATTTGTGAATATAAATACCATCAACCTCAACAACACTGGGTCATTGTTTTCCTAGAAACCTCATCTGATCATGATCAGTGCACCATTTGTGATTCCTGTGACACTAGGTCTGTCACTAGGCTTTGTTCTTGTTGTAGACTCTGTAGATGAATTCTTGTAGTGTCCTTAGTGTTAGTCAGAGAGAGATACAACACATCCATGATACTGTCTTACTTGTAATTATACTAATAGAACAGTCCTTTAGAGCAGACGGGGACATGTGAGACTCTTTATTGTCAGACAGCAGAAACATCTCTATCTACAGTTTACGTGCTAATGGATCCTTCTGTCCTCGTCCAGCTGAAAAAGGGACCACCGGTGCCTCCACCACCCAAGGTCACACCTACCAAGGAGGTGGCACAGGACCAGATCATTGACCTATTTGGAGGTGAATTCTTACCAGCACCCTCACTGTCACAGGTTTGTGGACTCCTCAGAGATTTTACCATTAGTTTTGCATTTCTATATTAGCAATATCTGATAGCAACAGAGAAAGAGGCAGTGACACTGAATGAATGATATCAAACTGAATGAACCATCTTACGTTTGTTCTCAAAGCTCTGATTGATTATTTTTTATTTTTTATTTATTTATCCTTTATTTAACCAGGGTAATCACGTTGAGATTTCCATCTCTTTTTCAAGTGGGCCCTGGCCAAGAAGGCAGCATACAAATAATTTCACATATAAAACAACATTAAAAACAAACCCAAATAAAAACAAGACAGTAAGAGTACACAGTAAAAAAATAGAGCAAGTGTCTTAAAAATTCAAATAGAAAAAGACAGAATTAAAAACATGAGGACTCCATGGCAAGCAGGTGTCCAATTTGTTCTTTAAAAAGGTTGATTCTAATAAGGGAATCTAGCTTCTTTTTGTAAAATGTTCCAGGAAAGTGGAGCAGCATAGCTGAAAGCGTGTTTCCCAAATTCTGTTCTCACAGTTGGGACATGATATAAGATTTTTTGATCTCAGATTGTAATGTCCACCTCTAGGTTGAATAAGTAAAGTGCTTAACTAAGTTGGTAGCTGTCCCAGGATGGCTTTGTATACAAACAAATACCAATGTGACTGTCTTTTTATGTCCAGGGATGACTGACCTGACAATTCGTACAGTACACAGTGATGTATGAGGGGTGTGCTGTTTGTCACAAAGCGTAAAGCAGCATGATATATTGTGTCCAAAGCACGAAGATGTGATTTTGGGGCATTCATATATAAAATATCACCATAATCCAATATAGGCAAAAAAGTAGCAGCCACAAGCCGTTTCTTTGCTTGAAAGCTGAAACAAGCCTTGTTTCTAAAGTAAAAACCCAATTTAAGTTTACGTTTTTTTGCTAGTTGTTCAATATGAAGTTTAAAAGACAATTGTTCATCAAGATGGAAACCCAGATACTTGTAAGATGACACCACCTCTATCACCCTGTTTTGTATTGTAATGATTTGAGGCATAGTAGAACACTGGATGTTGGATTTAGAAAAAAACATCAACTTAGTTTTATCTACATTAAGAACAAGTTTAAGCTTAATTAGATTATTTTGAATGGTATTGAATGCTCCAAGATGCAGAGCAGGACAGGTCCCAAAGCAGGTGGAGTAGCCACAGTTTGTAGAGCAGAGAAGCTCTCAAAAACAGGTGAAGTAGGCCATAGTTTGTAGAGCAAAACAGGTACTTCAAATAATTTATAAAATCAGCAACTTAAAAACCTTAGTAGAAAATGGGAAAAGGTGCTAAAATCCAATAAAATTACTAGTTACAAACAAACACTGAAAAGAGACAATGGACATGCTGCCATCTTGGAAAGGGGAGGGGATGGATGGATGAATGGATGGATTCTTATCTTGAATATATTTATCTTGAATTAATAAGCATTGCATAATTGCACAGGATGTAACCAGGCCATGTTTGGGATTCTTTTCCTGCAGCCCAATGAAAGACCAGGAGAATCTCTCCTTGACCTGGACTTTGATGCTTTCCAACCGGATGAGAGTGTGTCACCCATACCACAGGTCCCAGTCAGCTCAAAGGGCATTAACTGGGATGGGATCATTAAATAGGGGTAGTATTATTCACCATTCACATGGAGTGCGGTCATTCACAATTCACCAGGGGTGGAACCATATGCCATACATTAGGGGTGGGTGCACTCTTGAGGTGAGACCATTCACTAAGGGTAGGACCAGCCCAGTTGTCAAGAACCCCAGGGCCTGGGATAGAATTTGCTATATTTACCATATTTACCATATTTACCTTATTTACTTTACCCCTGCAGACAGCCTTGCCTTGGGATATGTGGTCGGTAAGTAAAGTAATTTTCTGTACTATATTTGGGATTGTGAAATAGGGCATTATAATTCTAGCTGCTAAAATATGTAGTAGTTACCTATACATCAGCCCCATCAAAATGGGTCAACACGGGTTATTAGACCCGGGTCCATGACCCTGCTCTCGACCTGGGAATAACCCGGGTCAGATGCAGCTTGGCTGCGGTGTGAACGGGGTGACATATGGCAAGCCCTTTTAACATTTAATCAGTAGCGGTAATAGCAATTGTAGATATCAACAATTGCTTTTTGACTAGGTAGAATTCCAAGCCAACATATCCATAATGTCATTTTGACTAGTTGCAATTCTAATTAAAGATATCTACAATTAATTTCTCACTAGTCAAAATGTTAATTCTTGATATCAACAATTCAATTCTTACTAGTGGAAATGTTCTTTGTAGATATCTGTAACTTCATTACAACTAGTCAACTTTTACCATTGACTTCTATTCAAACTCAATTACAGATATCTATAATTCAATTTTGACGTGTTATAATTCCAAGTTGACATATCCATAATGTAATTTTGACTAGTTGCAATTCTAATTAAAGATATCTACAACTCAATTCTCACTAGTCAAAATGTTAATTATTGATATCAACAATTCAATTCTTACTAGTGGCAATGTTCATTGTAGATATCTACAATTGTTCTTACATTACAGATAGCATAAATGGAATTCTAGATATCTAAAATTCAATTCTTACTACTCAAAATTAAATTATTGATATGTCGGCTTGGAATTGTAACTAGTAAGAATGTAATTTCAGATATCTAGAGTTGCATTTCAGATATCTGAAATAATAAATAGTGAAAATTATATTCGTACTAGTAACAATTATATTTGAGATATCTACAATTCCTTTCATAACTAGTCAGAATTGAATTTTAGATATCAATAAAGGAATTTCCACGAGTCAAAATGTCATTGTAGATATCTTCAATGACGTACGTACATATCCGAAATGAATATGGTAATTAGGGTGACATATCCAAAATGAATATGGTAATTAGGGTGACGATAACGAGTGGAAATGGAGCGTGAAGGAATGTCTAGTAATACGGACACGGCATTTTCTGCATTTGACAGAATTTTTAATGTGGCGAATCGATCTTCCACTCCGAGACAGTTTATGGTGCCAACGGAAAATAGCTGTGTTGTTTTAGCATTTATTGAATATTCATGAGGTAGGCGTAGCCTATTTAAAAGTCGAACAATGGCTTTGTGGTACTTTCATGATATGACGCCCACATATCCAAAATGGTTTGTTGATATGTTGGACATATCGGAAATGCATTTCCACTAGTCACAATCCATTTTCAACATGTGGAAATTCAATTGTAGATATCTGTAATCATTATTCTTACTAGTGAAAAAGGAATTACTTATATCTATAATTGAATTAAAGATATCTGTAAATCAGTTTTGACTAATTACTACATGTGGAAATATATTTGTAACATCTCAAAATTGTTTTACAGATATCTTAAATTAACATTTTAACTAGTCAAAATGACATTTTGACATGTCAAAATGTCATTTCCACTAGTGAAAACTAAATTGCTACTAGTCAGCCCTACTGATTAAATGTTAAAATGGCTTGCCATAGGTGACACAAGTTACAAATTACCGGGACGGTAAAAGATTCAATTATCTATGGCGATATCACACAGTTACTTGTTTGCCCGGTGCCACAGTGACGTATACAGGTGTAAACATGGTGACACGGGTCTTGTGTGGTCTGGTCTGAATGGGTCCAACACAGGAATCACCCGTGTTTCATAACCCGTGTAAATCCTGGGATTTGTGTGTGAAAGGGGTGAAATGAGTGAGTAATGGAATTTAGCAGTCCACCATAGAAAAATTCAGAATCACGCGTCTTGCCCATTGTAACATTTAGTTAAACAGTAACTGTCTGCATGCTTTATATACAGAGTCAAAGCTATTGGGAGTAGTGTACCTAATAAAGTGACCATTGAGTGTAAATCAGAATATAACAAATATGGAGTTAATTACAACACATCTAGTAGAATGTATAAATTAAAAGTATGGGAAACGTATGCCTTACAGCATCAAAATAACAGCTGTAGAACTTAATGAGACAAATTAAAGACTAAATGTAGAAAATGTACAACTTGAAGATTAAGATTGCAGCAGCAAAGTAATAGGATTTAGCAGGAAAAAGAAAAGAGTAGAAGTACACAAAGAGAATAGAAATATGAATGTATGTAATATATGCTGTATATATACATATAATAAATATAAATACATATATATGTTATATATATATATATAGAAGCATATAGAAGCAGATATGTGAATTTGCAAATGTGCATCATTAACAAGTCTAATGAAGGCCAAACATACATAGGAAAGTGTTGTGGTATGTAGACTGCTGTGTCAATAGATTCACTTTATAGATATAGGGTTAGGGTTAAAAGTGGTACCAAATGTACAGAAACATTACAATGTGCAAAGGGCATGTGCATTATTGTCTGTTCTCAGTGTCACTAAGGAAGTAGTATACATACAGAAATGTGTCAAATGTGCTGACTTCTATGCAGAGAATGTACAGATATACTGCATGTGCAGATCAGAAATCAATGTAAACAAATGTCATGTAGAACAGTCCTGAGCAGGAATGTAAAAAGCAATCCAGGATAGTTGGTATAGACAGTGCAGATGCCCTTCTTCAGCTCCCTCGTAGTTGCCTGAGGCTGGGGCAGGAGGGTTAGGGTTTTCAATTCAATTTCAAACATTACAATTTTCCACCGTGTTTTTCTTTATAGCAAAATCATTTTGATCCCAAACTTCCTTGGTTACTCTGCATGGACTGTGACATAATGTACTACAACAAGGGAATTGTCTAAAGCTGAAACTGCTGTGTGGTTTTGAATCGCCAATTAAATGGAAAACCATACCCACTATTGGGTGTAGTAGATACCCATTATTGGCATATGAATGGTGGATTTGTCAACGATTTCTACCATTTCACAGGGGATTGTGAGACAATCACTACAAAGATGTTTAAGATGTTGAATTGACCAAGACTGTGAAAAATCGGCCTCATTTCCCCCTCCAAAATAAAGTGAACCCGAGAAGAATCGGTGCTGTTGTCAGAGCTATTGAGTTTAGAAGCTATTGAGGTTTTGGCCAGTGTCTCCTTGAACATCACACAGAGATGTACACTGGTAATAATCAACTCTTAGGGAATTTATCTGTCACAAAACTAAGATAAATGAATTACGCTAAAGTTAGCTGCTAATAAGGTCCTGCCTTAAAGTTAAACCCTAAAGTTAAATCAACAACACAGTTCACGTTCAGTTAGTCACAATGTAAAAAATTTTATGAAACCAATATATGACTTCAACAAACTTCAAGTGCTGCTCTAAATGAATTCCAAATCTTTGTCACATCAGAAATCAGACAGACTAAATTGATTGGGCGCTAGTGGCAAAATAAACTAGGAAATGCTATGGCATATGATTTCAAAATGTATTATCAATGTCCAAAAAATGGCCAAAATATAACTTATTGCACCTTTAAACTTCTTTTAAACTTAAATTTGATCACTTAGCCACTGCATATATGAATCATCTCATCTCACATGCTTGTTTTGTTTTTTGCTTTTAGGCAAGTGCCCAACCAGTGCAGCCTGTAAGTAAACTTTACAATGAATGCCCTACAGTATATGAATGTATTAGGACTCTTCTATCACAGCACAGTTGTGTTACAATTTACCATTCTTTATACACATGCAATCTTAATCCATTCCTGTCAATTTTACTGTCTTTGTACCACAATAAATACTCTTCTTCATTGTACCTCCATGCACTGGCTTTCCAGTTGGGTTTCTGAGTACTATGGGTGTTGAGGAGGGCAGCGGTGGTGTTGAGGCCAACTAGCCAACTTTAACCCTACAATCCCTGCTTTTCCCAAGCAGGCCACAGACGCTGGCTTCATCGCTGACTGGTCTGCTGACTTCAGCTCAGCGACAGCAAATGGAGATTCTGGGGCCACTGAGGCAGACGGGGCGCAGGACGGGGCGCAGGACGGGGCGCAGGACGGGGCGCAGGACGGGGCTCAGGACGGGGCTCAGGACGGGGCTCAGGACGGGGCTCAGGTCTGGCCCCCAGCAGATGGTTGGCAGCAGGCAGGGGATGCAATTACGGCCCCACAACCACAGGACAGTGAGGTGGCCACAGCAGCTGGAGATGAGGTTAGCAGCTGGGACCCCAACTCCCAAACTAACCCCAACCTTGATTCTTCTGCGATGGGGGGTGACACATCCATATCAGAGGATGGAGAGGTGGGTGCAGGTAGAAATTGGACAGGGCAGGCAGATTTAGGGCGAGATGAGGCAGGGTGGGAGGATCGGCGGAAATCTACTCCAGGGCTAATATTCACCAATGAGTACGGTGAGCAGATTGAGGACACTTCTGAGGATAGAGGAGACAAATGGGCTCCTTCCAGATCTCCAGATGGTTCTGGCTCTGAATATGAGACTGCTGAGGAATGGGGTGATGGAGGCCCAGGTGGCAGCTGGGCTAGTGCTGATGATGAACTTACATATGAAGACAATGCCCCGGTAACTGCCACTGAGCTTTCAGATGGTGCACCTGCCCGTGCAGGCTCTGCAGATTTGGTGGGTAGTGATGCAGAAGACTGCTTGACAACTGGTTGGTCCCATACAGTAGAGCAAACCCTACCGGAAAAGGATGCAGCACAACAACTGACCAACACTGGCAACTCAAATCTTAATCCTTCAGCTCAGCAACAGACTCTTGGACAGCAAAGTCAAATTGATTTCACATCCGACACCTTGACTGAGACCTCTGGGGGCTTCACAAATGACCCTTTTGCAGAAATTTCTGAGGGGGGAGGATTTAACACGGATCCTTTTCTAGACATTCAGGGGGGAGGTGGGTTTGAGAAAGATCCTTTTGCAGAAACTCAAGGGGCTGGAGAGGAAAATGTATTTACATCAGATCCCGTTTCTGAAACACATGGTGGAGGTGGAAGTGGATTTGAAGCAAGCCCTTGTATTGGAGTCAGATCAGATCCCTTTGCAGAACTACAGCTTGGAAATGGAGAAGGTGGTTTTAAATTGGATCCATTTGGTGAGACCCCAGGAGAAGGTGGACTAATGGTTGATTTCACCACAGATCCCTTTGCTCAAACACCAGGGGAAGGAGGAACAGGGTGGGGAGCAGACCTTTTTGCCAACAATCTCCCAGCATCCTCTTCAGAGACTGGGGGTTCTACCACCAACACTGGGTCCTGGCAGGAAGTTAGTGACAGCAGTGGCTTCTTCTCTTCAGATAGACAAGGAAACTTTGCCTCCTTCTCTAGCACAGCAGCAGAAGGAGTGAAAGAAGTAAACATCCCCAGAATTCACAAAGAGCCTGAAAATTCAGATATGTCCGAAGATGAAGCTGCAAACCGGAGATTTGGAAAGTTGTACCAAGAGCTAGATACAGATAAGGAAGAGGTACTTGACTTCCTCCCCTTTTCTATGTAGTAGAGTAGCACAGAGTAGACTAGAACAAATAAAATCCCCTCTCCTTTATTTATACCCGCTCACAGATTGAACAATGAAAAAAAAGAAAATAGCTGTCCTGCAACCCAACCTGGATCCTGACACAGCAAAACCCTAGACCCTCTCCTCCTGTCCCTCCTCTCGCTTGCTTTGTCTATTGTCCATTCCATAGTTTCATTTCATAAATACCAATCCATTTTTACAACACGTTAGACTCAATTTACAGAACGGCTTCAAATGCTAATTTGTGTCTCTGCAATTTGATTCAGGTGGCCAATGCGTTTAACGGATTTTCACAGGTAATTTGTTCATACAAACTTTTAATTTCCATCTAGAGTAGAGATGAAATATTAATAAAAACATTCAAATCCATTTCATGTTACCTCTAAGTTTAAGCAGATATGGACATTTTTGCAATAATTCTAACTCTTACTTAAGGTAAGTGCAAAGGATGAAGTTGCACTGATTAAATGGCTAGAAGGAGATCCACTCCATCTTTTATTGGATCACTCTAATCCAGTCTCTAATTATTTTGATCCTTGCAAGTCTTTTTAGTTATTTAAATATTATTAGCTGTTGTTTTTACTGTTCAGTCTGCCTACAGTAGGTAGGGAACAGGAGAGCCACATCTGACTGGATGGTCTTATTGGCTACTGACAAAGTTCCAGTTGATCCTTGATCAGGAACTCCCACTTCTCTTAAAGAAAGCCAATATGAAAACAGCTCGTTTTTTATTTACATGCAAGCAGGCGACTGACCACAGCAATGTATTTATAACTATATTAATAACATTTTCACAGAAATACAGCATCTTACAGTTGGAATAAATCTCATTACGTATTGTATGCTCACAACACCAGTCCTTCACTAGCGCATTTTCCCAATATTTCCCATTATTACTTTTTACCTAATGTTCTTTCCTCTGGCCGATGCATGCCAAGGATAAGGTAATTGTATGTTGTGACTTGTGACTTATGTATGTTATTTGTGACTTTCCCTCTCTGTTGTTTTATGCACTCTAAAGGATGCAGCTGCTCCATCATTTTTTGCTGATTTTGATAAGCTGGTGAGTTTACAGTTTCAGTACATTATATGTGATGGTTTCTGTTTTTTTTGGCTGACATTAGCATCCGGTGTTTAATGGTCTATTAGCTTTCTTCTAAATTTTGCTTCCAAATGTGTTTTCATTCATCATTCCTATTCTTTGAGCTGTGTTCAGTTTGTATTAATTATCTTTTTGTTGAATTGTTTTCTAAAAATGTCAATCTGTTATCATTGTTTTTCTGAATGTAAGTGCAACTAGTTACAACTGTTAATAGGGCTGTGAAGGAGAAGTCATAAGAGCAAGGGTGACACTTGACATGAACTCTGGTTTATAACATTCATAATAACTGGAAAGAGCTTCATTACAGTTATTTGGCACAGTTCATGAATGGTAATTCACTTCTTACATCAGCTTACATGACCATGTAATACTTGGTCATGTACATGACCATGTTGTTTGTGACACTGTGGAACAGTTCAATTTACTGTGTGAACATTTCAGTGTAAAGGTCCGCCTGACAAGTGCCATTTCTAACTGAAAAACAGTTCCACGTTAGCTATGAACATTTGTGTTGTATAGCTTTTTCATACATTATTTGCTTTTATCCTTTTAAATTTTTGATTAATAAAATGATACCACATTAGTATGACATAGAACAAAAAAAATGAATGCTTCCATAAGAACTGAATCAGTATCCATGAAGAAGTTCTTGTTAAGGTGTTTTGAATGTGTACTAGAGTTTATGCAAAATATTACTGAAGCAAGTGCCGCCTACAACAACTGCATTGCATGCAACAACATTTTTAAGGGTTGACTGCTATCTTTCCTTGCCTGTTTGGTGAAAGAACGAGCTCCACACTGCTGTTGAAACAGTTGAGGCTCCTGAAGTCTCAGAGCCAGAAGCTGAGCCCCAGGCAGTGATTGAGCCTGGGGAAGTCCCAGAGGAACCTTCTGCTCCCCCTACTGGTGAGGCGGTGGCAGTACAGGGTACTGGCAGCCCGAAGGAGGAGAAGCCTGCTGTGAGTGGGCACGATTCAGCATGTAGATCAATTCCACAGGGCTATGGCTCAGTGCACTAAAGGAAAAATCTAGCCTATAACACTTTAACACTGTTAGCTATTGGCGATGTACCTTGCATTCCTGGGTCCAATTTGTTATTTGGTGGTGTACTTTTCTTATTCCTGTGGATAACTGGCCAAAAGTAGATGACATGACGTCATGTCAATATATTTCCAGCGCAGCTACAATGGAGTTTAACATGTGAAAAATCAATAATCTAATACATCAACAGTAGACTTCAAGTTTTGGTGTCAGTCCCTTAGAATTGAAAAGGAGGGGCATCTTTCTAGACGCACCATTTTGTACTAATGTTCAACAGTCCCACAGGAAGAAATCCATCATAGAAGAGGTAGAGATACCAGTTTCAGTAGCCTCACTAGCTTTTTCTAGACTGGAAACTGTCACTGTCTTGCTGTTACTATTGCTATTGTTATTCTTTCCTCCTACATGTAAAACCCAGCTCAATACAAACAAGTCCAAGCAAGTTTTCTGGGGGTTGACGAAAGTCATTCTGGGAAATGTAGGAAAGCACTAACTGAAATAGAAGTAGATGAGGCAGTTTGAGGGAAAGTGGGTACACAAAACAGTAAATTACAACACAGTGTTAGAGTATCAGAGTGGAGTTTTCCTTTAACATTGACCTTAGCCTGCCATGATCGCTGCTGTCATCGAG
The DNA here is from genome assembly GCA_034670405.1 of Hoplostethus atlanticus. NCBI lineage: Eukaryota > Metazoa > Chordata > Actinopteri > Trachichthyiformes > Trachichthyidae > Hoplostethus > Hoplostethus atlanticus. Next base: position 648,252 of record JAXDDX010000198.1, read on the forward strand.
CTCTGTAATCAACTCGCCATCATCACCATCATCATTGCCATCGTCATCATCATAATGCCTATCATTATTGCCATCATCGACACATTTGTGTTTGTCCTTAGTGTCCTTTTGGTTTTTGGTAATCATTGGAATGATTTTTTTCTATTTGATTGTGTTGACTTACTGTTCAATTTCCATTGATTTCAGTTTGGCATACTACCCATACTATCAACAAATTATTTTACTAAAACCGAAGTGATACCACCACTTTGGTTTTAGTAAAATAATTTTTTGATTTGGACAGTCAGTACATAATTTATCTTCATCTATTTCAGCAAATACCATAATCCTTGATTCTGACTGCAGCATTGAAATTTGGATCACATATCTGCCTGCCATTTGGTTCAACTTTGTCTTTCCTGTAAATACCGATAGTACCGAGTACTGGCTTTATAAATAGGTGTGATAGCATGTCAAAATTATGATAAAATGTGATGTTGTCTTTTCAAAGTCCACTGTTGGGTCTCCAGTGGAGTTTGTAGCCACCGAGGATGCAGAGGTTGATGAGGTACGTAGCTCCACCCCTTTGTCCAACATAAAATACATCACATCACATCAATGACATAAAACATCACATAGTGACTTAAAACACAATACAAAATAAATAAAAGCTTTGTCAAGTTACCACAGCTCCAGTAGCATGCATTAACCTCTCTGTGCATAGATTCCCCCTGCTGAAGAGGCCAAAAAAACAACTCCCAGCGAAGCAGCCCCACTGGTGATTATTACTCATGCCATAATATGTCAAATAGTATTATGACCCAGTGTCTTGTGTCAGTTAGAGCCTGTCAGATCCATTCATTTGGTTATGACTGCATTTCAGAGGTATCACTCAAAGAAACACAAGGTGCTATTTACACAAGGCTGGAGTACACAATAATATAATAATTATGTTTATGTCAATACATTTCAATATGTTCTCATATACAGATTTGACCACCAACTGAATATTGACATTTAATTTGATGGAACAGTGTTTTCTGAAATCTTAATTTAAATTGTTCTAATAAGTTTGAATTTAGTATCATACCCTTGTTTCATGTTTACCGCCCTGATTTACATGCTTAGTGCAGTGTAAACTAAGATTTGCTTCTTGCATTGGAAATGTAATTCTTCAGGAGTTCTGTAGAGCACAAATAGCAAAACAACTTTGAAACCTCTGGCCAATAAACCATTTGAAATGTTGAGCTATCCTACAGTGCCTGCAAATGAATTGAATCATAATAAAAAAGGTTTTTTTAGATAGCAAATTACTTGAAAATTGTGTGGCCAAAAGCACTGTTTCACAAAGAGCATATTTGAGCTTAAGGCAAGAACAAGTCCACCTTCCCCAAAAGTTTTGTCTTTAAATCCTCTTTTCTGTACATAGGAATCAGTTTCAACTCCAGAGGAAAGCAAGGAGAGCCCTGTGGATGAGGCCTCGGTAAATATGTCCTAATTCCCAAACCATTATAATCCTAACACATTCATACTTTACTGGGACAGATTAGGTTAACAATACTGTAGTTGTTTCAAAGCTAAAGAATTGAGTTGCAAATGTAAAAGTCATTAATATGTTTTGGTATATTAGTATATTTACACATATCATTGAATTTTCCTGTGCTCACAATGATAATTTAACATAATAACTGTTTAGCAATATCTAGGGTAGTAGAAGGGTAGTTATCCTTTTGCTGTCATTTTAGCCCTGATGACATATTTGTCTGGTCCTCAGGCCCCGGCAGATGATACACAGTCTCCTAAGGAAGAGACTCTGGTAAAATCATGACTGAGATCCCACTCCCTTCATATGTCATACAATTCTGGTGTACACAGTCATTTGCCGAAATATTTCGCTTGAATCTTTTCACATAAGGCATTAGAAAGAATGAATCCAGGAACTTGAATATCAATGGGAAATGCATAGTCCCATTCTAAACATATTCAGATCAATCAATTATCATGATGGACTGTGATTGATTCAAGCAAATTACCTCTACCTCTAACCCTTCCTTCCATTTAGACATGGTATAGAACCATTATGGTCAGACATATTTTACATGCTTATGGTGCTGAGGGCCATAAAACATGAGTATTGAGACAGGGCCAGTGTCTTGCAGGGTGGAGGGGTCCCTGGGTGAAGAGTGGTCTTGCTAACCATAGTAGTAGTGTACAATCATAGAGAGACGGCCTGTCAATCAAAGGACCCAGATTCTAGCTCCACGCATTGGCAATGCCCTGCTGAAGTATCCTTGAGCAAGGCATTGAATCCTTATCAGGTCTAGTTGTGCTTTTGAGGATTTATATATAGTTTTATTTTTATTACACATGTTCATCTATTTCTTTTTGTTTTTATGTGAAGCAAACTTTTTTCCACTAAGTGCTTTATAATGGGTTTTTTATATTATTAATAAGAATAATCAACATTTAATAGCATATTAATAATGATAATAATAAAAGGAGAAAAACTAAAATTATATATCTATATAAACCTAAAAACTAAGATTATTTTCAGAACTACAGATTTTCTAACTGGGCCACATTTTGTTCTAGTTCCTTTTATTTGTGCTGAACAGTTATGGAGACATGGATTGGTCATTTTTGAGGTTTCATTCATTTTGATTTGCTTGCAAATTATCTTTAAGAGTTATAGTTAACCATTTCTTTTGGCAAATTAATATAAGCTAAGCTACTGTTGTAGTTATTGTGAGTGGTAATAGCTCTTGATCTTCTCTAGGAAAAGATGCCTATCCCTTCAGTAGTGATTGAGCCCGCTTCCAGCAATGAGGGTGATGATGACCGTGACGCTGACATCATTTCCCCCACCACCATCAGTGACAACGGAGTGATACCAGAAAGCCAAATGGTCAAAGACATCAGTTCCCCTGGTGGAGCGCCAGGACTCCCTAATGGCTTCATGTACAAGGTCAGCCATCCTCTGTCCACTATATCGGTTTCATTTGTCTTATACACAGTGAGTCCAACAGATTCCTCCAATAGCTTACCCTTCTGGCAAATCCTCAAACAGAGCAGCACTCCTTACAGGCATACAGTCAAAGAGCAGTTCAAGGTTAAACATCAGTACAAACTGAGCACTAAGAGGAATCCACAAAATATATTGTATATATACACCGTTTCCTTCCTTGGACCACTTTTGGTAGGTACTAACCACTGCATACCGGGAACACCCCACAAGACCTGCCGTTTTGGAGATGCTCTGACCCAGTCGTCTAGCCATCTCAATTTGGTCCTTGTCAAAGTCTCTCAGATCCTTACGCTTGCCCATTATTCCTGCTTCCAACACACCAACTTCAAGAACTGACTGTTCACTTGCTTCCCAGTATATCCCACCCCTTGACAGGTGCCATTGTAACGAGATAATCAATGTTATTCACTTCAAATGTCAGTGGTTTTAATGTTGTGGCTGATCGGTGTATATATATTGTTCAAAAACACACACTTGCCTTGATGTGTGCTGTCATGTAAAACACTGGTTATTATGTTTGTTTTCCTATAGGTAGAGACAATGCATGACTTTGAGGCTGCAAATTCAGATGAGCTGGAGCTGAAGAGAGGCGACGTGGTTCTGGTGGTTCCCACTGCTTTAGCAGAGGATCAGGTGAATAAACTAGACGACCCAACAGCACTCTGTAAGGCAGATATAGTATTGTGTAAATCATTGTGTTCACATCACAAATTCATCAATGCAGAATGAAAATCAAGTGCATCAGATTTCTCAAGAGTAAGTATTAGATATGTTAAAGCCCAACACTGATAGTTAGACATTTGGACAGTGAAATTACATAACTATTGGCAAAGTATTACTTGTTATTATTACTTATAGTTTTCATAAATGTTTGTTGCCCAATACCTTGGACAGCTCTGGCAGTCTGAATTAATGTATTAACACTTAAAGGGTAAATCCCATTTAAGATGACTTGGTCCAAGGTGGTGGCATAGCAGTGAATTATTGGGGCTGTAACCCAATTTTGACTAGATTATGAATCAAGAGAATAAATATAAAACCACAAATGGAACGAAGCATAGCGGAGTTCTTTCTGGCAGTAATAGAGAAGGCGTTACAGCTCAGTCAGCTGACTCGTCTGCAATTGTGCAGTCTATTTAAACCATCAATCTCACTGCTCATTCTGCACACTGTGTTGCTCTGTTGCTGTTTATGCCTCCACCTGTAGGCTCTGTTCTTAGCCCCCCTGGGGGATTACTGCCGATCGCTCCCTGCCTCACTCGGCTGGCTAAGTGAGTTAAGCAGAGGGCGATGCAACGTACTGTATATATTTTATATCATAGCCACAATTTAAGAATGACAGCAAAATTGATAAACTAAGTGTCGCTTTTAACAGTATTACAGTTGCATTATGCCCCCCTGCCAGTAGCAGAGTGTAGTACCAGGGTGCAACAAGGTAACATAAGATAAAAGAAGGTAACAGATAAGATAAGACAGTTCAATGATTAGTGCCAGGGCACAGGAAGAAGGTGCAGCATGCTTTCTAGTTCTGACTAATCCCTATGGAGGATGACCTGTCCTGTACCTACTCATAGAAGCTGGATGTTACTATGTTTTATTGCCTGTTACTGTTGCTCTTTTAGCTGTTATTCCCTCTTAGCTGGTTGTTCCCTAAGTTGTGGGAAAGTAAGGGTTTTTACCAATGCACTGGCTGCTATTTGGTTAAATGAAATGAGTGCCACCCCAGTTCTAGAGTAGCTATCTCCGTCTATCCAAAATACATAGCAAATGTGAAAACTCATGGCAAATTCATGGCAAACAAGTTTCAATTAAGTATTATTACTTCAAGCAAGGTGGTAGAGATCTCTCTGCATCCATTGACTAAATCATTTTTTGTTGTTGTTCCAGGATGCTGGATGGCTCACAGGTATCAAAGAAAGTGACTGGTTAACATTTGGCATTAGTGCCCAAAGAGGACTTTTCCCAGAAAACTTCATACAGCGCTTGGAGTAATGGTCTGGACCTGGTGATAAAAGAAAACATAAGTAAGAGACATGGGTGCCTGTGCCCTCCGGTCAGCATGTAGCCGACCTGTCTGCTGACCAATCTATGACTTGGCTGCAACCTTGTCTGCTAGGCAAAACAAGGCTGTCTCTAAAAGAGGAAACTCTTCAATCTACAACAACCAAAACACATGATAATAAACACTAGTACCTACTCCAATCATACCGCAAAATAACATAAGCATGATGCAATAGTATGGTCTACCCTCTGTTTGTTAAAATCTGTAAGCAAACAATGATGTGTGCTTTGTTGGGAGTGTGGTGATCTCCACATGTTAACCCCCATTTGTTTCAAGGAAAAACATTAGAGGAAGATTTTGTCCTGAAGAAAAAAATGACTGTACCTTCTCTGCACCAAGTGTATTGTACTGATTTTGTCACTCTGCAGCGGAATATATCAGAATCTGTAGTGCTGTGATCTATTTAAACGTTCTTGAGTGTTACATGAAACTTCAGTGTTTTTTTCATACATTTCAGCCATGGTTGTTACCTTGCATCATTGTTAGTTGTAGTAGTGTCATGGCTGAGTGTGTGTGGTTGTGGTGATAATTTTGTTGGCATACGTGGTGTTGACATTGTTCATTGAGAAGATTTGCTGTGCTTTTGCCAAAAGATAATTGACCATGTGAGCGTTGGGATAGACGTGGATTTCCAGCATGAAAATATTTTTTGTTAAATCCTTACTAAAACGGACATGAAACTGTCAGAAACAATTTCATGGTAGAAAATATATATTTATCTCCCTACCACAAAACAAATCACTGTATATCCTTATAACTTATGTCATATAAAATGATATTTCCATGAAACCAAGCCAACCAGCAAAATATATTTATTTGTGAATGAAAATCTAAATAAAAATAATTAATTTAACTTTACATTTTTTGAGTGTATGATCCCAGGGGAGGTATTGGGGTGAGTAATCTGATATGCAATCTATGTTGGTTTATATAGGATCTCAGTAGTCCAACTGTGCAGTAGATCAACAAATATGATGTCACTTCCTGTGTTGGTACAGTTAGCCCTCACTGTAGACCCTTTTTTGTGATGTACATACCCATGATTATTTAGCTAAAGGTGAATAAAGAATAGTTCATATGGCAAAGTTTGTCATTTCTTAATAATTTGGTTATCACTTGACTGGAAAACTAACTAAGCTAGGGAGTGTTACCCAACTCTTACTCTCACCTGATCTTGTTGTAGAAAAAAAACAATAGGCTGAAATGGAGTATTTGCCTAACCCCTACTAACCCTCAGCTTAGCTTTTTAACACTATATTGCTCTCAGCTTAATGCCTACCTTTGCATTCAGCCTAGCGTTTAGCTTAGCACTTAGCTCTGTTTAGTTTTAGCATTCAGCTGGCTTAGCACTTAGCTTAGCTCCACCATCAACTACGGTGAGTATGGCTTCTTGTCCCTCCTGTGCTTCCTTGCTAGAGAAGTTGTCTCTAATAGAGACTGTGGCAAGGTGCCACATTACCGGGGTCCGTGACAGACAGATACACAAGGCATGAGGAGGGTTAGTTGGCCAGCAGGGCCGTTTTATTCACCAACAATCATAAATAAACCTGGCCCGGTGTTGACGGCAGTTGGTAGCGCCGTCTCCCTCCGCCGACGCACCTTAGTCCTCCCCGGCGGGTCAGCCGCGGAACCCCAAAGCCGGCCAGCCTGCCAGGCTTCCAGGGGCATCCCGCCCCAACCCCGACTGTCACCAGCTCTTCCAGGCGGCTCCCGACTGCACCCCCAGGGACCTCCGTCGGTTGTCGCCGCGGAGGGAGACGCGCGCTCTCCCACTTCGTCCTCTCCAGCTCGCGCCCTCGCCTCCGTCCCGGCACTCCAGCCGCAGACCCTCGCTCAGACGCGGCTGCTGCTGGCTCGCTGTCCGCTCCTCCAGTCCGCCGGCCCTCGATCCTCCCGATCGCCGCCGGCTCCTGCATCCACGCCGCCAGCCTCTCACACTGGCGCGTCCCTCTCGCTCACACATCCACACACAGGTTAAAAAGGCCCGGCTGCAATCAGCTTTAATTGGCTGCAGCCGCTGAGACCAGCCGAACCTACCACCCTCCCTCCCCCCAGTCCGCCACAGAGACGTTTCCAGCAGCTACTTTACGAATGCTGGACACTTCACCTAGTTGAGGGTCTGGATCGTAGGTATAATATAATAAGGTAGGTATAACAGCTGGGAAGAGCAGCTTGTGAATGAATGGTACATATATACAGAGTTAATGAATGGTAATGGGTGAATGGGAATAAATGAATAAAGTGCAGGGTGCTAGGTGATGAGTGGTGAGGTCCCCAGTTTAGTTGTCCTCAGTTGAGCTGTAGAGGGGGAGGGGAGGCGTTAAAAGGTCTGATGGCGGCCGGCAGGAAAGACTTCCTGTAGCACGCTCTGACGCACCGTGGTGGGATCAGTCTATGGCTGCTTCATCACCATGTCATGGAGGGGTGGTGGGATCAGTCTATGGCTGCTTCATCACCATGTCATGGAGGGGTGGTGGGATCAGTCTATGGCTGCTTCATCACCATGTCATGGAGGGGTGGTGGGATCAGTCTATGGCTGCTTCATCACCATGTCATGGAGGGGGTGGGAGACATCCTGGCCAGCAGTGTGGCCAGCATCCTTCTCTCTCCACCTCCTCCAGGGTGTCCAGGTTAATGTCCACAACAGAGCCAGCCTTCCTGATCAGTTTGTTCAGCCTGTTGGTATCCTGGGCCCTGGTGTTAGCGCCCCAACGCACCACCGCAAAGAAGATGACACTGGCCACAACCGACTGGTAGAACATATGCAGCAGAGAACCTCATATGTTGAAGGACCTGAGCCTCCTCAGGAAGTAGAGTCGGCTCTGGCCCTTCTTGTACAGGGCCTCGGTGTTGCTGGCCCATTCCAGTTTGTTGTCCAGGTGAACTCCCAGGAACTTGTAGGACCCAACCGTCTCCACATCCATCCCCTGGATGGAGACCGGGATCGGCTGGGCCCTAGTCCTCCTGAAGTCCACAACCATCTCCTTTGTTTTGGTGATGTTGAGCTGTAGGTATTTCTGCTCACACCACACCACAAAGTCCTCCATCAGGCCCCTGTCCTCCTCCTGTCCTCCCTAATGCAACCCACTATTGCAGAGTCGTCTGAGTACTTCTGCAAGTTCTGTAAGTTAAGTCAAAGTGTATAAATGCAGTGTGTGGGCTCTACCTCCTCTCACTGTGACTCACCCCAGCACCTTACCTTGATGTGTGTATGACTACTAGGCAAACTAAACCTGGCTAAAGAGGAATTATTTTTTACCATGAAATGAGGCCTCATCATCTAACTCAGTGGTTCCCAAACTTTTTCTGCAGGGTCCCCCTTTTGTAGATATGAAAATGTTCAAGCTCAAGCTCCCCCCCGCTACATGCACCCACATAAGCTTGTCTCAGACACGTCCTTTGCTTGCAAACTCCTATAGAATTTATTTGAAACATTGTAATTAATACAGAACTGCAACTTCAGACATCTTACTGAAAAAACTAAATAGGAAGAAGTCACTTTTAGAGTGGAAGCATTAAAAGTGACACCATCCCAGCCATTGTCTGAGCCCCATCTGTGCAGATCCCCACACAGTCCTCCCATTTCAGATCAGCCTCTTTCAAGTAAGTGTCAATGATTTTGAACAATTCGTCTGCAGTTGCTCTGGTAGTTACACGTTTGCAGAAAAGCAAATCCTCCCTCAAATCATCGTCATCAATGAATCTGACATATGCTATTGTAGTGTATGCAGGAGACATCGGCCTCCCCCCCTCTTCGGACCACAGCAACACCCAAAGACTAACACATTCCTCTCCCAGGGTCTTCCTATGAGGTCAAGACCCCTGCTGTGCTCCCAGGAACCCAAGGAACCCCCTTTGCAGCAAAAGGTGGATTTCCCCCATAAAGCTGCCAGGTAACACTCTGCAGGTTCGACTAGCCGCTCTGGTGCCATTAGGAGATGGACCGATGATAAGGGCCGGGGAAATGTACCTAATCTGCCTTCCAAGGGAGACACAGAATAAGAGAACAAAGAAACTCTGGAATGTATTGAAAAAATGTGCTTTCTGTATATGTTTTATTAGATTTAAACTTCACACCCTGTGGCAGATGATGTGCCCTACTCCCCAATGTAGTATCTTGGTTATTCAAGGCACACAGAATGTGTTATCAGGACTTTTGGTTTACTCGCCAGTATTTTGTGGTAAGACAGTGATGTTTGGTATCATACAAACCCATTTGTCGTCACTTGCATCCCCAAAGGATCAGGAAAAATTATGTTTTCCAAACCTGAGCTGGAAATGCAGTTTTAGGGGATGGTGATCACCGGTCATCAAGTTGTAAATCTGATGCATGCAAATGAGGGAAACACCTACCACTCCTGACATACCATAAAAGCCTGTCAGCCCTTGACCCTTGGGCTCGGCTCAGATCACACACGAAATCTCACAAACTCGAACGAACAAAGGAGGACAACTCCTGCAATGGGCGGACGGGCAAAAACTCAGGCGGAAAGACATCAAGAAACTCAACTCAACCGTCCTGCAGCCCATCCTGTAACTAAGTTTGAACCCTCTTCTCTCAGCTCAAGTACCAGACCAGCTCCAGAGTGAATCTTGCCGAGACGGCCGATTGAGTTCACGCCACCTGATCCAGAAGACTACGAAACCACGTCAGAAGCCAGCCGCTACTCTACTCTGCTTCCTGAACGACGTGAGTCAACACATCGCCCTATCCCTCTATCTCCACTGAGGTGAACTGTTGGCACGACGACTCCGACGAACAACGGCCCCCGGACCGCACTCCACAACGGCCCTCCTGACGTCGACTGGTCCAGACCAACACGTGCGTGTGTTTACCTGTCCACTGCGACTGCGCGACGGTTACCACGGAGACGAGGACGCTGCTGACACCCTACAAACCAGACGGTAACCAACTTTCTTGTTGATGCACGGGTGATGCAAAGGCAGTGTTGAACTGTGAAAGTGAGGTTAGAATACTCTCTCTCTCTCTCTCTCTCTCTCTCTCTCTCTCTCTCTCTCTCTCTCTCTCTCTCCACTATTCTCTGTCCTTCTGTCCCAAGTCTCCCAGAAACTGTCAGCTGTCCTCCAAGCCATCTTTCGCTGTTGCCACATTGCCGCAATTAGACGCATTACAGCTCAGGTCGTTTTGTCGGTGCCAACTTCCTTGCCATCTTTGATCCCAATATCATTTGCCACTCTTATTTGATATATCCTCTGCCACTGTTATCTTGCTATCTTGTTTGCCAGTTTTATTGCCATTATCTGTTTTAGTTTAGTATACATTTATTCATTTTATTGGTGTTTTATTTACATAGTTAATAAAATCTTTGCATTTATAAAGAACTGGCTTTTGTGGGTCATTGATATATCCTGGACATGAAGGTAGAAAATCACTGAAATCTAGAGCTCACTTCTTCTCATTATTAGACTGATATCATTATAAAGAGACTATTCCAGTGTAAACTGGTGGTGCCCCGCAAGTGTTAATTAATAAGATATTAATTACTAAGAATAATTTCAATAATTGTCCATTTTCAGAATTGACCAAATAGTCTCATCGTTCATAACGAAGCACAACACGCTACACTATCAATAAACAGTCTTTGTTACTGTCAGTCGCTTCATCCATCTGCAGAGCAAAACGGTTGTCTCGTATCTTCTCATTAAGCTGCTCCTCTATATCTTTTCTAAATGCGCCTCGAGATAGTATTGTTTGACAGAGGTATGGCCTTTAGTTTGCTGGCTGTTGCTTCATCAATCATAGTTGAAACCATATCAATAGCGGAAGGGAGTATTAATTCCTCCGCTATTGTGTGCGGCTTTTTACACTGAGCAACTCTGTACGCCACTTTGTAGGAAGCCAGTTGAGCATTTGAAGGCACAGATGCTGCTTTAGTAAAGAGACTTTGTTGTGCCCGACCGTTGAGTCGTTTCTTTCTGAAAAACTCAATGGGCTTGTGTTTGTGTTCGGGATGTGAAGTCTCCAAGTGGCGTCTTAACTTGTTCGGCTTCATACTATCAGAAGCTAATATTTTGAGACACACAACACACTGTGGTCTCTCTTCATTACCCACCGTTGTACTGGTGAAGCCGAGGGCGAGATAAGCCTTGTCATATTTTCTTGTCTTTGTTTTGGTAGTTGTGACGTTTGGTGTAGATTCATCGTCTGCTTTACTTTTACCTGGCAGTCCTTTCACAAACTTGTCCATGCTTTGCTAGCAGTGCAGAAGAATTTCATTTAAATTTAGCCTTGCCGCCCCCCCCCCCCCCGTAATAACTCCGGGCCCCCCCAGTTTGGGAACCACTGATCTAACTACACCAGCTCTCGTGTGGCTCGCTCACCCAAAAGAGGTGGGGGGTGTCGCAATCTTTAGGTTAACAGGCTATTTACCACTCGGCTCCAAACTTTGGATTTGAATAGCTCGGGCTACGAGGTGGGCATACATATGGGACCTGTTGTGATTGACAGCTTAGGGTTAGGGTTAGGGTTAGGTTGTTTATATTCGTCTCTCGGCCTTCCCCGCCTCAGCAGAGGGCCTATGGCAATGCACGGGTTAGGGTTAGGTTAACAGGCGGGTTAGGGTTAGGGGTTAGGGTTGGGGTTAGGGTTTTTTTTTTATCTATCTCGGTGACTCTCCCCGTGCAGTTAGGGTTGGGGTTGGGATTGGGGTTGGGGTTGGGGTTCAGGGTTCCGGTGTGTGATTCGTGTGCACTGGCCTATGGAGGTGGCAATCCCACATTGAGCGTGGCTCTTATTTGCCATAATAGAGGGAGAGGATCTGGTCAAGTCAACCAGGCACCTGTGGTGGGATGGATGGAAATGCTTATTTGTGTGGGAGGGAAGTGGTTAAGATAAGGATAAGTGTACCGGGTTTGGGTTAAGGTGAGGTGGGAGGGAGATGGTTAGGGTAAGGATAAAGTAAGCCGGGCTTGGGTTAGGGTGAAGTAGGGTGGATGTATTGTGTTGCTGAGTCCAAGCGGGTGGGGCTGGATGTGGGGGCGGGTCCCTCGACTAGAGAGGGCCAGATGGTCGTGAAAGTAAGTGCTAAAGGGTGGAAAAGTGCTGTACTGCAACATAAATAGAAAATGTGTGGATAAGAATATATAAATATGTAAATATAAATAAAGAAAGCAAACCATATATAATATGAAATAAGACAACATAGGACAACATGTAAAATATAATGTGATAATAAGACAAACATATATAAATAAGCATATGATAAATACACAAATATATAAGAAAAAAACATGCCCCATAATAAAAAAGGAAGAGAAGGAAAGAGACCATTGGCCCTGAATGAACGAGGGATGCCCAGATGGCAAGGCTGACCGGCCCTCTGGGTTCCCTTAATGAGGGGTGGGGCCTGCGGGGCCTGCGGGGCCTTCCTGACGAACAGAGGAGTGAGTCCGAGGGGGAGCAGGACCCCGGGAGGCCCGGGTTAAAGGCCAGTTCCGGGAAGTGCTAAAACAAGTGCTAGAAGCAAAGTGCTATAAATAAGTGCTCACACAACAAAAGGCATGCCAAAGAGGAATAAAAACACATGATATAGGATTCCTCAGGAGTATAAAACATAGAGTGGGTTAAGAGGCACACAGCAGTGATAAATAAAACTGGCTATCCCTCTTCCCTCTCCTAGCACCTACTTCCCCTTTTGTTCTTTTTCCCGCCATTTTTGACCTCTTCCTGTCTAAAAACTCTGCCCCTTTAACTTGCACCTATCCTCTATCCTTCCTCACTATCAGCACTGGTTCTTTATTAAAAACCTTTATTTGGTTTCTTTATCTATCCCAGCCAAAAACTGGTTATCCCTACACCCACTTTCCACTAGCTCCTGCCTCCCAGGAGAGCCCAAACACAGCTTCTCCCAAGATGGCCGACCCCAATTACTCCACCTGTTTCCCTCTTTGTTCTTTTTCCTGCCAATTTTGGCCTCCTCCTATCTAAAAGCTCCGCCCCTTTAATTTGCATCTATCCTCAATTTCTTCCTTATTTAACTATTTTTACCTATTCGTCCTTTCTTTATTCAATTCTTTATTGAATTTGTATAACTATTTCCTTACTATGTCTCTCTTAGCCCACCAACTTTCAGGTTATGGTTTGAAGAAGAGTCCGGGAACGGCCTCTTTCCTAAAAATATCCTACCCTGAGGCTTAAGGTGTGGTAATACCTTCCCCTCCCTAAGGTGTGGCAACACTCTCCACCTCTATTGTTAGCGAGGGTTAGGGTTAGTTAGGGGTTTAGGTTTTAGGGTTTAGGGTTTAGGGGTTAAGGGTTAGGGGTTAGGGTTAGGTTTGGGAATTTTATCTCGATGACTCCCCCCATGTAGTTGAAGCAACCACACAGTTGGTAGAGAGTCAAAGGCAAGGCACTGGCCGGCGCATGTCAGTTGTTGGCTCCCCCAGCTATGTACCATTTGCCAATATCACGAGACACTGTAGGATGAACAGAGAACATGTGAATTTTCTTTGTCTTTTGTAGTTTCTGTAGTTGTCTTTGTGAATCTTCTTCTGAAGTTGACAAGCAGATTGCTGTTTTGCTTTGCCATTATTTCTGCATATATAGGCCCGCAGGGATCCAACCTGCAAAGGTTATAGATGCACAAATATGATGGTTGTTGCAATTGTCTTTTAGTCTGTTGACTCTTATTCTTGTAGTCGTCTGGTAGTCAGCTGTTTTGCTTTGTTATTCTTTAGACTTTGTCTTTAATCCATAAGTCCAATCGTATGCCATGACTAGCCTTATGTTGGGCTGTGAGCCTTGTTGTAATGTTTACATTGAATTCCTGGCTAGGCAATACGATTGGGCTGTTATCCTGTGGAGAATTTCAGGACACCTCATCAGTAATGCACCTCAGGATCATTGGGCGTTTCTGCCTTTTAAGCCCTAGACACCCTCACCACGAGGCAGGCCACCGGTGGTCGATCAGTCCCCGGCGTGTGTCCCGTAGTCAATTGGTGTTTTGGAGAATATGATTATTCTTAGAGCCAGTTCTCACATTTAGAGGTTATTCACCATATTTGGAGACCGTACAGGTCCTAGAGTGAGTTGGCTGGCAGGCGTTTAGCACATTAGCTCTGGTGTCAGTCTATAATAGTGGCTTGTTAGGGTTAGGGTTAGGTTTTTGTTATGTATTATGTTTCTGAGGACTAAAAAGCCCTTGGGGCACTGGCACACTCCTTCCTGCCTACTGCTTCCATCAATTCTAAATGTCCCTTAGGTAGGCTTCCCAGAATCGGTAATTATTTTGTTTCTACAGACTTATTTCATTTTAAACCAACTGATAAACAGAAAAACAATAAATACATTGATTACAGATGAGACGGATGACAGAGTGTGGAGGAGTTTTTTTATTTTTTTAGGTATGTCTATTAGTTTACTTTCTGGGGCTGAGGAGGATGAACGCTGCTCCCCCCGGGGGGGGCCCGATGGCTTGGAGGCCCTATGCCCCCTACTAACAATCCGAAGTGGGCTTACCTACTGGTATATGAGCTGGGGGGCCTACATTGTTGTATGTCCCCCAGCTCCAGAGACAGAGGTGCTATGTGTGGGAGGGGAGGGAGGGGCGGGGGGGGCCCCCCAGTCTTTTAGGGGGATGAACGCTGCCACCCCCGGGCCGATGGCCCTAGGAGGACAAACGATGCCCCCCCGGCCGATGGCCTTAGGGGGACGAACAGTGCCCCCCCCCCACACACAGGCCGATGGCTTGGAGGCCCTATGCTCCCTGCTCCAATCCCAAGTGGGCTTACCTAATGGTATATGAGCTGGGGGGCCTACATTGTTGTATGTCCCCCAGCTCCAGAGGCAGAGGTGCTATGTGTGGGAGGGGCGGGGGGGCCCACAGTCCAGAGGTGTGTTAAAGGGGGAGCCCAATGCAAGTGCTGCTGGTCCTACATATACATATAAACTGACAAAATAAATATATATACACACACACACACACACACACAGAAAAAAACACATACAAGAAGCAATATAATAGTAATACAGAGTTTAGATCATGCAGAGGTCAAAAATAAGTGCCATAATAAATAAATAAATAAATACATAGGTCAATGAATAAGTGCAAGCACACAAAGAGTCAAACAGAATAAAATAAGTGCAAATCAATGAGTCAGTGCAATTTGTGGGCTCCCCCGTCCTCTGGTCTCCATGGGTTGGGCCCCCCTCTCTCTCTCTCCCCCCCTCCCCCCCCCCCCCCCGGTCCATTTATTGCTTTATATTTAGGCCCAGTGGTGTGAGTGTTTTAATTTTTATGATCCACTGGGACTCCACTGCCTTCCTCTGTCTCAGGGACCAACCCGCTCCCATCTCCAGCCCCGCAATCCTCAGAGAGGAAATGTCATGGTGGTTGAAGTGCAGGACGAGCTGAGTGCCCGTCCTGCACTTTCGAATGGAGTTAATATGTTGTGTGAGTCTGGTGGGAATAGACCCACCGGTCTCTCCAATGTATATTTTTTTGCAGATCGAGCAGGTGATGGCGTACACCACATTCTGACTCTGGATGTTGAATTTCTGTGTTATGGGGCTGGAGGTGAGAGCATACGGGTTCT
This sequence comes from Hoplostethus atlanticus, assembly GCA_034670405.1. NCBI lineage: Eukaryota > Metazoa > Chordata > Actinopteri > Trachichthyiformes > Trachichthyidae > Hoplostethus > Hoplostethus atlanticus. Next base: position 663,872 of record JAXDDX010000198.1, read on the forward strand.
GGATCAGGGGCAACTGCTGGAAGTATTGCTGGTATGAGTCTGGTTTGTGAGTGGGAGTGGTAGAGAAGCGGGCACGCACCAGTATGTCCTGTAAATTTGGGTTTTTCCTATATGCCGAGATTAATCTAAATGGTTGTAATGCTGAATTTTTGTGTTGATGTTTTGTGAAAATGCCCTTGATTTTAGAATGCACCTTCCTGGTCTCATCTGAGAAGGTGCTAATCAATGGGATGATTCTGTGTTGCTGCTGTTCCCTCTCTATAGCTATATGACGCCCAGCCAGGGTATAGTTCCGGTTAGGGAAGACCACCTGACTGAGCGTGGGTCCGGTGGTTGTGGCAGAACCCCGTTCCCCCGTGAGGTGGTGTTCAGGGCCCTGTGACGTCTCCACCTCCCCAACGGTTAAGGTGAGGCGTGAAGGAATGGAGTGGTTAAGGTTAGGGTCTATGGTCTGGGAGGGCCTTAGATCAGGGATCCCCACCTGACTGAGCGTGGGTCCGGTGGTTGTGGCAGAACCCCGTTCCCCCATGAGGCGTGAAGGAAAGGAGTGGTTAAGGTCGGGGTCTATGGTCTGGGAGGGCCTTAGATCAGGGATCCCCTGGGGACCCGGCGGTGGGTTGGAGGGTGGGTCCGTCGTGGTCCCCGCTCGCAGCTCAGCCAGAGTTTTGGATTTGATGCTGCGTAGGAATCTCTTTGCGTACCCCCTCCCCCTTAGTGCCGAGAACAAGATGGCTATCGCATCCTCCATATGACGTGTCTGAGTGCATAATCTGTAAAAACGAATGATTTGTGACTTGACGATGCCTGCAAATGTGTGTTTGGGATGATAGCTGCTTTTGTGTAGGAGTGCGTGTGTGTCTGTCTGTTTAAAGAAGACCTTGGTGTGTAGTTGTGTGTGTTGTGAGTTGAGTGTGTGAAAAAAAACTGTGGTGTCTAAAAAATCTATGTGTTCAGTGTGTAAACTATGCTTAACCTTAATGGATGGATGATGTGTGTTGAGTGTATGTAAAAATGAGGAGAACAATTCTGGTCCGTGGGTCCACACTCCAAAGATATCATCCAAGTAGCGGCAGTAGACTAGCGGCAGATGGGTGCACTTCTCTAGTGCTGATTGTTCGAATTCGGCCATGTAGATGTTAGCATAACTCGGCGCGAATTTCTTACCCATAGCCGTGCCGTATATTTGTAGATAATGTTTATTGTTGAATATGAAATCGTTATTTCTGAGACTAATGTCCAGCAGTTTTAAAATATGACTGTCTGGTCTCCGTGAATCGGGATATCTTTGGAGTGTGGACCTCACGGCCTCCATGCCTGTGTTAATGTCAATGTTTGTGTAGAGTGAATCTATGTCAATAGTGAATAATAATGGTGATGGCTGGGTTGGGACTTGTATTGTGCTAAGTGTTTCAATAAAGTGATATGTGTCTTTTTAGGTTGTCTCTGTGATAGAGGGTTGAGGTGGTAATCAATGAACTCAGCTGCTGGAGAGGACTCGCTGCCACAGTCTGAGACGATGGGGCGTCCAGGCGGCACCTCGAAGGGAACCGTCCACGTGTCTGGTGTCTTGTGAATTTTGGGTAATAAGTAAAAGAGTCTGTCTCGTGGTGTGTCTGGTCCATGTAGAAATGTTTTTTGTCTATGTGTAATGTATTTTTTCTTATATAGGTCTGTAATTATGTCTCGGATTTTGTGTTGAGTAGTGGTTTGTAATGATTCTGATATGGGTGTGTAGTGTAGTGTGTTGGATAGTTGTCTTTCGGCCTCCAAGATGTATTGCTGAGTATCCAGAATTACAATCTTGGAGCCCTTGTCTGCTGGTTTGATAACTGTCTGCAATTACGTAATGTACGTATGGCGTTTGCTTCCAAAGGTGTAATATTGGGTGTGGCGGAGATGTGTGTGATGTGTTCCTGAATGGCTATGTGTGTGTTTGTTTTGATTAAGTGTCTGATGTGATTGGATAAGGCGTCCGTGGGCGGTTCCCAGTTCGAGGGCGCCTGGAATGGTGGAGCGCCGTCCCCCATGTCATATTCGAAGTAGTCTAGTAGTTTGAGGGTCCTATTATATTTGTGGACGTCCCTCATAAATTGCTGTCTATCTGATATATGTGGTGTGGGGACGAAGCTGAGGCCCCTCTCCAGCAGCTGAGTCTCCGAGGGGGACGGTTTCTTTTGTTGTTTTTTTTATTTATTTTTTTTAGGAAAATAAAGATTTAATTTAGATTTACATCCAACGTCCATCATAATCATTTAGAGCATAATTTTACACAGTGGTGTCATTTGTAGAAAACAAGGAAGGAGGACATGATGATGTAGCCGGGGTCCCGAGCTGGATTGGGGTCCCTTCCCTCGTGCATGCCGAAGTAGACGAGCGCGTTGGATTCATACCCGGTCGTGTTCAGCTGACTGGTGATGTCGACCCTCCAGGGGTTGACCTGTAGTCCGTCACACCAGCCTCCTCGACCGTACAGCCATGTACCGTATTCACTGGGTACTGCTCCCTCTTTGACCAGCATGGTGCAGCCCAGAGGTGTTCCTGCAGAATCAAATATGAGGGTGTTGTTAACGCCGTTGATCAGGAAGTGGTGGGAAGTCACACAAAACTCTGCACAGCTGTTCTCGTCACTTCCGTGGCCTGTGATGACGGCGTACAGCTCCACCTTTTTGGTTGCGGCCGGGACGGTGAACGTGATCGGCTGGAACCTCTTGTTGTAGTTTTTGTCGAAAGTTCCCCCGCCGTACAGTGGCATAAGCTTGAAGGGGCGGAGCTTCTCTACACAATTACCTGTCTGATTGCCGCTACTGAATCTCAGGTTGAGGGAGGCCACCCACGGCTTGGCCCAGGGCTGCGTCTTCATGGTGAAGGTACATGTGCCGTTGTTCAGCAGGGGGATGAGAGGGGACACGTCCGTGAGCCAGTGGCCGGTACCTCTGCAGAAGGCGGTGATCCAGCGGCCCAGCTCCACGTTGCAGAAGGGACTGGAGTGATCACAGCAGACAAACAGCTGCACTGTGCGATCCCAGGGTGCACAGCTGGAGTCCCTCCTGCCGGGACAGGACAGGGAGGCATCCAGCTCCAGTGTGTCCAAGTCCAGCAGGTCAATGGGCAGGTCCACTGTAGCCACTGCTCCTTTTTCTCCATGCATTGTCACCTTGTCGAAGACAGAGACGACTCGGGCAGGAGTTTGAAGTCTGGTGTGGAGACTCTGGTGGAAGTCAAACCACTGGGCCTGCCAGTTGATGAACCTGAACGTGGGGTAGAGGAGCAAGCCCATCTCGGCCAGCGCCCCCTGCTGGTCGATACCGATGAAAAGGTTTGGGGAAGGGGTGACCTGGAAGGACACGTCCACGGGCTGGCCAAACCGCAGCGCCTCGGCGACAGAAGGCTCCAGAGCCACCATGGCAGCAGGTATGCCCAGCGGCGTGGAACATTCATCCCCCACGCAGTTCATGTCCTGGATAGCGTTACCAGGGAGGGCGTAGACGAGGACACCGGAGGCGTTGGATTTGACCATGCTCTCCACCTTGGTGAAAAAAGAGCAGTTGCCCTCAGACACCCAAGCCACAGTTGAAAAATGGTGGATAGGTTTAGAATGTTGGAGTTCTGGGGAGGGAGGTGTTCTGGTGCGAACTTATCCTCCTCCTCTATTTTAACTGCTCCACCCAACGTCTGAGAATCCTAGCTGCTGTGTCTGCTGTCCAATGTATGTTGTCCTGTTCTGTCTGGAAGGAGGAGTGGTGGATTTCAAAAAGGGCGTTATAATGTGTGGCTATGTATGAGTTAATGTGTTTGAGTGTGTTCCTATGCCGAGGATCCAAATGTGGTGAAAAGTTGATGATGGGTACGTAGATGGTGGCTCTGGGGAATTTCTCCGTCGCCCTCTTATGGAGGATGCGAAGCTGGCTCACTGCCGTCTCTGGCTCGTGGCCCTTATTGTTCAGGCCCAGGGACAGCACCACAATCCTGGTGTCAAGATTGAGCTCCGTTTTCCTAAGGATCTCGGCTGCGTGATGGAAATTAGACCCAGGGTAGCTGTCAATCTGTACTTTCTCATAGGAGTGTGGTGGAATCCTAGAGAGATTTGAGTCTCCTAAGATGACAATGGGTTTAGTGGCCCTGATCTCCCAGTCTCTTATCTTATACAGACTCGACTGATGCCTTTTTGCAAAATATTGCTGTTTGCTGGTGGATGGTTTAGGGGACAGACCCGACATCCCCTTGGTTGTGGTGGCTTTAATAGGGCCCAACCGGATGCCGGGTTTTGTCCGTCCACCAGCATTGGGTCCCGGACCAGAGGGGCTGAGAGAGATTTGTGAGGTGGTTTCAGAATGGGATAGTGTTATGGGAAATTTCCCTTCATTTTCCCCAGTCATCATTTTGACCACCTCCTTCTCTTTCTCTCCCTCACCCATCATGGTCCGGGTAGCCCCTGTTGGATTTTGAGGCTGAGGCAAGGCATCAGTGGAGCCTGAAACAGTGGAGACAACAACAGTGTTAGTGGGAGTCAGGGCAATCTCCAGAAGCACACCTGGGTCAATCACGGCAACGTTGCTCAGTGTGGCTGTCCCTGGGCCCGTGCCCACAGAACGTCGAGGGGGGAGGGGGACGCAAGAGCTCTGACTATCAGCTCGCAACACCTGCGCTCGCACCAGCTGTACCTTGGTCGTGTGAGAGAGCTCCTGCCGCGGCTTCGGTTTGTTAACTTGTAACTGTTCTGTCTGTGCCAGTTGAGGAAAATCCTCCTGACTCAGACAGAACTCCGGAGCGCTTGTGTTGTTTGTAGCGTCTCTTTCTGTGTCCGCGGTAGCGTCTTTTTTTATGCCAGCGGTGTGCGTGCTGAGTGGGTCCGGCGAGATACTAGGGGGAAATCGTAAGGTGTTGGATGGTTTGGACCGTCTAGGTTCCTGGGCTACTCTGATATCTGCCTGGAGGTTACGTGGGCTGTCTGGCCGCGCTCCGAGGGGAACCGGAGAGGGAACAGCAGCCACCAGTAAGTCCTTCGTGTCTGTAGTTGTATGTGGTTTTAATTTATGTCTGTATCGGGTGCGTGCCCATCTTGCCGCAGTGTCAAATGCGCTCTGTTCAAAGGGAAAGCCTGTGGGTAGGAGGTCTGCTAAAACTGCCTCATAATGTTGCTTCAGCAGTAGCATGTTAGCCTCCATCCATTTATGTGTGTTGTCTTTTACCTGGTCCCTGACAAACTGATTGGGCGAAGCTGGCTTGATGAAGTCCGCCAATTTTTTGACTTGTCTCATCATGCCAGCAGGAAAAGTGTCCGTCTGAATAGCGTGTGTTATTATAGCTTTGTGATGTACTGCCTGTATAGTTTTGAAGTATGTTTTTGTGATATAAGCCAAAGGCGGCAGGTTAGACTGTGTGTATGTGTCTGTCTCGGAATGAGCCGTGGTGTCAGCGGGGGGGTGGCGTTCATCCTCCGAGTGGTCTAGTGGTGCAAATCTATTTGAGTGACTAAACATTGTTTTAACGGGACGAAAAAGATAAACGAAAACAACAACAGCAGCAGTAATACAAAGCAAGAGCAGCAGAAACACCTCAATAGGTTTTGAACAAAAAAATCTCTTTTACCTCAACAGTCCCGTTTTCTCCTTCTGAAATGAAGAGAGAGATGGAAAAAGGATGTGGTGTTGGGTTGATTTATGTTGTTCAGTGGAAGTCCTCGTTGTAGCCAGATGTGTGCTCCGTGGTTTGTTTAGCGGTGGTGGTCCTTTTAGGTGATGTTGGAGATATGATCCGGGGGCTGTAGTGCCAGGCTGGTGCTTTTCGTTGAGCCTCAGGAGAAGTAGGCTGAGGTTTTTCCGTGCACTGCTAAGAGGCTAAAAACAGTCCCAATATCTCCGGTCACCGTTAAGGTGATGGTCGGCCGACCGAAAACAATAATAGTAGCACACTAATTTAGCTTTTTCAGAGGTTTAGGTTGAGGGCTAACGCCGCTCCAGTTTGATCCGCTGCTGCTAAAAACACTCCTTTATTAAATGTTTACGTCTAAAAACTGTCCTGAAACAAGGTTAAAATCACTCTAAAAAACAAAGAAACAAAACAAAAACAATGCCCGACGTTTCGTGAGTTAACTCACTTCTTCAGAGGCAAAACATAAGTAAAAATTGGTACTGCACTGTGGTTTAAATGTCTTGTCATGTTTACCCAGGGAGCGACAGGTGGGTCTTGTGTAGGAGGGTCCCGGGACTGCCCGGTGGTCCCATCCCTCGCCGTGATTGGCTGCGGTGAGTGTCCCCCTCTGGGGGTGCGGTTCTGCCGCCCGTGCAGGTTTACCTGTCAGAATCTCATTGGCTGGCTCTGGTTAGGTTCAGGGGTCAGAGTTCAGTTTATAGGTTCAGGCCAGTTTTTGGAGGGAGATCCACAAACCCAGGGAAACTTAAATCCACAGTGCATCAAATAAAATAACAACAAAACGAAAAAAGATCTACACCACTTAAAACCGACCCAATTTAAAATGGAAATCAAAAAATGCAGGAGCTAATTATACTAAATACATCTAAATATGTATTTCTCTGGGCCACCAGATCTAAGTAATTTGTGTGTGAACGAAATTTATTTATTGAAGTTTTAAAGTCAACAGTAATGGGATTTGTGGAGGGTGGGTTTTAAATCTTTTAATCTTCCAATATATGTCGACTTTTAATGTTTTAATATTGTGTCTATGTATATGTGTGTTTTTTAAGTAATTGAGTGCTGTGATATTATGATCTGGTGGCCAAAAGAAAAGAACAGTTTGATATTAGATTGTAAATATCATTGTAAATAAGAACAGAGTATATATATATATATTTTTTATAATAAGAGCAAAAAGTCAAAAAAAAACATCCTAATCATGTAAGATGCTATGGCAATGTGTGATTATGCGTGTGTGTGAAATATGTGTGTGGGGAATAATGATGTGTGGCCAAGTGTTTGTTTAAAGAAAGAGGGTGGGAAGAAGAAGGAAATTATTATTTTTGTCTGTCTTTCTATGGGATTAATTTTACTGTTGGATGAATCATTGTGTGCATGAAAATACATTTTGGTTGGAATGGTAGAGAAAAATGAAAAAAACTTAAAAAGGGTGAGGTTTTTTCTAAAGTCTTTCGTTTGGTCTTTCATTTGTTCTTTTCTTTATATTCAATTGTTTATTTCTGTTTTTAGGGAACTTTGGCAGGAAGAGGTGGCACTGGCAAGGTTAGGTTTTTGTTATGTATTATGTTTCTGAGGACTAAAAAGCCCTTGGGGCACTGGCACACTCCTTCCTGCCTACTGCTTCCATCAATTCTAAAAGTCCCTTAGGTAGGCTTTCCCAGAATCGGTAATTATTTTATTTCTACAGACTTATTTCATTTTAAACCAACTGATAAACAGAAAAACAATAAATACATTGATTACAGATGAGACGGATGACAGAGTGTGGAGGAGTTTCTTTATTTTTTTAGGTATGTCTATTAGTTTACTTTCTGGGGCTGAAAAGGATGAACGCTGCTCCCCCCGGGGGGGGCCCGATGGCTTGGAGGCCCTATGCCCCCTACTAACAATCCGAAGTGGGCTTACCTACTGGTATATGAGCTGGGGGGCCTACATTGTTGTATGTCCCCCAGCTCCAGAGGCAGAGGTGCTATGTGTGGGAGGGAGGGGCGGGGGAGCCCCCCCAGTCTTTTAGGAGGATGAACGATGCCACCACGGCCGATGGCCTTAGGGGGACGAACGGTGCCCCCCCCCACACACAGGCCGATGGCTTGGAGGCCCTATGCTCCCTGCTCCAATCCCAAGTGGGCTTACCTAATGGTATATGAGCTGGGGGGCCTACATTGTTGTATGTCCCCCAGCTCCAGAGGCAGAGGTGCTATGTGTGGGAGGGGCGGGGGGGCCCACAGTCCAGAGGTGTGTTAAAGGGGGAGCCCAATGCAAGTGCTGCTGGTCCTACATATACATATAAACTGACAAAATAAATATATATACACACACACACACACACACACAGAAAAAAACACATACAAGAAGCAATATAATAGTAATACAGAGTTTAGATCATGCAGAGGTCAAAAATAAGTGCCATAATAAATAAATAAATAAATACATAGGTCAATGAATAAGTGCAAGCACACAAAGAGTCAAACAGAATAAAATAAGTGCAAATCAATGAGTCAGTGCAATTTGTGGGCTCCCCCGTCCTCTGGTCTCCATGGGTTGGGCCCCCCTCTCTCTCTCTCCCCCCCCTCCCCCCCCCCCCCGGTCCATTTATTGCTTTATATTTAGGCCCAGTGGTGTGAGTGTTTTAATTTTTATGATCCACTGGGACTCCACTGCCTTCCTCTGTCTCAGGGACCAACCCGCTCCCATCTCCAGCCCCGCAATCCTCAGAGAGGAAATGTCATGGTGGTTGAAGTGCAGGACGAGCTGAGTGCCCGTCCTGCACTTTCGAATGGAGTTAATATGTTGTGTGAGTCTGGTGGGAATAGACCCACCGGTCTCTCCAATGTATATTTTTTTGCAGATCGAGCAGGTGATGGCGTACACCACATTCTGACTCTGGATGTTGAATTTCTGTGTTATGGGGCTGGAGGTGAGAGCATACGGGTTCTGGATCAGGGGCAACTGCTGGAAGTATTGCTGGTATGAGTCTGGTTTGTGAGTGGGAGTGGTAGAGAAGCGGGCACGCACCAGTATGTCCTGTAAATTTGGGTTTTTCCTATATGCCGAGATTAATCTAAATGGTTGTAATGCTGAATTTTTGTGTTGATGTTTTGTGAAAATGCCCTTGATTTTAGAATGCACCTTCCTGGTCTCATCTGAGAAGGTGCTAATCAATGGGATGATTCTGTGTTGCTGCTGTTCCCTCTCTATAGCTATATGACGCCCAGCCAGGGTATAGTTCCGGTTAGGGAAGACCACCTGACTGAGCGTGGGTCCGGTGGTTGTGGCAGAACCCCGTTCCCCCGTGAGGTGGTGTTCAGGGCCCTGTGACGTCTCCACCTCCCCAACGGTTAAGGTGAGGCGTGAAGGAATGGAGTGGTTAAGGTTAGGGTCTATGGTCTGGGAGGGCCTTAGATCAGGGATCCCCACCTGACTGAGCGTGGGTCCGGTGGTTGTGGCAGAACCCCGTTCCCCCATGAGGCGTGAAGGAAAGGAGTGGTTAAGGTCGGGGTCTATGGTCTGGGAGGGCCTTAGATCAGGGATCCCCTGGGGACCCGGCGGTGGGTTGGAGGGTGGGTCCGTCGTGGTCCCCGCTCGCAGCTCAGCCAGAGTTTTGGATTTGATGCTGCGTAGGAATCTCTTTGCGTACCCCCTCCCCCTTAGTGCCGAGAACAAGATGGCTATCGCATCCTCCATATGACGTGTCTGAGTGCATAATCTGTAAAAACGAATGATTTGTGACTTGACGATGCCTGCAAATGTGTGTTTGGGATGATAGCTGCTTTTGTGTAGGAGTGCGTGTGTGTCTGTCTGTTTAAAGAAGACCTTGGTGTGTAGTTGTGTGTGTTGTGAGTTGAGTGTGTGAAAAAAAACTGTGGTGTCTAAAAAATCTATGTGTTCAGTGTGTAAACTATGCTTAACCTTAATGGATGGATGATGTGTGTTGAGTGTATGTAAAAATGAGGAGAACAATTCTGGTCCGTGGGTCCACACTCCAAAGATATCATCCAAGTAGCGGCAGTAGACTAGCGGCAGATGGGTGCACTTCTCTAGTGCTGATTGTTCGAATTCGGCCATGTAGATGTTAGCATAACTCGGCGCGAATTTCTTACCCATAGCCGTGCCGTATATTTGTAGATAATGTTTATTGTTGAATATGAAATCGTTATTTCTGAGACTAATGTCCAGCAGTTTTAAAATATGACTGTCTGGTCTCCGTGAATCGGGATATCTTTGGAGTGTGGACCTCACGGCCTCCATGCCTGTGTTAATGTCAATGTTTGTGTAGAGTGAATCTATGTCAATAGTGAATAATAATGGTGATGGCTGGGTTGGGACTTGTATTGTGCTAAGTGTTTCAATAAAGTGATATGTGTCTTTTTAGGTTGTCTCTGTGATAGAGGGTTGAGGTGGTAATCAATGAACTCAGCTGCTGGAGAGGACTCGCTGCCACAGTCTGAGACGATGGGGCGTCCAGGCGGCACCTCGAAGGGAACCGTCCACGTGTCTGGTGTCTTGTGAATTTTGGGTAATAAGTAAAAGAGTCTGTCTCGTGGTGTGTCTGGTCCATGTAGAAATGTTTTTTGTCTATGTGTAATGTATTTTTTCTTATATAGGTCTGTAATTATGTCTCGGATTTTGTGTTGAGTAGTGGTTTGTAATGATTCTGATATGGGTGTGTAGTGTAGTGTGTTGGATAGTTGTCTTTCGGCCTCCAAGATGTATTGCTGAGTATCCAGAATTACAATCTTGGAGCCCTTGTCTGCTGGTTTGATAACTGTCTGCAATTACGTAATGTACGTATGGCGTTTGCTTCCAAAGGTGTAATATTGGGTGTGGCGGAGATGTGTGTGATGTGTTCCTGAATGGCTATGTGTGTGTTTGTTTTGATTAAGTGTCTGATGTGATTGGATAAGGCGTCCGTGGGCGGTTCCCAGTTCGAGGGCGCCTGGAATGGTGGAGCGCCGTCCCCCATGTCATATTCGAAGTAGTCTAGTAGTTTGAGGGTCCTATTATATTTGTGGACGTCCCTCATAAATTGCTGTCTATCTGATATATGTGGTGTGGGGACGAAGCTGAGGCCCCTCTCCAGCAGCTGAGTCTCCGAGGGGGACGGTTTCTTTTGTTGTTTTTTTTATTTATTTTTTTTAGGAAAATAAAGATTTAATTTAGATTTACATCCAACGTCCATCATAATCATTTAGAGCATAATTTTACACAGTGGTGTCATTTGTAGAAAACAAGGAAGGAGGACATGATGATGTAGCCGGGGTCCCGAGCTGGATTGGGGTCCCTTCCCTCGTGCATGCCGAAGTAGACGAGCGCGTTGGATTCATACCCGGTCGTGTTCAGCTGACTGGTGATGTCGACCCTCCAGGGGTTGACCTGTAGTCCGTCACACCAGCCTCCTCGACCGTACAGCCATGTACCGTATTCACTGGGTACTGCTCCCTCTTTGACCAGCATGGTGCAGCCCAGAGGTGTTCCTGCAGAATCAAATATGAGGGTGTTGTTAACGCCGTTGATCAGGAAGTGGTGGGAAGTCACACAAAACTCTGCACAGCTGTTCTCGTCACTTCCGTGGCCTGTGATGACGGCGTACAGCTCCACCTTTTTGGTTGCGGCCGGGACGGTGAACGTGATCGGCTGGAACCTCTTGTTGTAGTTTTTGTCGAAAGTTCCCCCGCCGTACAGTGGCATAAGCTTGAAGGGGCGGAGCTTCTCTACACAATTACCTGTCTGATTGCCGCTACTGAATCTCAGGTTGAGGGAGGCCACCCACGGCTTGGCCCAGGGCTGCGTCTTCATGGTGAAGGTACATGTGCCGTTGTTCAGCAGGGGGATGAGAGGGGACACGTCCGTGAGCCAGTGGCCGGTACCTCTGCAGAAGGCGGTGATCCAGCGGCCCAGCTCCACGTTGCAGAAGGGACTGGAGTGATCACAGCAGACAAACAGCTGCACTGTGCGATCCCAGGGTGCACAGCTGGAGTCCCTCCTGCCGGGACAGGACAGGGAGGCATCCAGCTCCAGTGTGTCCAAGTCCAGCAGGTCAATGGGCAGGTCCACTGTAGCCACTGCTCCTTTTTCTCCATGCATTGTCACCTTGTCGAAGACAGAGACGACTCGGGCAGGAGTTTGAAGTCTGGTGTGGAGACTCTGGTGGAAGTCAAACCACTGGGCCTGCCAGTTGATGAACCTGAACGTGGGGTAGAGGAGCAAGCCCATCTCGGCCAGCGCCCCCTGCTGGTCGATACCGATGAAAAGGTTTGGGGAAGGGGTGACCTGGAAGGACACGTCCACGGGCTGGCCAAACCGCAGCGCCTCGGCGACAGAAGGCTCCAGAGCCACCATGGCAGCAGGTATGCCCAGCGGCGTGGAACATTCATCCCCCACGCAGTTCATGTCCTGGATAGCGTTACCAGGGAGGGCGTAGACGAGGACACCGGAGGCGTTGGATTTGACCATGCTCTCCACCTTGGTGAAAAAAGAGCAGTTGCCCTCAGACACCCAAGCCACAGTTGAAAAATGGTGGATAGGTTTAGAATGTTGGAGTTCTGGGGAGGGAGGTGTTCTGGTGCGAACTTATCCTCCTCCTCTATTTTAACTGCTCCACCCAACGTCTGAGAATCCTAGCTGCTGTGTCTGCTGTCCAATGTATGTTGTCCTGTTCTGTCTGGAAGGAGGAGTGGTGGATTTCAAAAAGGGCGTTATAATGTGTGGCTATGTATGAGTTAATGTGTTTGAGTGTGTTCCTATGCCGAGGATCCAAATGTGGTGAAAAGTTGATGATGGGTACGTAGATGGTGGCTCTGGGAATTTCCTCCTCCGTCGCCCTCCTTAATGGAGGATGCGAAGCTGGCTCACGTGCCGTCTCTCTGGCTCGTGGCCCTTATTGTTCACCCAGGGACTGCACCACAATGCCGGTGTCAAGATTGAGCTTCCGTTTTCCTAAGGATCTCTCGGCTGCGAGAAGGAATTTAGACCAAGTTAGCGGTCAATCTGTACTTTCCTAGGAGTGTGTGGAATCTAGAGAGATTTGAGTCTCCTAAGATGACAATGGTATTAGTTGGCCCTGATCTCCAGTCTCTTATCTTATACAGACTCGACTGATGCCTTTTTGCAAAAAATGCTGTTTGCTGGTGATGGTTTAGGACAGACCCGACATCCCCTTGGTTGTGGTGCTATAATAGGGCCCAACCGGATGCCGGGTTTTGTCCGTACCACCTACATTGTAAGTGTGGATGGGGAACGATGGGTAATAGTGCAATGCTTGAGTACACACCTGCTGTCAACCATTTGCTCTTGTCTCTTGAAATGCGTTCTGGATGCAGACACTTTGGGAAGATGGGGTCTTCATGGTTGTGGATATCTTGCACGTGGTTGACAATTGATGTCCACTTTGCCACCCTCTCTGGCCCAGTTGTAGAAGAAGCTGCAGTCCAGTAGATGTGGTTTTTGATACTGTGCTGCCACTTCTTCAACTGCGCACAGTCCTTGTCTTTGGAAATCTTTTCCAGTCGCTTAGACAGGCCTAATAATGTAGAAAGTAAAATTTAGTGCAACTCCTTACCTATTTTAATAAGATGTTTTAGTTTTCTTACTTCTTCTTACACACCCAACAAGCCTGTAGCTAACGTTAGCCCCGCTAGCTCGTTAGCTAACCAGCAGTCGAATATACTAACCAGACTACTTTACCAAGCAGACACATTCGACAGACTTATAAAACAGACACTGGTCCCAACAAATAACTTTAACATGAGCCCTGACTCCAACCAATAACTTTAAAAGATGTGTCCTGACTCCAGCTTTAGTTTTCTTACTTCTTCTTACACACCCAACAAGCCTGTAGCTAACGTTAGCCCCGCTAGCTCGTTAGCTAACCAGCAGTCAAATATACTAACCAGACTAACTTGCAAATTATATCAAAACATGGTGACACTTACCGGTTCCAAGTTTGCAGATGGGTCACGTAGAGTGGGAACTGCTCCATCTTTAAGCTTCAATTTAGTTGATAGTCCTGCTGTGAACTGGCCATAGTTGCTGAAGCAGTCCGGCATGAAGTGGTTATCACACACAAACAAAGCTGGGCTAACTGTAGCCGGGACGTCGCCGTTAAAAATAAAATTAATCCACTCCGTCCTGGCATTTTCGCGTGTTGGGATTCTGTGCAGGGATCTATGTTGCTGGCTGCATCCTAAAACAGAACAACTCTTGCTTTGGGCTCTTGCAGTAGACATGTTGTTGTTGTTGTAGCTCCAATGTTCGCAATGTAAAAACAGCGGCGCTGCCGAGAGCTGCATTTTGAGACGACGTAAATGGGGGGGGTTGTTCACCTGGGCGTGGGCATGCTCTGAGAGGGGCTGGACTTGTTCCCTATGTCGTCCAAAGAAACCATTTCAGAAACGGGCCGTTTTGCTCCTATCTTTGGCAACGTTTTGGGAAAAAGGAAAATACAGAAAAACGGGTTGACTTCCAGATTTCAAATTTTCTCAGCTGTTTAGGGAAGTAATTTCCTATGGAACATATATAAGCGCTAGGAATAAACGGCTTTCCATAATATGGGCCCTTTAATGTTGTAAGCTCCATTCTTTGAGCCTGTGAGCGGTGCAAGCATGTGAAATGTTGCTACTCTATGAACTATATATATATATATACATATATATGTATTTAAAGCAGTTTAGCAGATGATGAAAATGGCGGTATTTACCCAGATTGCGCCACCACAGGGCAACAAAGGGGGGGGGGGGTGGCTTTTAGGGTCAGCTTTGGGCTGCTCCGGGCCATTGTCAGGGTCAGTCTGAAGCAGGTATTGACCAAAAAGCTAGTTTGACGCGCATTTGTGTCATAATAATCACCATCATCACCCCCACCACCATCTTGACTTGTCAAGCACTACTCAAAACAATGACACAACCGGCCAGATACATAAAACACACAGCCAGATTTAACGTAACGTTAAGGGCAGATACCGACGTGGCATCACATTGTCTCATTAATGACTGTGGGATTAGCAGCCTGTTTTACATGTGTGTTTAATGTGGCACTACCGATAAGGAAGCACATACGATATGCAATTAAACTGCACAGTCACTTGCATTCCAGCCTTTGACTAGCTGTATCACAAACCTCAAAAGTTTTGAAGGGGAGGTGGGCAGAAGTGCCCCACAGGAAGAGCAGGGGAGCGTGAGCTGGAAGGCCGCCTGGCGTGGATTCCTGCACGAGACGAGAGATGAAATAGAAATGTTAGCAAAGGTTCCTTTTTGGAATCAGTAAAGATGAACTGAATGAAAGGGAGTTGATTTGGCATTATTTGATAAACCATGACTGTAGTGACCGTTTCAATGAATATTTCCTGTTCTTGTTGGTCACTGTGGTGACTAGATTGTGATTTTCTACAAGCTTGTGCTGCACAGGTGTTGAAAAAAAATATTGTCCAGAAGAGTTTGGTTTGTTTGAAGAAAAGTTCTTGGGTTTATTTCCTTGTACAAAAGAGAAATCCAGTTTCGATAAACAAAATAATCTAGACAATAATTTAGGGCAATACAATTGCTAAGCGGAGTTTTGTCGTTCCAGTCCAAGTGAAGCCAAGCTGTAGAAAGGCTTTGCCCCAATCAGCCACTCTGTGCACACCTGTCCTGCCATCATATATAGCCTCGACCTTCAGAGGGCGTCAAACAGAGGGTTAGTAGACAAACAATAAACAAGCATTTCTGCCTAACATAGGGCTCCTACAATGACATCCTATTCCCTTTGTTGAACAGGCCTGTCTTAATGTTGTAAGCTTGTAAGCTTGTATGTGCATGTAGCCCATCATCAAAATTGAATATATGAAGTATTATAACTATCTAGTGTTCATGTGCTCACACATGTTCTCTCTTGATAAGTTCAGGGTAAAGACTTCTGTCTTTAATAATTGGTTCCATTGATTATTACATTGTCTACAGGAGCATGACAATTTGTCCTCTTTGATATTTTGAAATAATTATTAGATTCCTATAACCCACCTAACTCCCGACCAGACCACACTCACAAAGGTGGGAAAAAAAAACTTCCAACAGAAACAATACTCTAATCAGAATATTTTTTTTTATTCACACATGTACCCTAGGTGCTGGGGCTACCTAGGCCGCAGGGTCAGGGTTGTTTTACCGGCCTGTGTGGTGCAGCGGATACGCCGTGAATTCCCTGACACCAGGGGCGAGTACACGGGGTTCAGACCGGCCCTTTGACTGAAGCAGGACACAAAGTAACTTGTAAAGTAAAAAAAAATGTCACTACCTCAATTTTTCATTTGTTGTGTTTCAATTGTACTAGGAATTAAGAATAATAAATGGGTGTGTGTGTTAAACATATGGAAAGTTGTGTCTGTGTTCACTGGCTTGGATGTGCACTCTCCGTTCTTGGCCTTGGGAAACTTCCGCGTGAAGACCGGGTCACCAGCAGATGTTGTGGCTTGGGGATGGTCAGCATCTTCAACCCAACACATACAAAGCTGGGGTGCATAAAAGAAGAGAAATACATGTTATTTCTCACCACTCAAGAAAAAGTGTTAGCACTTGTGTGGCGCTGCGTATATGCTGCAAATTACCTGATGCCGAAGGCATGTACATGGGGTTCAGACCGCGTCTTTATTGAAGCGGGACACGAAGGCTGCAATTACATCCTCCTTTGCTGGTCTCTCGTACTGGGCACATAAGTCGTCTGGGACAGGGATCTTCAACAATTCATTAGAATATGGTTGAGGGTCCTGTAACACGTACTCAAACAGGAGGTCCATCAGCTCATCTGTATAACCTGTATAGTAAAGTAAAGTTATGAAAATGCCACTACCTCAATTTTCCATATGTTGTTGCCTTTCAATTGTTCTACTTAGCAGTTGTGTATTTAGAATAATAAATAGGTGTGCGTTAAACATACGGAAAGTTGCGTCCGTCTTCACTGGCTTTGCCGTGCACTCTCTTCTTGAACTTGGGAAACTGCACTTTGAAGAGTGGGTTACCAGCACGTGTTGTGGCTTGGGGACGGTTAGCATTTTCATTGAAATGCATGGCAGACAGGTAAAGCCTAAAAAAATAATAAGAATTTTAAAAAAGGAATAATTACAGTACTTGCATAGAGCACATATATAAAGATGTGTTGAGACAGTGTAATATCTTGTTTACCTGCACAGCATTCCCAGAAATGGAAAGACAACATTTTTTGGAGCAAAGCGCAGGATGACACTATGGTAAGACTCCAGCGCTGAGGTCTGATGGTGAGGGCTCAGCTTCTCCACATCCTTTAGGACTCTCTTGTTTGTTAGTGCCTTCTCAAGCTTATACAAAGCTGGGGTGCCTAAAAGAAGAAAAGTACATCTTATTTCTTGCCACTTATGGAAAAGTGTTAGCAATTCTGTTTCAACATACATCAACTATTATATCATAAATGTAAAACTCCTAATCAAAGAATAACATAGGGTGTAATAAGGAAACCTGAACAAGCCCGTAAGACACGTTAGTGCAATGCTTGAGTACACACCTGCTGTCAACCATTTGCTCTTGTCTCTTGAAATGCGTTCTGGATGCAGACACTTTGGGAAGATGGGGTCTTCATGGTTGTGGATATCTTGCACGTGGTTGACAATTGATGTCCACTTTGCCACCCTCTCTGGCCCAGTTGTAGAAGAAGCTGCAGTCCAGTAGATGTGGTTTTTGATACTGTGCTGCCACTTCTTCAACTGCGCACAGTCCTTGTCTTTGGAAATCTTTTCCAGTCGCTTAGACAGGCCTAATAATGTAGAAAGTAAAATTTAGTGCAACTCCTTACCTATTTTAATAAGATGTTTTAGTTTTCTTACTTCTTCTTACACACCCAACAAGCCTGTAGCTAACGTTAGCCCCGCTAGCTCGTTAGCTAACCAGCAGTCGAATATACTAACCAGACTACTTTACCAAGCAGACACATTCGACAGACTTATAAAACAGACACTGGTCCCAACAAATAACTTTAACATGAGCCCTGACTCCAACCAATAACTTTAAAAGATGTGTCCTGACTCCAGCTTTAGTTTTCTTACTTCTTCTTACACACCCAACAAGCCTGTAGCTAACGTTAGCCCCGCTAGCTCGTTAGCTAACCAGCAGTCAAATATACTAACCAGACTAACTTGCAAATTATATCAAAACATGGTGACACTTACCGGTTCCAAGTTTGCAGATGGGTCACGTAGAGTGGGAACTGCTCCATCTTTAAGCTTCAATTTAGTTGATAGTCCTGCTGTGAACTGGCCATAGTTGCTGAAGCAGTCCGGCATGAAGTGGTTATCACACACAAACAAAGCTGGGCTAACTGTAGCCGGGACGTCGCCGTTAAAAATAAAATTAATCCACTCCGTCCTGGCATTTTCGCGTGTTGGGATTCTGTGCAGGGATCTATGTTGCTGGCTGCATCCTAAAACAGAACAACTCTTGCTTTGGGCTCTTGCAGTAGACATGTTGTTGTTGTTGTAGCTCCAATGTTCGCAATGTAAAAACAGCGGCGCTGCCGAGAGCTGCATTTTGAGACGACGTAAATGGGGGGGGTTGTTCACCTGGGCGTGGGCATGCTCTGAGAGGGGCTGGACTTGTTCCCTATGTCGTCCAAAGAAACCATTTCAGAAACGGGCCGTTTTGCTCCTATCTTTGGCAACGTTTTGGGAAAAAGGAAAATACAGAAAAACGGGTTGACTTCCAGATTTCAAATTTTCTCAGCTGTTTAGGGAAGTAATTTCCTATGGAACATATATAAGCGCTAGGAATAAACGGCTTTCCATAATATGGGCCCTTTAATGTTGTAAGCTCCATTCTTTGAGCCTGTGAGCGGTGCAAGCATGTGAAATGTTGCTACTCTATGAACTATATATATATATATACATATATATGTATTTAAAGCAGTTTAGCAGATGATGAAAATGGCGGTATTTACCAGATTGCGCCACCACAGGGCAACAAAGGGGGGGGGGGTGGCTTTTAGGGTCAGCTTTGGGCTGCTCCGGGCCATTGTCAGGGTCAGTCTGAAGCAGGTATTGACCAAAAAGCTAGTTTGACGCGCATTTGTGTCATAATAATCACCATCATCACCCCCACCACCATCTTGACTTGTCAAGCACTACTCAAAACAATGACACAACCGGCCAGATACATAAAACACACAGCCAGATTTAACGTAACGTTAAGGGCAGATACCGACGTGGCATCACATTGTCTCATTAATGACTGTGGGATTAGCAGCCTGTTTTACATGTGTGTTTAATGTGGCACTACCGATAAGGAAGCACATACGATATGCAATTAAACTGCACAGTCACTTGCATTCCAGCCTTTGACTAGCTGTATCACAAACCTCAAAAGTTTTGAAGGGGAGGTGGGCAGAAGTGCCCCACAGGAAGAGCAGGGGAGCGTGAGCTGGAAGGCCGCCTGGCGTGGATTCCTGCACGAGACGAGAGATGAAATAGAAATGTTAGCAAAGGTTCCTTTTTGGAATCAGTAAAGATGAACTGAATGAAAGGGAGTTGATTTGGCATTATTTGATAAACCATGACTGTAGTGACCGTTTCAATGAATATTTCCTGTTCTTGTTGGTCACTGTGGTGACTAGATTGTGATTTTCTACAAGCTTGTGCTGCACAGGTGTTGAAAAAAAATATTGTCCAGAAGAGTTTGGTTTGTTTGAAGAAAAGTTCTTGGGTTTATTTCCTTGTACAAAAGAGAAATCCAGTTTCGATAAACAAAATAATCTAGACAATAATTTAGGGCAATACAATTGCTAAACGGAGTTTTGTCGTTCCAGTCCAAGTGAAGCCAAGCTGTAGAAAGGCTTTGCCCCAATCAGCCACTCTGTGCACACCTGTCCTGCCATCATATATAGCCTCGACCTTCAGAGGGCGTCAAACAGAGGGTTAGTAGACAAACAATAAACAAGCATTTCTGCCTAACATAGGGCTCCTACAATGACATCCTATTCCCTTTGTTGAACAGGCCTGTCTTAATGTTGTAAGCTCCATTCTTTGAGCCTGTGGGCCTGTGAGCGGTGCAAGCATGTGAAATGTTGCTACTCTATGAACTATATATATATACATATATATGTATTTAAAGCAGTTTAGCAGATGATGAAAATGGCGGTATTTACCAGATTGCGCCACCAGAGGGCAACAAAGGGGGGGGGGTGGCTTTTAGGGTCAGCTTTGGGCTGCTCCGGGCCATTGTCAGGGTCAGTCTGAAGCAGGTATTGACCAAAAAGCTAGTTTGACGCGCATTTGTGTCATAATAATCACCATCATCACCCCCACCACCATCTTGACTTGTCAAGCACTACTCAAAACAATGACACAACCGGCCAGATACATAAAACACACAGCCAGATTTAACGTAACGTTAAGGGCAGATACCGACGTGGCATCACATTGTCTCATTAATGACTGTGGGATTAGCAGCCTGTTTTACATGTGTGTTTAATGTGGCACTACCGATAAGGAAGCACATACGATATGCAATTAAACTGCACACTCACTTGCATTCCAGCCTTTGACTAGCTGTATCACAAGCCTCAAAAGTTTTGAAGGGGAGGTGGGCAGAAGTGCCCCACAGGAAGAGCAGGGGAGCGTGAGCTGGAAGGCCGCCTGGCGTGGATTCCTGCACGAGACGAGAGATGAAATAGAAATGTTAGCAAAGGTTCCTTTTTGGAATCAGTAAAGATGAACTGAATGAAAGGGAGTTGATTTGGCATTATTTGATAAACCATGACTGTAGTGACCGTTTCAATGAATATTTCCTGTTCTTGTTGGTCACTGTGGTGACTAGATTGTGATTTTCTACAAGCTTGTGCTGCCCAGGTGTTGAAAAACAATATTGTCCAGAAGAGTTTGGTTTGTTTGAAGAAAAGTTCTTGGGTTTATTTCCTTGTACAAAAGAGAAATCCAGTTTCGATAAACAAAATAATCTAGACAATAATTTAGGGCAATACAATTGCTAAACGGAGTTTTGTCGTTCCAGTCCAAGTGAAGCCAAGCTGTAGAAAGGCTTTGCCCCAATCAGCCACTCTGTGCACACCTGTCCTGCCATCATATATAGCCTCGACCTTCAGAGGGCGTCAAACAGAGGGTTAGTAGACAAACAATAAACAAGCATTTCTGCCTAACATAGGGCTCCTACAATGACATCCTATTCCCTTTGTTGAACAGGCCTGTCTTAATGTTGTAAGCTCCATTCTTTGAGCCTGTGGGCCTGTGAGCGGCTGCAAGCATGTGAAATGTTGCTACTCTATGAACTATATATATATATACATATATATGTATTTAAAGCAGTTTAGCAGATGATGAAAATGGCGGTATTTACCAGATTGCGCCACCAGAGGGCAACAAAGGGGGGGGGGGGTGGCTTTTAGGGTCAGCTTTGGGCTGCTCCGGGCCATTGTCAGGGTCAGTCTGAAGCAGGTATTGACCAAAAAGCTAGTTTGACGCGCATTTGTGTCATAATAATCACCATCATCACCCCCACCACCATCTTGACTTGTCAAGCACTACTCAAAACAATGACACAACCGGCCAGATACATAAAACACACAGCCAGATTTAACGTAACGTTAAGGGCAGATACCGACGTGGCATCACATTGTCTCATTAATGACTGTGGGATTAGCAGCCTGTTTTACATGTGTGTTTAATGTGGCACTACCGATAAGGAAGCACATACGATATGCAATTAAACTGCACACTCACTTGCATTCCAGCCTTTGACTAGCTGTATCACAAACCTCAAAAGTTTTGAAGGGGAGGTGGGCAGAAGTGCCCCACAGGAAGAGCAGGGGAGCGTGAGCTGGAAGGCCGCCTGGCGTGGATTCCTGCACGAGACGAGAGATGAAATAGAAATGTTAGCAAAGGTTCCTTTTTGGAATCAGTAAAGATGAACTGAATGAAAGGGAGTTGATTTGGCATTATTTGATAAACCATGACTGTAGTGACCGTTTCAATGAATATTTCCTGTTCTTGTTGGTCACTGTGGTGACTAGATTGTGATTTTCTACAAGCTTGTGCTGCACAGGTGTTGAAAAAAAATATTGTCCAGAAGAGTTTGGTTTGTTTGAAGAAAAGTTCTTGGGTTTATTTCCTTGTACAAAAGAGAAATCCAGTTTCGATAAACAAAATAATCTAGACAATAATTTAGGGCAATACAATTGCTAAGCGGAGTTTTGTCGTTCCAGTCCAAGTGAAGCCAAGCTGTAGAAAGGCTTTGCCCCAATCAGCCACTCTGTGCACACCTGTCCTGCCATCATATATAGCCTCGACCTTCAGAGGGCGTCAAACAGAGGGTTAGTAGACAAACAATAAACAAGCATTTCTGCCTAACATAGGGCTCCTACAATGACATCCTATTCCCTTTGTTGAACAGGCCTGTCTTAATGTTGTAAGCTTGTAAGCTTGTATGTGCATGTAGCCCATCATCAAAATTGAATATATGAAGTATTATAACTATCTAGTGTTCATGTGCTCACACATGTTCTCTCTTGATAAGTTCAGGGTAAAGACTTCTGTCTTTAATAATTGGTTCCATTGATTATTACATTGTCTACAGGAGCATGACAATTTGTCCTCTTTGATATTTTGAAATAATTATTAGATTCCTATAACCCACCTAACTCCCGACCAGACCACACTCACAAAGGTGGGAAAAAAAAACTTCCAACAGAAACAATACTCTAATCAGAATATTTTTTTTTATTCACACATGTACCCTAGGTGCTGGGGCTACCTAGGCCGCAGGGTCAGGGTTGTTTTACCGGCCTGTGTGGTGCAGCGGATACGCCGTGAATTCCCTGACACCAGGGGCGAGTACACGGGGTTCAGACCGGCCCTTTGACTGAAGCAGGACACAAAGTAACTTGTAAAGTAAAAAAAAATGTCACTACCTCAATTTTTCATTTGTTGTGTTTCAATTGTACTAGGAATTAAGAATAATAAATGGGTGTGTGTGTTAAACATATGGAAAGTTGTGTCTGTGTTCACTGGCTTGGATGTGCACTCTCCGTTCTTGGCCTTGGGAAACTTCCGCGTGAAGACCGGGTCACCAGCAGATGTTGTGGCTTGGGGATGGTCAGCATCTTCAACCCAACACATACAAAGCTGGGGTGCATAAAAGAAGAGAAATACATGTTATTTCTCACCACTCAAGAAAAAGTGTTAGCACTTGTGTGGCGCTGCGTATATGCTGCAAATTACCTGATGCCGAAGGCATGTACATGGGGTTCAGACCGCGTCTTTATTGAAGCGGGACACGAAGGCTGCAATTACATCCTCCTTTGCTGGTCTCTCGTACTGGGCACATAAGTCGTCTGGGACAGGGATCTTCAACAATTCATTAGAATATGGTTGAGGGTCCTGTAACACGTACTCAAACAGGAGGTCCATCAGCTCATCTGTATAACCTGTATAGTAAAGTAAAGTTATGAAAATGCCACTACCTCAATTTTCCATATGTTGTTGCCTTTCAATTGTTCTACTTAGCAGTTGTGTATTTAGAATAATAAATAGGTGTGCGTTAAACATACGGAAAGTTGCGTCCGTCTTCACTGGCTTTGCCGTGCACTCTCTTCTTGAACTTGGGAAACTGCACTTTGAAGAGTGGGTTACCAGCACGTGTTGTGGCTTGGGGACGGTTAGCATTTTCATTGAAATGCATGGCAGACAGGTAAAGCCTAAAAAAATAATAAGAATTTAAAAAAGGAATAATTACAGTACTTGCATAGAGCACATATATAAAGATGTGTTGAGACAGTGTAATATCTTGTTTACCTGCACAGCATTCCCAGAAATGGAAAGACAACATTTTTTGGAGCAAAGCGCAGGATGACACTATGGTAAGACTCCAGCGCTGAGGTCTGATGGTGAGGGCTCAGCTTCTCCACATCCTTTAGGACTCTCTTGTTTGTTAGTGCCTTCTCAAGCTTATACAAAGCTGGGGTGCCTAAAAGAAGAAAAGTACATCTTATTTCTTGCCACTTATGGAAAAGTGTTAGCAATTCTGTTTCAACATACATCAACTATTATATCATAAATGTAAAACTCCTAATCAAAGAATAACATAGGGTGTAATAAGGAAACCTGAACAAGCCCGTAAGACACGTTAGTGCAATGCTTGAGTACACACCTGCTGTCAACCATTTGCTCTTGTCTCTTGAAATGCGTTCTGGATGCAGACACTTTGGGAAGATGGGGTCTTCATGGTTGTGGATATCTTGCACGTGGTTGACAATTGATGTCCACTTTGCCACCCTCTCTGGCCCAGTTGTAGAAGAAGCTGCAGTCCAGTAGATGTGGTTTTTGATACTGTGCTGCCACTTCTTCAACTGCGCACAGTCCTTGTCTTTGGAAATCTTTTCCAGTCGCTTAGACAGGCCTAATAATGTAGAAAGTAAAATTTAGTGCAACTCCTTACCTATTTTAATAAGATGTTTTAGTTTTCTTACTTCTTCTTACACACCCAACAAGCCTGTAGCTAACGTTAGCCCCGCTAGCTCGTTAGCTAACCAGCAGTCGAATATACTAACCAGACTACTTTACCAAGCAGACACATTCGACAGACTTATAAAACAGACACTGGTCCCAACAAATAACTTTAACATGAGCCCTGACTCCAACCAATAACTTTAAAAGATGTGTCCTGACTCCAGCTTTAGTTTTCTTACTTCTTCTTACACACCCAACAAGCCTGTAGCTAACGTTAGCCCCGCTAGCTCGTTAGCTAACCAGCAGTCAAATATACTAACCAGACTAACTTGCAAATTATATCAAAACATGGTGACACTTACCGGTTCCAAGTTTGCAGATGGGTCACGTAGAGTGGGAACTGCTCCATCTTTAAGCTTCAATTTAGTTGATAGTCCTGCTGTGAACTGGCCATAGTTGCTGAAGCAGTCCGGCATGAAGTGGTTATCACACACAAACAAAGCTGGGCTAACTGTAGCCGGGACGTCGCCGTTAAAAATAAAATTAATCCACTCCGTCCTGGCATTTTCGCGTGTTGGGATTCTGTGCAGGGATCTATGTTGCTGGCTGCATCCTAAAACAGAACAACTCTTGCTTTGGGCTCTTGCAGTAGACATGTTGTTGTTGTTGTAGCTCCAATGTTCGCAATGTAAAAACAGCGGCGCTGCCGAGAGCTGCATTTTGAGACGACGTAAATGGGGGGGGTTGTTCACCTGGGCGTGGGCATGCTCTGAGAGGGGCTGGACTTGTTCCCTATGTCGTCCAAAGAAACCATTTCAGAAACGGGCCGTTTTGCTCCTATCTTTGGCAACGTTTTGGGAAAAAGGAAAATACAGAAAAACGGGTTGACTTCCAGATTTCAAATTTTCTCAGCTGTTTAGGGAAGTAATTTCCTATGGAACATATATAAGCGCTAGGAATAAACGGCTTTCCATAATATGGGCCCTTTAATGTTGTAAGCTCCATTCTTTGAGCCTGTGAGCGGTGCAAGCATGTGAAATGTTGCTACTCTATGAACTATATATATATATATACATATATATGTATTTAAAGCAGTTTAGCAGATGATGAAAATGGCGGTATTTACCAGATTGCGCCACCACAGGGCAACAAAGGGGGGGGGGGGTGGCTTTTAGGGTCAGCTTTGGGCTGCTCCGGGCCATTGTCAGGGTCAGTCTGAAGCAGGTATTGACCAAAAAGCTAGTTTGACGCGCATTTGTGTCATAATAATCACCATCATCACCCCCACCACCATCTTGACTTGTCAAGCACTACTCAAAACAATGACACAACCGGCCAGATACATAAAACACACAGCCAGATTTAACGTAACGTTAAGGGCAGATACCGACGTGGCATCACATTGTCTCATTAATGACTGTGGGATTAGCAGCCTGTTTTACATGTGTGTTTAATGTGGCACTACCGATAAGGAAGCACATACGATATGCAATTAAACTGCACAGTCACTTGCATTCCAGCCTTTGACTAGCTGTATCACAAACCTCAAAAGTTTTGAAGGGGAGGTGGGCAGAAGTGCCCCACAGGAAGAGCAGGGGAGCGTGAGCTGGAAGGCCGCCTGGCGTGGATTCCTGCACGAGACGAGAGATGAAATAGAAATGTTAGCAAAGGTTCCTTTTTGGAATCAGTAAAGATGAACTGAATGAAAGGGAGTTGATTTGGCATTATTTGATAAACCATGACTGTAGTGACCGTTTCAATGAATATTTCCTGTTCTTGTTGGTCACTGTGGTGACTAGATTGTGATTTTCTACAAGCTTGTGCTGCACAGGTGTTGAAAAACAATATTGTCCAGAAGAGTTTGGTTTGTTTGAAGAAAAGTTCTTGGGTTTATTTCCTTGTACAAAAGAGAAATCCAGTTTCGATAAACAAAATAATCTAGACAATAATTTAGGGCAATACAATTGCTAAGCGGAGTTTTGTCGTTCCAGTCCAAGTGAAGCCAAGCTGTAGAAAGG
The DNA here is from genome assembly GCA_034670405.1 of Hoplostethus atlanticus. Taxonomy (NCBI): domain Eukaryota; kingdom Metazoa; phylum Chordata; class Actinopteri; order Trachichthyiformes; family Trachichthyidae; genus Hoplostethus; species Hoplostethus atlanticus. Next base: position 689,990 of record JAXDDX010000198.1, read on the forward strand.
CTTTGCCCCAATCAGCCACTCTGTGCACACCTGTCCTGCCATCATATATAGCCTCGACCTTCAGAGGGCGTCAAACAGAGGGTTAGTAGACAAACAATAAACAAGCATTTCTGCCTAACATAGGGCTCCTACAATGACATCCTATTCCCTTTGTTGAACAGGCCTGTCTTAATGTTGTAAGCTCCATTCTTTGAGCCTGTGGGCCTGTGAGCGGTGCAAGCATGTGAAATGTTGCTACTCTATGAACTATATATATATATACATATATATGTATTTAAAGCAGTTTAGCAGATGATGAAAATGGCGGTATTTACCAGATTGCGCCACCAGAGGGCAACAAAGGGGGGGGGGTGGCTTTTAGGGTCAGCTTTGGGCTGCTACGGGCCATTGTCAGGGTCAGTCTGAAGCAGGTATTGACCAAAAAGCTAGTTTGACGCGCATTTGTGTCATAATAATCACCATCATCACCCCCACCACCATCTTGACTTGTCAAGCACTACTCAAAACAATGACACAACCGGCCAGATACATAAAACACACAGCCAGATTTAACGTAACGTTAAGGGCAGATACCGACGTGGCATCACATTGTCTCATTAATGACTGTGGGATTAGCAGCCTGTTTTACATGTGTGTTTAATGTGGCACTACCGATAAGGAAGCACATACGATATGCAATTAAACTGCACACTCACTTGCATTCCAGCCTTTGACTAGCTGTATCACAAGCCTCAAAAGTTTTGAAGGGGAGGTGGGCAGAAGTGCCCCACAGGAAGAGCAGGGGAGCGTGAGCTGGAAGGCCGCCTGGCGTGGATTCCTGCACGAGACGAGAGATGAAATAGAAATGTTAGCAAAGGTTCCTTTTTGGAATCAGTAAAGATGAACTGAATGAAAGGGAGTTGATTTGGCATTATTTGATAAACCATGACTGTAGTGACCGTTTCAATGAATATTTCCTGTTCTTGTTGGTCACTGTGGTGACTAGATTGTGATTTTCTACAAGCTTGTGCTGCCCAGGTGTTGAAAAACAATATTGTCCAGAAGAGTTTGGTTTGTTTGAAGAAAAGTTCTTGGGTTTATTTCCTTGTACAAAAGAGAAATCCAGTTTCGATAAACAAAATAATCTAGACAATAATTTAGGGCAATACAATTGCTAAACGGAGTTTTGTCGTTCCAGTCCAAGTGAAGCCAAGCTGTAGAAAGGCTTTGCCCCAATCAGCCACTCTGTGCACACCTGTCCTGCCATCATATATAGCCTCGACCTTCAGAGGGCGTCAAACAGAGGGTTAGTAGACAAACAATAAACAAGCATTTCTGCCTAACATAGGGCTCCTACAATGACATCCTATTCCCTTTGTTGAACAGGCCTGTCTTAATGTTGTAAGCTCCATTCTTTGAGCCTGTGGGCCTGTGAGCGGTGCAAGCATGTGAAATGTTGCTACTCTATGAACTATATATATATACATATATATGTATTTAAAGCAGTTTAGCAGATGATGAAAATGGCGGTATTTACCAGATTGCGCCACCAGAGGGCAACAAAGGGGGGGGGGTGGCTTTTAGGGTCAGCTTTGGGCTGCTCCGGGCCATTGTCAAGGTCAGTCTGAAGCAGGTATTGACCAAAAAGCTAGTTTGACGCGCATTTGTGTCATAATAATCACCATCATCACCCCCACCACCATCTTGACTTGTCAAGCACTACTCAAAACAATGACACAACCGGCCAGATTCATAAAACACACAGCCAGATTTAACGTAACGTTAAGGGCAGATACCGACGTGGCATCACATTGTCTCATTAATGACTGTGGGATTAGCAGCCTGTTTTACATGTGTGTTTAATGTGGCACTACCGATAAGGAAGCACATACGATATGCAATTAAACTGCACACTCACTTGCATTCCAGCCTTTGACTAGCTGTATCACAAGCCTCAAAAGTTTTGAAGGGGAGGTGGGCAGAAGTGCCCCACAGGAAGAGCAGGGGAGCGTGAGCTGGAAGGCCGCCTGGCGTGGATTCCTGCACGAGACGAGAGATGAAATAGAAATGTTAGCAAAGGTTCCTTTTTGGAATCAGTAAAGATGAACTGAATGAAAGGGAGTTGATTTGGCATTATTTGATAAACCATGACTGTAGTGACCGTTTCAATGAATATTTCCTGTTCTTGTTGGTCACTGTGGTGACTAGATTGTGATTTTCTACAAGCTTGTGCTGCCCAGGTGTTGAAAAAAAATATTGTCCAGAAGAGTTTGGTTTGTTTGAAGAAAAGTTCTTGGGTTTATTTCCTTGTACAAAAGAGAAATCCAGTTTCGATAAACAAAATAATCTAGACAATAATTTAGGGCAATACAATTGCTAAGCGGAGTTTTGTCGTTCCAGTCCAAGTGAAGCCAAGCTGTAGAAAGGCTTTGCCCCAATCAGCCACTCTGTGCACACCTGTCCTGCCATCATATATAGCCTCGACCTTCAGAGGGCGTCAAACAGAGGGTTAGTAGACAAACAATAAACAAGCATTTCTGCCTAACATAGGGCTCCTACAATGACATCCTATTCCCTTTGTTGAACAGGCCTGTCTTAATGTTGTAAGCTCCATTCTTTGAGCCTGTGGGCCTGTGAGCGCTGCAAGCATGTGAAATGTTGCTACTCTATGAACTATATATATATACACATATATATGTATTTAAAGCAGTTTAGCAGATGATGAAAATGGAGGTATTTACCAGATTGCGCCACCACAGGGCAACAAAGGGGGGGGGGGTGGCTTTTAGGGTCAGCTTTGGGCTGCTACGGGCCATTGTCAGGGTCAGTCTGAAGCAGGTATTGACCAAAAAGCTAGTTTGACGCGCATTTGTGTCATAATAATCACCATCATCACCCCCACCACCATCTTGACTTGTCAAGCACTACTCAAAACAATGACACAACCGGCCAGATACATAAAACACACAGCCAGATTTAACGTAACGTTAAGGGCAGATACCGACGTGGCATCACATTGTCTCATTAATGACTGTGGGATTAGCAGCCTGTTTTACATGTGTGTTTAATGTGGCACTACCGATAAGGAAGCACATACGATATGCAATTAAACTGCACACTCACTTGCATTCCAGCCTTTGACTAGCTGTATCACAAGCCTCAAAAGTTTTGAAGGGGAGGTGGGCAGAAGTGCCCCACAGGAAGAGCAGGGGAGCGTGAGCTGGAAGGCCGCCTGGCGTGGATTCCTGCACGAGACGAGAGATGAAATAGAAATGTTAGCAAAGGTTCCTTTTTGGAATCAGTAAAGATGAACTGAATGAAAGGGAGTTGATTTGGCATTATTTGATAAACCATGACTGTAGTGACCGTTTCAATGAATATTTCCTGTTCTTGTTGGTCACTGTGGTGACTAGATTGTGATTTTCTACAAGCTTGTGCTGCCCAGGTGTTGAAAAACAATATTGTCCAGAAGAGTTTGGTTTGTTTGAAGAAAAGTTCTTGGGTTTATTTCCTTGTACAAAAGAGAAATCCAGTTTCGATAAACAAAATAATCTAGACAATAATTTAGGGCAATACAATTGCTAAACGGAGTTTTGTCGTTCCAGTCCAAGTGAAGCCAAGCTGTAGAAAGGCTTTGCCCCAATCAGCCACTCTGTGCACACCTGTCCTGCCATCATATATAGCCTCGACCTTCAGAGGGCGTCAAACAGAGGGTTAGTAGACAAACAATAAACAAGCATTTCTGCCTAACATAGGGCTCCTACAATGACATCCTATTCCCTTTGTTGAACAGGCCTGTCTTAATGTTGTAAGCTCCATTCTTTGAGCCTGTGGGCCTGTGAGCGGTGCAAGCATGTGAAATGTTGCTACTCTATGAACTATATATATATATACATATATATGTATTTAAAGCAGTTTAGCAGATGATGAAAATGGCGGTATTTACCAGATTGCGCCACCACAGGGCAACAAAGGGGGGGGGGTGGCTTTTAGGGTCAGCTTTGGGCTGCTACGGGCCATTGTCAGGGTCAGTCTGAAGCAGGTATTGACCAAAAAGCTAGTTTGACGCGCATTTGTGTCATAATAATCACCATCATCACCCCCACCACCATCTTGACTTGTCAAGCACTACTCAAAACAATGACACAACCGGCCAGATACATAAAACACACAGCCAGATTTAACGTAACGTTAAGGGCAGATACCGACGTGGCATCACATTGTCTCATTAATGACTGTGGGATTAGCAGCCTGTTTTACATGTGTGTTTAATGTGGCACTACCGATAAGGAAGCACATACGATATGCAATTAAACTGCACACTCACTTGCATTCCAGCCTTTGACTAGCTGTATCACAAGCCTCAAAAGTTTTGAAGGGGAGGTGGGCAGAAGTGCCCCACAGGAAGAGCAGGGGAGCGTGAGCTGGAAGGCCGCCTGGCGTGGATTCCTGCACGAGACGAGAGATGAAATAGAAATGTTAGCAAAGGTTCCTTTTTGGAATCAGTAAAGATGAACTGAATGAAAGGGAGTTGATTTGGCATTATTTGATAAACCATGACTGTAGTGACCGTTTCAATGAATATTTCCTGTTCTTGTTGGTCACTGTGGTGACTAGATTGTGATTTTCTACAAGCTTGTGCTGCCCAGGTGTTGAAAAAAAATATTGTCCAGAAGAGTTTGGTTTGTTTGAAGAAAAGTTCTTGGGTTTATTTCCTTGTACAAAAGAGAAATCCAGTTTCGATAAACAAAATAATCTAGACAATAATTTAGGGCAATACAATTGCTAAACGGAGTTTTGTCGTTCCAGTCCAAGTGAAGCCAAGCTGTAGAAAGGCTTTGCCCCAATCAGCCACTCTGTGCACACCTGTCCTGCCATCATATATAGCCTCGACCTTCAGAGGGCGTCAAACAGAGGGTTAGTAGACAAACAATAAACAAGCATTTCTGCCTAACATAGGGCTCCTACAATGACATCCTATTCCCTTTGTTGAACAGGCCTGTCTTAATGTTGTAAGCTCCATTCTTTGAGCCTGTGGGCCTGTGAGCGCTGCAAGCATGTGAAATGTTGCTACTCTATGAACTATATATATATACACATATATATGTATTTAAAGCAGTTTAGCAGATGATGAAAATGGCGGTATTTACCAGATTGCGCCACCACAGGGCAACAAAGGGGGGGGGGGTGGCTTTTAGGGTCAGCTTTGGGCTGCTACGGGCCATTGTCAGGGTCAGTCTGAAGCAGGTATTGACCAAAAAGCTAGTTTGACGCGCATTTGTGTCATAATAATCACCATCATCACCCCCACCACCATCTTGACTTGTCAAGCACTACTCAAAACAATGACACAACCGGCCAGATACATAAAACACACAGCCAGATTTAACGTAACGTTAAGGGCAGATACCGACGTGGCATCACATTGTCTCATTAATGACTGTGGGATTAGCAGCCTGTTTTACATGTGTGTTTAATGTGGCACTACCGATAAGGAAGCACATACGATATGCAATTAAACTGCACACTCACTTGCATTCCAGCCTTTGACTAGCTGTATCACAAGCCTCAAAAGTTTTGAAGGGGAGGTGGGCAGAAGTGCCCCACAGGAAGAGCAGGGGAGCGTGAGCTGGAAGGCCGCCTGGCGTGGATTCCTGCACGAGACGAGAGATGAAATAGAAATGTTAGCAAAGGTTCCTTTTTGGAATCAGTAAAGATGAACTGAATGAAAGGGAGTTGATTTGGCATTATTTGATAAACCATGACTGTAGTGACCGTTTCAATGAATATTTCCTGTTCTTGTTGGTCACTGTGGTGACTAGATTGTGATTTTCTACAAGCTTGTGCTGCCCAGGTGTTGAAAAAAAATATTGTCCAGAAGAGTTTGGTTTGTTTGAAGAAAAGTTCTTGGGTTTATTTCCTTGTACAAAAGAGAAATCCAGTTTCGATAAACAAAATAATCTAGACAATAATTTAGGGCAATACAATTGCTAAACGGAGTTTTGTCGTTCCAGTCCAAGTGAAGCCAAGCTGTAGAAAGGCTTTGCCCCAATCAGCCACTCTGTGCACACCTGTCCTGCCATCATATATAGCCTCGACCTTCAGAGGGCGTCAAACAGAGGGTTAGTAGACAAACAATAAACAAGCATTTCTGCCTAACATAGGGCTCCTACAATGACATCCTATTCCCTTTGTTGAACAGGCCTGTCTTAATGTTGTAAGCTCCATTCTTTGAGCCTGTGGGCCTGTGAGCGGTGCAAGCATGTGAAATGTTGCTACTCTATGAACTATATATATATATACATATATATGTATTTAAAGCAGTTTAGCAGATGATGAAAATGGCGGTATTTACCAGATTGCGCCACCACAGGGCAACAAAGGGGGGGGGGTGGCTTTTAGGGTCAGCTTTGGGCTGCTCCGGGCCATTGTCAGGGTCAGTCTGAAGCAGGTATTGACCAAAAAGCTAGTTTGACGCGCATTTGTGTCATAATAATCACCATCATCACCCCCACCACCATCTTGACTTGTCAAGCACTACTCAAAACAATGACACAACCGGCCAGATACATAAAACACACAGCCAGATTTAACGTAACGTTAAGGGCAGATACCGACGTGGCATCACATTGTCTCATTAATGACTGTGGGATTAGCAGCCTGTTTTACATGTGTGTTTAATGTGGCACTACCGATAAGGAAGCACATACGATATGCAATTAAACTGCACACTCACTTGCATTCCAGCCTTTGACTAGCTGTATCACAAGCCTCAAAAGTTTTGAAGGGGAGGTGGGCAGAAGTGCCCCACAGGAAGAGCAGGGGAGCGTGAGCTGGAAGGCCGCCTGGCGTGGATTCCTGCACGAGACGAGAGATGAAATAGAAATGTTAGCAAAGGTTCCTTTTTGGAATCAGTAAAGATGAACTGAATGAAAGGGAGTTGATTTGGCATTATTTGATAAACCATGACTGTAGTGACCGTTTCAATGAATATTTCCTGTTCTTGTTGGTCACTGTGGTGACTAGATTGTGATTTTCTACAAGCTTGTGCTGCCCAGGTGTTGAAAAAAAATATTGTCCAGAAGAGTTTGGTTTGTTTGAAGAAAAGTTCTTGGGTTTATTTCCTTGTACAAAAGAGAAATCCAGTTTCGATAAACAAAATAATCTAGACAATAATTTAGGGCAATACAATTGCTAAACGGAGTTTTGTCGTTCCAGTCCAAGTGAAGCCAAGCTGTAGAAAGGCTTTGCCCCAATCAGCCACTCTGTGCACACCTGTCCTGCCATCATATATAGCCTCGACCTTCAGAGGGCGTCAAACAGAGGGTTAGTAGACAAACAATAAACAAGCATTTCTGCCTAACATAGGGCTCCTACAATGACATCCTATTCCCTTTGTTGAACAGGCCTGTCTTAATGTTGTAAGCTCCATTCTTTGAGCCTGTGGGCCTGTGAGCGCTGCAAGCATGTGAAATGTTGCTACTCTATGAACTATATATATATATACATATATATGTATTTAAAGCAGTTTAGCAGATGATGAAAATGGCGGTATTTACCAGATTGCGCCACCACAGGGCAACAAAGGGGGGGGGGTGGCTTTTAGGGTCAGCTTTGGGCTGCTACGGGCCATTGTCAGGGTCAGTCTGAAGCAGGTATTGACCAAAAAGCTAGTTTGACGCGCATTTGTGTCATAATAATCACCATCATCACCCCCACCACCATCTTGACTTGTCAAGCACTACTCAAAACAATGACACAACCGGCCAGATACATAAAACACACAGCCAGATTTAACGTAACGTTAAGGGCAGATACCGACGTGGCATCACATTGTCTCATTAATGACTGTGGGATTAGCAGCCTGTTTTACATGTGTGTTTAATGTGGCACTACCGATAAGGAAGCACATACGATATGCAATTAAACTGCACACTCACTTGCATTCCAGCCTTTGACTAGCTGTATCACAAGCCTCAAAAGTTTTGAAGGGGAGGTGGGCAGAAGTGCCCCACAGGAAGAGCAGGGGAGCGTGAGCTGGAAGGCCGCCTGGCGTGGATTCCTGCACGAGACGAGAGATGAAATAGAAATGTTAGCAAAGGTTCCTTTTTGGAATCAGTAAAGATGAACTGAATGAAAGGGAGTTGATTTGGCATTATTTGATAAACCATGACTGTAGTGACCGTTTCAATGAATATTTCCTGTTCTTGTTGGTCACTGTGGTGACTAGATTGTGATTTTCTACAAGCTTGTGCTGCCCAGGTGTTGAAAAACAATATTGTCCAGAAGAGTTTGGTTTGTTTGAAGAAAAGTTCTTGGGTTTATTTCCTTGTACAAAAGAGAAATCCAGTTTCGATAAACAAAATAATCTAGACAATAATTTAGGGCAATACAATTGCTAAACGGAGTTTTGTCGTTCCAGTCCAAGTGAAGCCAAGCTGTAGAAAGGCTTTGCCCCAATCAGCCACTCTGTGCACACCTGTCCTGCCATCATATATAGCCTCGACCTTCAGAGGGCGTCAAACAGAGGGTTAGTAGACAAACAATAAACAAGCATTTCTGCCTAACATAGGGCTCCTACAATGACATCCTATTCCCTTTGTTGAACAGGCCTGTCTTAATGTTGTAAGCTCCATTCTTTGAGCCTGTGGGCCTGTGAGCGCTGCAAGCATGTGAAATGTTGCTACTCTATGAACTATATATATATATACATATATATGTATTTAAAGCAGTTTAGCAGATGATGAAAATGGCGGTATTTACCAGATTGCGCCACCACAGGGCAACAAAGGGGGGGGGGTGGCTTTTAGGGTCAGCTTTGGGCTGCTCCGGGCCATTGTCAGGGTCAGTCTGAAGCAGGTATTGACCAAAAAGCTAGTTTGACGCGCATTTGTGTCATAATAATCACCATCATCACCCCCACCACCATCTTGACTTGTCAAGCACTACTCAAAACAATGACACAACCGGCCAGATACATAAAACACACAGCCAGATTTAACGTAACGTTAAGGGCAGATACCGACGTGGCATCACATTGTCTCATTAATGACTGTGGGATTAGCAGCCTGTTTTACATGTGTGTTTAATGTGGCACTACCGATAAGGAAGCACATACGATATGCAATTAAACTGCACACTCACTTGCATTCCAGCCTTTGACTAGCTGTATCACAAGCCTCAAAAGTTTTGAAGGGGAGGTGGGCAGAAGTGCCCCACAGGAAGAGCAGGGGAGCGTGAGCTGGAAGGCCGCCTGGCGTGGATTCCTGCACGAGACGAGAGATGAAATAGAAATGTTAGCAAAGGTTCCTTTTTGGAATCAGTAAAGATGAACTGAATGAAAGGGAGTTGATTTGGCATTATTTGATAAACCATGACTGTAGTGACCGTTTCAATGAATATTTCCTGTTCTTGTTGGTCACTGTGGTGACTAGATTGTGATTTTCTACAAGCTTGTGCTGCCCAGGTGTTGAAAAACAATATTGT